>CM077093.1:161743285-162255028 GCA_039513925.1 Platanthera zijinensis
GGTATCTAGAAGCGCACTAGCTCGATTTTGTGAGGTTGTGAGGCCGTGGCGGCTGAGGCATGAACTTGCTCCTGTGGGAGGCTCTCTTCTTCTTTGGTGGTGGGCTCCTTCTCAGCTCGCCAAGAGGGTTGTGGGAAGGTGTTGCGGCCTCTGAATGAGGTGCGAGAAGTCCCTGCAGGGTCGCTTCCACCATCTTGCGAAAATCCACAAGTCGTTCCGAGGATTGAAATCGCACTGTACTCGCAAAGTTTTGCGATCCGTCTCCTGCTTATTGCCATCCGCCATGGCGCTTCTTGTCCTTTGACTAAGGTTTACGCGCAACGCACCAAGATGTTGGAATATGGAACCTGGCTCACAAAGTTCTGAGTGTAAGATGGCATAAGGTTACTGAACCTAAAATGAGCAACCACAGTGACGAGCGAGTCAGAGAGATCGAGATTATGTACCACTACTACCAATAAACACAATCCACAAGCTGCAGCGTAGAGATCCTACCACACATCCAGGAGTGTATTGGAATTCCATCTCCCAAACCAAAGCAAGCTGGGTTTGGGAAAGAAGAAGGCGAGTTCCCTAGAAATATGCGAGTTCACTTGTGAGATGTTATAACAACCTCTTCCATGTACAACTTGGTCGTACTTATAGACAGCTAGAATTAGGGGGTAACCAATGGTCAGCGGGCGGACCCCACCCACATACAAACCAACAAAACATATAATAGGTTTGAATCATGCAAAATAGAAACGTCATGCACAATATTAGAATGGTCATGCAACAAATATAAAAGACAAACAAGATACAAGCAACTCCCAACACGGAGCTTCTATGACAATACAAGGAATTCCTAAGATGGGTATATGGTTAGGAGACTCGGTAGGTGGAGTATAGAAAAATCTATCGTGTGGTCAATGAATACTTAAGTGACTCTGTGTGATGTCCGCACTAAAATATGAGCTAACATGCAAATATCTCACAGGAAATACAACGCATCTCGAGGCCTACCTGGCGGGTATAGAACAATAAGTTCGAAGTGCAGTGATCACCATAACAAATGTTTAAGACGTATACAGAGGTGCAACTCTGGCATGTGTCGATCGACTCCAATAAGAAAAAGCTCGTCAGGCGGCTCTCCCGGAGGTATATAAGAGAATTACTCACGCATGTGACGACCACCTAAGTGAATACCAGAGACATAGACAATAGGATGAGACTTTAAATGAGCGTCAAATAAATCATGCAAATCAAGGGATTTCACGACAATAAACGCGTATAAAATCACATCCAACTAGATATAGTCCAAACACTCGAAAGTAGAAACTAAAATACCAAATTACGATTTATATGTGCAGGCGTAGAGGGTTGTTAAGCGGCCGGAATGGTCGGAGATGGGTTGCTGGTGGCTGGGTGAAGGTTTGAAGGTGGTTGAAGGGTGGTTCCACAAGAGGAAATGGCTTCAGAACAATCAGTAATAAAATGAGCCAGTAAGAGGATTCAGTTAAATAAGCTTCTCATCATCAGCAGCCCTATCCCACAAATTTGGAGCCTTCTTAAATTCAATCATCACAAGTTTAAGTTTATAGATATATATATATAGTTAGTTAGTTAGACTAGTAGCTAAGGGGTACAGACAAAAAGAGGGTTTTGACTTTGATCAAACCTTTGCTCATGTAACAAGATTGAATGCCATCAGACTCTTCCTTGCATATGCTGCATTCAAAGGATTTAAAGTCTACCAGATGGATGCGAAGTCAGCCTTCCTGAATGGTGACTTAAAAGAAGAAGTTTATGTTGAGCAGCCTTCAGGTTTTGTTGTTCCTAATTCACCTGATTCTGTTTATAGACTTAGGAAAGCTCTATATGGGCCGAAGCAATCCCCTAGAGCATGGTATGAGAAATTGTCTAACTTCCTCATTGAGAACAAATTCTCAAGGCGGAAGATAGACAAGACCCTATTCCTAAAAGAATCTAGAAAAAATTAGCCTCCTTAATATTTTATTGTATTCTCTTATAATATCCTCTACTATATGTACATAAACTTTTATTATTTGAAAACATAATATGATATTCCAAGGTTTGACATAGTATCAGAGCGGGTCTAGTCGGTCGCCCATCGCTCGCCGCCACTCGATTTGCAGCCCGCAACCCGTCGTCTACCACTTCCATGTCTACTCTCCCTCCACCGAGAGATGGAATTGTACCTCATGGAGGTCGTGGTCGTGATCGCACCAATTTTAGCTCTCTTCGCTATACTAACCTGATTGAGTTCATTGATGATAATACCCCTGGTGGTCAGATCTTTGTGCCCCGTCTCTACCTGGGTCCATTTCTAGTGATGAGATGATGACCCTCTACATGGGTTATCCTCTGATCTCACTCCTGGTCCATCCTCGTCATTTGCCCATTCAAGTACTCCAAGTGCTCACTCTGCTGTACCTCCTAATACTTATTGGATCATTGATTCTAGAGCCACTAACCATATGACTGGGTCATCATCAGGTTTTGTTTCTTATTCACCATTTTTTGGCAGAGACAAGGTAAGCATTGCTGATAGAACTCTTTCCTCTATTGCAGGAAATGGATCCATCAATTGCTCTACTCTTTATCTTGGCTTCTGCTCTTCACGTCCATTCTCTTACTCGCAATCTCTTATCTGTTTATCATATGACAAACTTCATGAACTGCCCCGTCAACTTCTTTCTTTCTTACTGTGTATTTCAGGATCTATAGGAGAATAAGGTAATAGCTCTGGTAGGATGAGAGATGGATTGTACATGTTTGATATTGTTGTTCCTCAGGCTCTTCATGCTCACCAGCTTCCTCCGTTGGCTACCTGACACCGTCGCTTCGGTCATCTCTCTGCTACTTGATGCAGCCGTCGTCGCACCCGAAGACGCGTGATCTCATTACGCGACAGTTATCTTTTTATTTGCTGGTTTATTTTTCTGTATTTTATTTTTCATGCATCAATATTATTTTTAGCTCTGGCTCATCGGCATGATCTGCCAGTGGGACCCTAAATAAATGGTCCGACAATTTGAATAGCTAGGACATAAGAGACAAGTTTTAGCTAATTAAAAACACATACGATTAAGGTAACAATATTTTAGAATAAAAGATTTATTTGGGAAGAGGAAAATAGGCAATATTATTTTGAAAAAAAATCATTCGAATTTTGGAAACAAATCATAGCCCTAAAGTTAAAAAAATCTGCATAAAAGGACTCCTCCCAAAGAGATGAGGGGCAGCCAATATAGAGGAAACGAAATCAAATTTGTTTCCCTTTGTCGGCCGAGAATCCTTCAGGCAACCTCCCGTGCGTTCAATCCTTCCATCCACGTGAAAAGCTCCAGCAAGATCGACCCCCTTCAACGCTCCTTTTCCCCGCCATAAGATTGTTCTTGGAGGCAAGAAATTTGTGACTCCCCTGTTGATTTCAGCGACGCAGGCCTCGACAAACTCCTGATGTCGCTCCCCTCGACGGTAATTATTTTTCTGTATTTTATTTTTCATGCATCAATATTATTTTTAGCTCTGGCTCATCGGCCTGATCTGCCAGTGGGACCATAAATAAATGGTCCGGCAATTTGAATAGCTAGGGCATAAGAGACAAGTTTTAGCTAATTAAAAACACATACGATTAAGGTAACAATATTTTAGAATAAAAGATTTATTTGGGAAGAGGAAAATAGGCAATATTATTTTGAAAGAAAATCATTCGAATTTTGGAAACAAATCATAGCCCTAAAGTTACAAAAATCTGCATAAAAGGACTCCTCCCAAAGAGATGAGGGGCAGCCAATATAGAGGAAACGAAATCAAATTTGTTTCCCTTTGTCGGCCGAGAATCCTTCAGGCAACCTCCCGTGCGTTCAATCCTTCCATCCGCGTGAAAAGCTCCAGCAAGATCGACCCCCTTCAGCGCTCCTTTTCCCCGCCATAAGATTGTTCTTGGAGGCAAGAAATTTGTGACTCCCCTGTTGATTTCAGCGACGCAGGCCTCGGCAAACTCCTGACGTCGCTCCCCTCGACGGTAATTATTTTTCTGTATTTTATTTTTCATGCATCAATATTATTTTTAGCTCTGGCTCATCGGCCTGATCTGCCAGTGGGACCATAAATAAATGGTCCGGCAATTTGAATAGCTAGGACATAAGAGACAAGTTTTAGCTAATTAAAAACACATACGATTAAGGTAATAATATTTAGAATAAAAGATTTATTTGGGAAGAGGAAAATAAGCAATATTATTTTGAAAGAAAATCATTCGAATTTTGGAAACAAATCATAGCCCTAAAGTTACAAAAATCTGCATAAAAGGACTCCTCCCAAAGAGATGAGGGGCAGCCAATATAGAGGAAACGAAATCAAATTTGTTTCCCTTTGTCGGGCGAGAATCCTTCAGGCAACCTCCAGTGCGTTCAATCCTTCCATCCGCGTGAAAAGCTCCAGCAAGATCGACCCCCTTCAGCGCTCCTTTTCCCCGCCATAAGATTGTTCTTGGAGGCAAGAAATTTGTGACTCCCCTGTTGATTTCAGCGACGCAGGCCTCGGCAAACTCCTGACGTCGCTCCCCTCGACGGTAATCAACATTCCCGTTGGTCGTCGTCGACTCCACGCCCTACTCTGGCGACCTAGACCTCAGTTTAGGCACCTCCTGAATTTTCTCCAGTGCATCGATCGTTTGAGCAAGACCAACTTGTAGCGTGAAGACCCCAGTTCGACAGTAGGCGTGCAACCGATGTAACCTTTCCTGTGCAACTGTCCTTGAAGTGGAATCCTCCTAGTCGTAGTTTCACGTATGCGCGGGTAAACTCCGCCTTTTTTCTTGCTCCTTGTTATTGGCTTAATTGTATGCAATTTAATTTAATTAGTAAAAGCTTGCCTCGAACATTCAAACTATTCTTATTGTCGTTATTCATAAATTATTGTTGTGACAAAGCTTGTCAGATGTCGCAAAGACTTGTTTAAAATCGAATCTTTAAATGCTTGAGGATCTTTCTCAAAACAACGGTTAACGGCTTTACGAAAATCTAACGTTTAAAGGTGATTTGCGCGTGAAACTTCGAGTTGGCCCGCACGGCCTACAAAGTAAATTAATTTGCATAAATTTTTTTTGAAACCCTAGTTTTATTCTACATCAGTTTGGTATCAGAGCAACTTAATGAAATCAAATTTTTCTGAGAAATTAACTTTTTTTCTAAAAAAATATTTATTTTGAAACCCTAGTTTTATTTTAAAATCAATTAAAAAATTTTCTGAGAAATTAAAATCAACTTTGTTTTAAAAATGGAGAAACGAGTCGATCATTTAGAAAATAGTGTAGGGGATCTGACCCAGCATATGAGCGACTTAATGAAAGCGGTCGACCATCTCACCACCATATGGGAAGTCTTGGGCACGTAACAAACGGATTACGCACATCGATCAACACTATAGAAGCCACTATGCACTTAAATCGAGCACCTATCCCAGTGGTAGAAGTAGACCCTAACCTTAGACCACTAGATCCTGCACAACCTGAACCATGTAACCACCCTCGTTGAGACGTGGGAATAAATTAGACGTTGGTGATTTTGAGGGACATTTGGAACCCGATGGTTGCTTAGACTGGTGCAAACGAATAGATAATTTCCTGGCTTGGAAGCAATTGCCCCAAGGCAGACAAGTTGAATATGTCGCGCTTTGACTGAAAGGTTCTGCCCTAGTTTGGTGGGGACAACTAGAGTGTTATATATTTAACTTAGACATGCCCCCCATCACCACATGGGAGGAATTTAAAATACAACTTCGGAAACGGTACATCCCACCCGAGTACTTGCAAATCCTCTACAGTTGATTCCACAACCTACGACAAGACAAAATATCGATGGATGAGTATACAAATGAGATCCTAGTACTGTAGTCTCGCATCGACCTCCGAGAGGATGATGACATGACCGTGTCCTGTAAGCTGAACAGGTTACGCTACTCCATTAGAGACCAGCTATAACACTTTGATTATAAGGATTTAGGAGAGATTTCGAGTCGCGCACGGAAAGTGAAGTCCTTACAGAAGCGTACCTCCGGAGCTAGGTCTACTGATAGATCTACAACGAGCGTCACCACTACCACCACTGCTAGGATCACAGACTCCCCTCACCCGACCATTACTATCAGGACTCCGACCTTATCCACTGCCCATTCTAAGGGTAAGGAGATTATTGGGGCAAAGCCCAACACTGAAGTATTCTGATGCTTCAAGTGTATGGAGCCGGGGCACAAATCCTTTGAGTGTCGGCGATGTCATTCCGTCGCTATTATCGATTCTACCAATGAACGTGAGCATGAGTATGGAGTTTACGTTAATGAGTCTCGACCTGAGACAAATCCCGAGCACAAGTTTGAAGATGTCATAGAAGTGGAACACTTAGTCTGCGTTTTACGTTATAGTCTGATCACCCCTAGCGAGTCAACTGAAGATGACCATAGGAGGCACAATATTTTTCGCACTAACTGCACGCAACCAGGACCAATTTTGTTTCATTATCATCGATAGTGGTAGTATGAATAATTTCATTTCTCAACGAATGGTCGACATACTAGGGCTTGAGACGCATCCGTTAGAATAGCCCTACAGCTTATCCGGAGTCAATAGTCATTTGACTACGCCTGTTACTCACTACTGTCTAGTAGAGTTTTCTATAGGGAACACATATTCGGATAGAGTATTGTGTCATGTTGATGTCATGATGTTTGTCACATCCTGCTAGGGAGAAGTTGGTAGTATGATCGACGTGTCATGCACGAAGACACGAGCAACTCTCATTTCTTCGAGCACCACGGGCACAAGATTGTTCTGTTACCCCAAAAGAACTATCTTATTCCAAGGGCACACGAGAGAACTTCTACGTCTTCTAGTTCACTTTCTACTGACTCCACTGCACTCCCGCCTGAACAACCATCCAATGAAGTGACTCATGGCCCAGATGTGGAGTTCACCCCTGATTTATCGATTCCTGACGTACCAACTGATATTTTTCAATCTTTTGACACTATATCTGAAGACCAATCACTTCCCACACCTCACTCTATCGATTTCATATTTTGAGATGACGTTCTTATTACACTTCACTATCAATTAGAGATAGACAGATTTGTGGAGTTGCGACATTATATTAAATCATATTTTTTGAATAATTTATGCGGCCAAAAGGAAGTCAAATTCGAATTTTGTACTGTCTATCACTCCCTGAATGATGAACGGACTGAGTTCATTAATAGAAGTTTGGAGAACCTTCTTAGGCGTTTAAATGGGTAGAATTTAAGGCAAAGACACCGTGTGCTTCCGCAAGCTAAACTCACATTCAATAATTCTGAAAACCGCTAATAAATCTCCTTTGGAGATTATTCACTGGTTTGTTATATCCACCCTACTTGACCGCCACCCCTCTTATTTCATGAACGTATTTCATTCGATCTGCAAGCTCATAATAATTATTTGGAAAAATTTGATAAAATTAATACTAATAATTTACAAGTAACCTTTGAAAATTATAAATTCACGGTCGGTCGTTATAGTCGTTAGTTGTATTGGGTGTTTCCTTCTTGCAGGGAGCAGAGATTTACTCCAGGAGCATATCATAAACTACCGCCAAGGAGGTTTGGTCCACTTCAAATTCAGAAGCGCATCGACCCACTGGTTGAAGACTAAGATATACCACCCGATTTAGCATCAGCAACGACGTCCGATCTCTATGCTGTCAGTTTTTATGAGTTCTTGTCGGGGTCGAGCTCTGTCAACCCTGGGAGAATTGATGCAGTCGTCGTCGCACTCGACGACGCGTGATCTCATCACGCAACAATTATCTTTTTATTTGCCATTTTATTTTTCATGCATCAATGTTATTTTTAGTTCTGGCTCATTGGTCTGACCAGCCGATGGGACCCTAAATAAATGATCCGACAATTTGAATAGCTAGGACATAAAAAGGCAAGTTTTAGCTAATTAAAAACATATACAAGTAAGGTAACAGTATTTTAGAATAAAAGATTTATTTTGGAAGAGGAAAATAGGCAATATTATTTTGAAAGAAAATTAGTTGAATTTTGGAAACAAATCAGAGCCGTAAAGTTTAAAAATCTGCATAAAAGGACTCCTCCCAAAGAGATGAGAGGCGGCCAATTCAGAGGAAACGAAATCAAATTCGTTTCCCCCTGTCGACAGAGACTCCTTCAGGCAACCTTCCATGCGTTCAACCCTTCCATCCGCATGAAAAGCTCCAGCATGATCAACCCCCTTCAGTGCTCCTTCTCCCCTCCATAAGCTTGTTCCTGGTGGCAAGAAATTTGTGACTCCCCTGCGGATTTCAGCGATGCATCCCTCGGCGAACTCCTGACGCCACTCCTCTTGGTGGTAATCAACATTCCCGCTGGTCGTCGTCGACTCCATGCCCGACTACGGCGACCTAGGCCTCGGTTCAAGCACCTCCTGAATTTCCTCCAATGCATCAGTTGTTTGAGTCAGACCAACTTGTAGCGTGAAGACCCATGTTCAACAGCAGGCGTGCAACCGTTGTAGCCTATCCTATGCAACTGTCCTTGATGTGGAATCCTCCAAGCCGTAGTTTCACATATGCGCGGGTAAACTCCGCCCTTTTTCTTGCTCCTTGTTATTGGTGTAATCATATGCAATTTAATTTAATTAGTAAAAGGTTGTCTCGAATGTTCAAACTATTCTTATTGTCGTTATTCATAAATTATTGTTGTGACAAAACTTGTCAGAAATTGTGAAGTCTTGTTTAAAATCAAATCTTTAAACGCTTGAGGATCTTTCTCAAAACAACGATTAACGGTTTTACAAAAATCCAACGTTTAAAGGTGATTTGCGAGCAAAACTTCGAGTTGGCCCGCTCGGCCTACAAAAGTAAATTAATATTTATTTTGAAACCCTAGTTTTATTCTGCTTCACTACTACTATTTAGTCTTTATTTCCTAGGTTTTCATCTTGTGTTTAAAATTTTATGTGCGATGTTGTGAACTTGATAAAAATAAGCACGTCTCGTTTCATCACAAATCTTAGCCTTTTAATGTACATTTCCATACTATTCATAGTGATGTATGAAGCCCTTACCATGTTGCCTCCATCTCTGATTATCATTAGTTTGTAACATTCATTGATTGTTTTTCTTGCACTACATGAGTTTATTTGATGCATAGTAAAAGTGAAGTGTTCCATCTTTTTCAAAAATTTCATAAAATGATTTCTACTCAATTTCGTGCAAGCATTAAAACTTTTGCAGTGATAATGGTTGTGAATATATGAATTCAAAATTTGAAAGTTATGTTGGAAGAAATAAAAGAGATTAGAAGTTGTGTTTTATTCTTCCTCATAGGAGCAATATATATCACTTACACAGACACATTAACTCATATACACGATGTGGGACTAAACCCCAATGCACATAAGTCACTAATAGATCGACATTGACTCGATAAATCCAACACTCCCCCTCAAGCTGAAGGGAGAACCTTCAGCTTGGACACATTAAATAACGGGAATGGAGGCAGGCGATGCGGGACAAACATTAGACGAGCCACCAAGGAAATTCCAAACCGGGAAATCAAGCTGGAGACATAGTCACACACGACGCAGGACCCACACACAACGTGAACTTGCTGGAAATCGGTCAACCAACATCACCTACACACACAACATGTGAAAGAGAACGAAAGATGTGGAGCACATCATCAAACGGACAACCAAGGATAATCCGCTAGGGAAAATCTGTCGGGGATAATCCGCACAAAGGGCGGTCTCACACAACACAATCCTGTACGACACGGTCCCACGTGACACAACCCGCTGAGATTAGAACACCAACATCAATCACTCCCCCAACACACGACCAATCGAAAGAAAACATGGGGAGACGCATGATATAAGCTTGGACCGTGTGGAATGAAGGTAAAAAAGTCGGGAAAGATCATCCAAGTCGCCTTCATCCGAATCACTCCCCCTCATGTGGGGACCACATGCATATAGGCATACCAAAAACAAGAAGCAAACACAATAATAAAACCGCGAACAAATGACTGAAAAACAAAAAAAAACTTCAACTTTTGCGAGAGATCAGCACCCCAAAAGCGGTTGTCGGCCTGCAGCGGCTGGTAGCACAAACACACGATGGGAAGCGACTAGAAGGTTGCTGGAATGGACTGAGGGAAGCTTGAGCACATATTTGGATGAGCAGAGGGATCGTCTACGGGATCAATAGCAACAACTGAATTCGTCGATGTCGACGACATGAGGTGAGGGAAAAGTCTATAGAAGTGGCAAAAACTGGAAGCCATCGATGCTGAGCATGAAGGTGATCGTGCAGTACCCGACTGTCGAAGCTGCCAGATCAGCGAAAGAATGATTGGATTGACGAAGTAGAAGCAAGAAGCAAGAAGCATCGAGGAAGAGCATCGATGGAAGGAGCCAATAAGATCTGGAAGTAGCGGGTGGAGAAGGAGACATGTTGTCGAAGACGATGGACGTAGCAGTTGGGCCGACAAGAACGAAGTCAGCGACGAGATCTGCGGTACGAAGCAGCGGGATCAGTGATGCAGTCGTCGACGCAAGGTGGAAGCGAGACGGGAGAAATAGACGGGAGAGGATAAATCGGGAAGAATCGAGAGAGAAAGCCATCGTGAAATGTACGTTGCCCATAACTAGGGCGACCAAATTTCAAGGGGTCAATCGGACCTCAGATACCATGTTGGAAGAAATAAAAAGGAAATAGAAGTTATGTTTTATTCTTCCTAATAAAGGAAATATATAGGACTTGCATAGACACATTAACTCACATACACAATGTGGGACTACACCTCAATACACATAAAGTCACTAATAGACTGACACTGACTCGATAAATCCAACAAGTTATTTAATTGATCTTGACATCGGTCATCAAATCACTTGTGTACATTCTCTTGCACATAATGGTGTTGCTAAATGTAAAAAAACATCTTCTTGAAGTGATACGATGTTTGGTATTTACGATGTCAATTCTGAAATGCTATTGGAGTGATGCTCTTTTTACTGAGGCTTACCTAATCAATCGTATGTCTTTCCGTCATCTGGGTAATCGCACTCATCTTCATACCTAGATCCTACTATTCTGTTATCCCGTGAGTTTGAATGTTTATGTTTTGTTCACATTCATAATATTACTTAAACAAAACTTGACCATCGTGCTATTTGATGTGTGTTCATTGGTTACTCTCCTACACAGAAAGGGAACAAATGTTATCATTCTCCTAGTTGGAAAATTTGTCTCTATGAATGTCATTTTTCATGAAACTACCTCCACTTATGAGTCATCACTTCAGGGGGAGTCTCCACACTTAGAAGTAAATGTCCTACTCTTCCTGTTCTGCCTTTATATATCACCACTCAAGGGGAGAGTACGGATATCCCAAAGAAAAGGAGTTGCAAGCATACACTCAAAGAAACAAAGGATCAAACACTCAGTCGCTTTCCATAATACCAGAGCCACTACCGGATTCGTCCTCAACACCCCTTGAGTTATATATTGCCCTCCAAAAAGGTATTCGCTCATTCACTCAATATCCTTTATCTAACTATGTGTCATATGCCTCTTTAACCTCTTCCCAAGACTTTGTAACTTCACTTTCCTGTCTTTGTTCCAGGTACATAAAATGAGGCACTTGGACACCCAAACTGGACAAAGGCGATGATTGAGGAAATGCAGACTCTAGAAAATAACCATACATGGCACCTGATCGATCTCCCTCCTAGCAAGAAGATAGTTTGGCTTTTTACAGTAAAACAAAACTCGGAAGGTATTGCGGAGAGATTCAAGACACGATTGATGGCAATAGGCTATACTCAAACTCATGATATAACTACCAAGAGACTTTGATCTGATGACAAAAATGAATTCAATCTGGGTCTTATTGTTATGTGTCAGTTGTAAATGGTGGGATCTTCAACACCTGGATGTAAAAAATGATTACTTTCATGGTGAGTTGGAAGAGAAAGTTTATATGTCAATGCCTCCTGGTCTTATCTCTATCGACTCAGAAGAGAACATTTGTAAATTTAAGAAAACTCTTTATGGGTTAAAACAATTTTCGAGAGCTTGGTTTGGGATACTTCACAAAGTCATGATCTCGTTAGGTTGTACTCAAAGTCATGCCGATCACACTCTATTTATCAGACGAAAAGAGGTGAATGACTCTTCTGATTGTGTATGTTGATGATATGATTATTATAGTGGCATAGATGAGATTTGTGCTTTGAAACCAAAACTTGCTAGAGAATTTGAAGTGAAAGACTTGGGTAAGTTAAGATATTTTCTAGAGATTGAGTTAGCAAGATCAAAATATGAGATTCATATTTCACAGCGGAAGTACGTCCTTGATTTATTAGAACAAAAAGGAATGAGTGATTGCAAGCCTGTTGATACCCCTATTGAATTCAACCACAAACTTAGGTGTGATGATGGGGAGTCAGTGGAAGATATTTCTAGTTATCAAAAACTGGAAGGAAAACTGGTCTACACATCTTATACTCATTCAAACATTTCAAATGCAGTAGGAGTGGTAAGGCAATACATGCATTCTCCTAAGATCAGGCATCTCTGATACCATGTCAAACCTTGGAAAATTGTATTATGTTTTGAATAATAAAAATCCATCTGCACATAGTAGAGGATATTAAAAGAGAATACAATAAAACATAAAATATTAAAGAGAGAAAGTGAGTGAGTTTTTCAAGTAATTTCATGTTTTAACTTAAATATGATTCATCAAAATTAAGGGAAAGAACCAAGTTATTAAAGGCACAAGGCACACCGAAGAACAAAGGGGTCCTGGAGCCTATGAGCACGCCTGAGGCACGTGAGGAGCAAAAATGAAAAAAAAAGACAATATAGTTTATTAAATACAAAAAACACATAAAATAAATCTACCACCATATCAACACACTAGAATTGCATATATCACAACCCCAAAAATAACTAGTATAAAAAAATCAGATTTCAAATAAAAACAGTGAACTGAACAGCCAATTCACTGAATTTCGATGAACTGGCACCCAGTTCACTTAATTTGCTAGATAACGCACCTAATTCTAAGCTTTATAATGCAAATAGATGCTACGCAATGTGTTCTAAATTGATGCAAATAAGAAAATAATGACAAAATAAGAAAATACAAGAGGTTAAGGCATTGTCATGTTGATGTTTATATACTACATTTTTGTTTGGAAGATGATTATTTATTTAATTTTCTATCTCTTTGGCTTTACTAACATAAATTGATCCAAATTTAGATCATATTCTGGGAATTTTTCCAACATCATGATGATACCGAGATGTTTCTAGTTATTTGTTTGTGCACAGGGACTGTGCCCTCTAGTTATAAACCTGAAATATATGTTATCCTTGATTAACTTTCCATTTACAATGATCTGAATATAGCTACAGTGAATGATTATACTAATATGTTTTCTTTCCTTCCAACAATAGCCACTTTCCAGTGATTTCCTGCAAATTTTTAGCCTACTATTCTGGTTCACCCTACCGAAATTATTTTATTTTGTTGTAAAACCATGAGGTGCGCCTAAGCGCGCCTCAAAAGCGCCTGAGGCGCCTCATGGGGGGTTGTGCGCCTGGCGCCAGAGGAGCACCTTTAATAACATAGGGATAGAAGAAATTGTATTGTTGTAGCAAACATTCAAATTTTGATCCTGAAGAATATGTGGCTTGTAATTTCCAAAAAGGCTGTCTTCCTTTCATTCATGATCATAGACACACGAAATATTACTCTACAGTTATAATAAACCAACTCTAGGCCTCAAATCTTCTAGGAGATGTTGAGGTATTCATCAACAAAAACAGTAATAAATGGGCCAACAAAAAGTGCAGTTAATTAGATTGAACCAATCAAACTGGAGATCCAACAAAATAAATTATTTATTTCACAAGGAGAAATTTAGGGCATGTGGAGCTAAGATTTCTTCAACAATTGGTATGCGGGATTGGGGTAGATGAAGCTTTTTTTCTAGTTATGCAACATTTGAGTACATTCAATCACTTTATAATACCACACTAATTTAAAGTCAATGCACACTGATAAAAAAAAACAAAGGGCGGGCATAGCGATCATTTTCTGACCAACAGTACAGGTGATAAGAGTTTTCAATATATGATGTTACGGTCAGAAAGCTATTTTAGCTTCTTTTTTATTCCTTTGATAAAAATTGATAGGGAAATGATAGAAAATGCTTCATTGAGAAAATTCTGATGCCAAAGCCAGAAATTTCTTAGAGAAAATTTTTGGTACGTTTAACGCATGTGTGGGAGAAAATACAGCCGCGCGATTATTTTTTTAACGGCATACGATCAGTTTTCAAAATACGACCGTATTAGAAAATACAGTTGTAATACGATCGTATCTAACGGCGAAGACGTTGAAGTCACGGATGGTACTACAGTTGGATCTCCTCCGCGCACGGAATAGTAGCAGGTACGTTAAACGTACCAAATTATTTTAGAATTTCTTAAGGGCTACAATAATTGTTGCATGCTCTAAAATCAAAACAATAACGCCATACCTAAGACAAAAATAACTTTGACACCCTTTTCTTTCAATCTCCCTACTGCATCCTGCAAATAGTACCATAATAAAACATAATGTACTTCAAAAAAAACTACTCATCATTGAGTATATAGTTATGAGAAATACATAGGTTCTAATGATTAAAAAATTGAGATCCAAGGTAAAAAAATGATAGTAAACTAGAAATAATCAGTAGCCATTCTTCAAAATATTTAAGAGTTTTCCAGGCAATTCCTATGTCAATAAAGCATCTGGGTTATTTATTGGGACATCCCCTCCAACTTTACATAATTATAGGGACCACTCTAACTTTTAAAATTACCGAAACCTCACCTCTAAGTTCACATTGTTATCATACATGTAAACTTAGCAAAACCTCCCCTCCATGGCTTTTTTAACATGTTAGAGGTTTTTGTAATTTAAGAGTTAGACGGGAGGCCCTAGTAATTATGAGAAGTTGTGGGGCAGTTTTTCATAATTATTCCCCTCAAAAATGAACAAAAAAAGGCCATTTACAAGCTTTTCATCTACTCTTCCCGCACTTTTCTGAGGTATAATAGAAACATTTGTATTGCCATAAATAGTTTGCAAACATACAAGTAGAAGTGCCGCATGTTAAAGAGAGATCACAATGACTTGTTATGGAAGTGATAGAAGAGACTAATCAAAAACAAGTGGGACTAGCTCATTGGGTTAGGTAAAGTCCTGATGTAAACCAAAATTAGGGGTTTGAAAATAAGATATTTTTTGCAGAGCAATTTCAACTTGACCGGTGTACATTAGAATCGTCGAAAAATAAAATAGGTGATAATTGGAATAGGGTTCATAAGTCTCATGTAATGTTCTAGCAGTCCTACGTAATTAACAACACAAAATAGCCCATCCACAAGCACGCAATTAAGCGATGAACAATGGGGAATTCAAATTGAAGAAAATAGGTAAAATTGTGAAATATGGCAAGCAAGATCTTATTTAATTGACCATTAAATTCTAAGCATTTAATAGATCTAACAAAATAGGACGAAGAAAGATGGAGAGATTACCATAGGCTCAAACACAATTTGAATCCAATCCTCTGTTGGCTGCAAGGCACGGTAACAGGGAGAGAAGGGGGACTGGCAGCAGCTGGGTCTCGGGAAAACAGAAGGGGATCGGATCTTATTGTAGAAGACAGATCCAACAAAGCCTCATTTGATCCTCGTCAAGAACTTTAATGGGTGGTCGTGGGAATCTCACAGCCTAGTTGGTGGTTGCACGTAGAAAACGGGAGGAGGAAGAAAAGGGGCCCGTCGATTTCCTGCAACTGGGGAACGATTCCGCAGAGATGACGGGAGAGGAAACGGGATGGACTGCCGGCGGTCGTAGTGGCGGTGGTCGTCGAGCGCTAGAAGAGAGTTGCCGTCGACCGGAGGAGGAGGAGGAGGGCTGGGCTGGATTTCTCTCCAATTCTTCCAAACTACGCAGGTCCTTTAATAGAGGAATGAGTTTAGTTAATTTTGATAAAAGGGTAAGAGAAATAATTTGTAGATAATTTTGATAAAAGTAAATAATGTTTTTAAAGCAACAAGTTGAAGGATTAGGATTCCCAATAATTGTATTCTCTTTTCATCCTAGATTATTTTTCAAAAATATATGTAATTTTAATTTTAATTTACCTATGTTTAATTTTAATAGATCAATTTTAAGTATTTGCTTTAATAAGTTGATACATGCAGCACTGGTGATGTGCACGATACAAAAATAGCATGCGCTAAAATAAGAATATGTGATGCATGGCGGATAAAGAAATAATGTAATGATGTGACGTAGGTTGCATCAAAATTTTCGGGGTTGAAAGACCTCTACCCCCGTCGAGAGTGTAATGTAACCTACGACTAGTAAGTCTGACCATCGATCTGATCTATGCTCCCCAACTATCATGTTGTTGGATAACTAGGACCTGAACAAACGCTTCCCAGAGAAATCTGAGAATGAAGCAAGATGTGGGAAACTCGGAATTGTAGTTGATAGTGAGACAAAGGAGGAATTCTTTCGTTACAGCTCATGACCTCTCTTTTTCTTGAAAGATGTAGAAAATCAATCTTCTTTGGAAAATGATAACCCCTGAGAATAAAATTCATCATGGAGTTATCATTTACCAAAAATGCTTGTAGAGTGTTAAGTATAATTTCATGCATGCATATCATTTAATTGATCGAGAAAATTCAGAGCATCAAAGAGAATGGTGTTATCAAGTGGAAGAGAGTTATAAGTCAAATATAAAATAAGCAGACTGAAAGGGATAGACATCACAAAGTGAGACATAAATGGTAGCAAATAAGCAAGACGCGAGGCAATCATGTTCGACTTGTGGAATTATAAAATCATATTGCATCAAGCGGTCTTTTGTTAGACACCTACATGTGATTACTAGACTTATGTTAAATACCTCAATTTTATGATTTGATTAACTCTGGTGAACACCACAATTTAATTTTGATCACAAATTTATATTTTTTTTGTTTTCCAATAAAAAGTTTAAAATATGTTTTTATGAGGAGTGAATGAATGTGGTGTACTCCTCATTCTCCTAACACGGAGACGTCTAAATAGATTTATAATATGACAATGAAACTCAACGGGCGTGCTCATAATCGGTTGGCAATGAGGTAAAAAACATGTGGTCACCAAATATAAAATTGGTGCAGTGAGATACATGTGATAAGCGATCATCGGATAGAACACGGACGAACTCAGAAACACAAGTGATGCATTAACAACCGATAAAAATGACATCGAGTCTGGGCCATTTGACACAATAGAGATGCATTTTCCTTGCTAGAGTGGGGGTCCAGGTAGGAGTGTGGTGGTGAATGACAAGAACGCGGTGGGAATAATAGGGGTGGGTTAGATAATCATGAGGTCCTCTCGGGGACCAAGGGAACAAGACAATTCTTATAGGAAGAAGAACAATCTTGCGTTCATGGTGTTTTAAGGAATAAGAGTTCCTTGTTCCATCGTGTATGACATATTTTTGTACTGCCAAAATCATCATAATAGGATATGACGCGTCAATGGCAGCAACATGACATAATGCTTGATCATGATACGTGGTTCCAATAGAAAACTCTACAAAACAGTTTGGGTAACATGTATAGTCAATTAGTCAAATGACTATTAACTCTGGATAAACCATAGGTTTGTTCTAATTTGTGTTGTTGGTATCGGTCGACATAAAGGTTTGGGAGCTAAAATGACGCATAACTGTTTTATTTTTGTCTTGTAACGTTTTGAAAAAAAAAATAGACCGATATATCAATTATAACTGATATATCGGTCCAAAAAACAGTAAGGAATCATTTTTTTATTCTACCGACTACCACTGATCTTTAAACTCCCCCCCCCCCCCCGCACGTGCGTATCATTTCATTACGCGTCGCTCCTGCCCTAGCTCTGCCTCGGGCTCTCCTCCGGTGCACTCCCTTGACTCTCGCATGCTCGATGGTTGTTCTCTCTCGCGCGCACTCTTGGCACACTAGCTCGTTGGTTGTTCTCTTTGGTTCTTTCTTCTCCCTGTTGGTTGCTCTCCTTGTTGCTCGTTGGTTGTTCTCCTTGGTGCTCTCGATTCTCACGGCTGATGATCTCGCTCTGGTTGTTCTCTCCGCTCTCTAGTGCTCGCAATCTTACGGGCTCTGAACTCTATCTACCGGTGCTCTCACTCTCTCGGTTGGTGCACTCTTCTTCCTACATCTCTCTCTCATTCTCTCGCTTTACATTTTTCATTCTCTTGTGCTTTGTTGGTTGTCTTGCTGGTTGTTGTTGCTCTGCTGCCATGTTGCCTTGTAACTTTGTTACTGTTAGAAATTCCGGTGGGCCCCTTGATATCGGGGAACATGAATCCAGATCCGGGTCGACTGCAGTCGGACGGCTGATATTGCATCCTCAACCAAATCTCCACGGTTGATTAATCCCGGGCAGGTTGTTAGGCCAGGGCTCGATCCCTGGACCTCTTTATCAGGTTACTATCTCAAGTCCTGATACCCAACTGCACCGATCCCTGGACCTCTTTATCAGGTTACTATCTCAAGTCCTGATACCCAACTGCACTGGTGCAGTTGGGTATCAGGACTTGAGATAGTAACCTGATAAAGAGGTCCAGGGATCGATCCCTGGCCTAACAACCTGCCCGGGATTAATCAACCGTGGAGATTTGGTTGGGGATGCAATATCAGCCGTCCGACTGCAGTCGACCCGGATCTGGATTCATGTTCCCCGATATCAAGGGGCCCACCGGGATTTCTAACAAAAGATGGCCGGGATTAATCAACCGTGGAGATTTGGTTGGGGATGCAATATCAGCCGTCCGACTGCAGTCGACCCGGATCTGGATTCATTTTCCCTGATATCAAGGGGCCCACCGGGGTTTCTAACAGTTACCTTGCTCCCAACCACCTTATTGATAGGATGTCTTGTTGGTTGTGGTTGATGTAGCATGGTGGTTAATAAAATAGGTTGTCATGCTGTCTTGCTCCCTATTGCCTTATTGGTCAATTGTCTTGTTGGTCGTGGTTGTTGTAGCATGGTGGCTGTTAGAATTAGAATAGGTTGTTTGCAACTTACTGCCTTTCGGCCTTGCTATAACTAGTGGTTGTAGCCAGTTGGCCATGGATTGGTGTTTGCATTGATCCTTACTTTGTTGTGGTTTACTATTTTTATTTGACTCGTTTATAATTTTGTTAGTCAATGAATGATTTGAAATGCTCATATTACTAGTTATTTATCCAATTTCATTTTGCAATCGATGATACATGTATATCCAACTTAATTTTCTAGTTGCCTTTTGATAAATAAAATGTTGGATATTTTATTTAGATACTAGTACTAATACTTTGAATGATAATTGGGTATTAGTCTAATATTATGCTTTGTTGGATACTTCGAATGATAATTGAATGTTTTGTTCCTTTTGATATTTGGGTTCCCTACTTTAAATGATAATTATAACTTTGTAGACTAATACATTATTGATGATGCAAAATTTTGTTAGATAAATAAAATATTACGTGGATAATTTGAAAGATGTCTGAAGATCTAATGATCTAATGGATTTACGGATCTTTTTTGATGTTGATTTTTTTCAACTAATCATGTAATTTTGTATTTTATTCATGTGATGTAATTATGTAAAATATTTATTTCATTTCATATAACTAATATTTCTTTCATTTCATGTTCCCTAGAATGCCTTCTTGATGCGGAGCGAAGACGTGGTGGACCTGCAGTGGAGGGCGAGTTTTGGGCCCGATTGGCGACTTACCATGTTTGGCATGTCCGGATCAATAATCAGACTTCACATATGCCCGATTTCATATATTAGTTTATTATGTTTGCATTTTTTTGATGTATTTGGGTAGACCACCTCCAACCAATCATAGTCGTCGATGGTGGGATGCCTTAGCCTCCTCTTTATTATAAATAGATCACGTAGGGGCTGATTAGAGGCATTGCAGAGTTTGGAGAATTGTGTTCATGGATTCTTGTGATCCCGACACGGTGTTGACTTCGTGGAACCCTAGGTGACGACTCTTAGGCTTGCATCTCTTTCTCAAAGTACCCCCTAACCCTAAGCATCATTTTCCCTTATCCAATCCACCTCTCCACCGCCCAAAACTGTCCTGGAACAAGCAGCCACTAGCTATTTTCTCCCAAATAGAAGGAAGGCCAGTTTTCTCTCCCCCCCCCTCCAATTAGCCCATCAAACCTACTTTTCCCGTTCCAAAAACCCATCGACCTCCCCTCCTGCAACCTTCACACCTTTACAGCCACCGTCTCCCCTCCTGTAGCGTACACAGTCAGCCGCCCCTTCTCCACTGCTCTCCAAGCAACCGTTCGAAAGCTTCTTGTTGTCGGGTTTGGCCTCCTCAATCCCCCCTCTCGTGGAACCACCTCCTTATAGCCTTCTCCCTATAGGATTTGTCCAGATTTGGACAAATCGGCCCCGATCCGCCTTTTCCCCTCACCCGCTCCTCATTCCCTAGCCCGAATCCACTCTCAAATTATTTGATCTACCCTCCCTCACCCGGATCTACCCATACGTCGTCAGATCTACTAATTTCCGGTCTGTTTCCACTGCCGAGGACAACCACCTTCATTATTTCCATGCCACTGGTACCACATTAGATCGTCGTCAAAACGCATCCGGCTCCGGACTCTTCAGTGTCTTGGTCAGCCCACTACTTTGGTGAGACACTTGTTGTATTAAATGATTTTATTTAGCATTATTATTGGTTTGTATCTTATACTTGTTTGATCATCTTGTATTGTGATTGTTTATTCTGGATAATTATTGTAATTTGTAGGGTTTATTCGCCGCGCGCTCTTGCTTTGACCCTCCACGCGGAGGAAAACCTAAGCTTGTCTCGCCTAAAAGAATTATTTTGTTTTTTGTCATAATCATGTGTATGTGATTAAACTATTTAATACTCAATTTGAATTATCTGCCAGACTTTTGCATAGAATGTAGGGTTAGGTCACCGTTTTTCCGCCGCCTATAGATTTGTCCTATGTCACTTCTTCTACTAGATCTAGTGAGGTGCCTATATCATTACTACTAACCGGTAGAGATTCGTTATAGACATTTGGTGATAAGTTGGTTGCAAACAACACCAATTGAATCAAATGCAATTACTGTAAGAAGACATTGAATGGTGAAATTACATGTTTCAAGCATCACTTGGCTGAGTTGAAGGGTATGTTAAGTCATGCCCTCAGATTCTCGCTGACATTAAGGCAAAGGCAGAGTCGACCCTAAACTCAAACTTGGAGAGTAAGAAAGCTAAGAGTGCAAAGTTACAAGCAAGCTTGAATGAGGTAGTAGTTGGAGGAGTATATGATGATGAATTAAATGAGACTACTATATGTAGGAGCGCAGGTTCCAAGGGTCCAACAGACTAATTTGTTCATTCAGCTGCGGAGTATAGGAAGAGAAAATATTCTCAATAGAGCACGATAAAGAGCAAGTACAAAAAAAAAACTAGAGATGATTTTGTCATGTACATAGGTAGATGGGCATATGAAAATGAGATCTTGTTTAATGTCATATGTAATTCCTCCTTCCAACAGATGGCTCATGTCATTGGGTTATGCGGACCTAAGTTGAGAGAGAAATTTTTGTGAATGAAGGTGGAGAGGACGAAGAAGATGTTGGGTACTGTTGAAGTGTGACCGGGCGGTCTGTCTTGGCGGGTTGGAGACCGCGCGGTCTGACGGTCTCACTCAGCGGTTTGGTTGCTGTGCTGTTGCTGTCTGGTTGCCGAACGGTCTGGCGGTCTCCCCTGGCGGTCTCCTCTGGCGGTCTCTCTCTCTCTCTCTGGTGGTAGCCGTGCGGTTAGCCCTTCTGTCTAACCGCGCGGTCTGTGCGGTTTGATCTGTATAGTCCGCTTAGTTCTGTAAATTTTTAATCCCACATCTCTTATTTGTATTCTCTCTTCTCTCCTCCATTCTATATAAGGGAGGGCATACCTTTGTAATAGATACCTTTTTCTGATAATAAAATTTCAGTTATACCCGTTCCGGCTTGTTTTTAGTTCGTTTCTAACATGGTATCAGAGGCATCGGTCATTGGCTCCTGATTCTGTCCGCTCTGTTCGCGCGGCTTTCTTCCTCTTCTCGCGGCCTGTTTCCGCGGCTTGTTTCTTCCGCTTGTTTTTTTCTCGCGACCTGTTTCTCGCGACCTGTTTACTTCGCCTGCTTGCGCCCTGTTCGCGCGGCTTCTTGCCCTCCTTGTCGTTGCCCTCTGTGTGCGCGACCAGTTGCCTTATTGCTCCTTTGCTTCTGTCCGCGCGACCTGCCTCTTCTTCTCGCGGCCTGTTTCTGTTGCTTGCTTCTTGCGACCTATTCTAGTCGCCGCTCCCTCCTACTCTTCTCTAGTCGCCGCGACCTGTCTCCGCGGCCTCTTTTTCCTTGGTTGCCTTTTGCGACCTGTCTCCTGATATCCTCCTCTTCTGTTCGCGCGGTCTGTCTGCTAGCCGCCCGACTTCTCTCCTTCTGTTTGGTTCTGCGGCTTGGTCGTGGCTTTTCTGGCCGCTGGTGTCTGCCATCGTGACCGCTGCAGATCTTTTCTTCCTATCCGCGCGATTTCTCTCTGTTCGCGTGTGTTCTTCCTTGTTTAGGCGGCCTCTCTGCCCTTCTTCCTTCGCCGCCCTCTCTTGTCCCCGCGACCTGTCTCTTAGTCGCAGCGGCTTGTTTTTCCTCTGTGCGGCTCTTCCTTTAGCCGCTCCTGCCTGTTAGTCGGCGCGACCTCCTATTGTGTCGCGCGGCTTGTGCTTCCCTTTTGCCTTGCTCTGCATCTTGGTCGTGGCCCTTCTTGCCGCTGGTGTGCTGTCACCGTGACCGCTGCAGTTCTTTTGTTCCTCCTGTCATGGATTCCATATACTCCTCCGAGCCGCTCGCCTCGGTGGTCACGTCTTCTGGTAGTGCCCACGTTGTTACTCAAGGAAAATGGCTGATCGACACCGGTGCTACTAATCATATGACCGGCAATCCCCAGTGTTTTTCTCTCCTAGAAACACATGGTCGGTTGCCCCCGGTTACTCTCGCTGACGGCTCTTCATCGTCGGTTCATGGGACGGGAATAGTCCGTGTCTCTCCGTCTCTTCGTTTGGAGGATACTCTCTACGTGCCCAAGTTCCCATGCAACTTATTATCTGTTACCTCTCTATGCAAGCAATTACAATGTTCTGTTACTTTTACTTCTACTAATTGCTCTTTTCAGGATCCGGCCTCCCAACGGACGATTGCTACTGGGACTGAGAGTGGCGGCCTATACTTCCTGGACAACATTTCCGCTTTCTCCACCTTCTCCTCCACCTCCACAGATCTTCTCCAATGGCATCTCCGCCTTGGTCATGCTCCTCCTCATCTTCTTCGTCAACTTCTGCCCCACCTTCCTCCACAAAGTCCTCCGCTCAACTGTGAGGCCTGTCAGCTTGGCAAGCATCACCGCTCCTCCTTCCCTCCAAAGCACGTTCGTGGATCCACCCGTCTGTTTGATCTCATCCACTCCGATATTTGGGGTCCTTCTCCTACTCCTACCGTTGGTCGGGGTAGTTCATATTTTGTCACATTCATTGATGATTTCTCTCGCTGTACGTGGGTGTATCTGTTAAAAGATCGCTCCGAATTATTCTCTGTCTGGACATCCTTCTATCTCATGATCAAGACTCAGTTTGATGTTTCTATTAAAGTTCTTCGATCTGATAATGCCAAAGAATATATCAGTCATGATTTCTCTGTCTTCTGCATGCAATATGAGATTATTCATCAAACTAGTTGTGTCTATACTTCACAACAAAATGGTGTGGCAGAACGCAAAAACCGTCATCTCCTTGATGTCGCTCGTTCCTTGATGACCCAGATGCATGTTCCTCGCTCCTATTGGGGCTATGCGGTTCTCCTTGCCTGTTACCTCATCAATCGCATTCCCTCCACCGTTCTTCACGGAAAAACCCCATTCTCCATTTTGTATCCGGGCAAGGAGCCGTTTCCCCTCCCTCTCCAAATATTTGGATGCACTGCTTTTGTGCATGCCCCCTCTGCCACCCGTGATAATCTATCCCCTCGCTCCACCAAATGTATCTTTCTGGGATACTCCACCACTCAGAAAGGGTATTGTTGCTTTGATCCCATCCTTCGTAAGCAGTTCGTTTCTGCTGACGTCACCTTCTTCGAGAATACCTCCTACTTCTCGGATGACTCCTCTCCTCCTCTCCCATCTTCTGATTCTCCTGCTGTTCCCTTTGTTCCCTCGTTTCCTACTACGATATTCACCCCTACTCCATCTCCGTCCACTCCTCCCACTCCGCCGCCGTCTCCCTCTTCTCCACCACCGTCTCCCGCATCTCCGCCGCCGTCGCTCTCTACTCCCGGGCCAGCTCTCTCTGCCACGGATGCTCCGGATGCCGAGGAACTTGCTGACCTGGATCTTCCTGTAACTCTTCGCAAAGGGGTGCGGACGTGTACCCTACACCCCCTTACTGCCGTTGTTTCGTATGATCGTCTTACCCCTTCTCGCAGGGCCTTTGCTCTAGCTATCTCTGCCACTGCCACGCCCCGCTCTTACCAGGAGGCCCTTGCTATTCCTCACTGGAAGATGGCCATGGATGAGGAAATGGCCACCCTAACGGAGCGGGGTACCTGGACTCTTGTTCCTCCTCCCTTCGGTACTGATGTCGTTGGCTGTCGCTGGGTCTTTGTGGTGAAATTTTCCCCGGATGGCACTGTGGACCGTTATAAAGCTCGCCTTGTTGCTAAGGGCTTTACTCAGACCTATGGAGTTGATTACTTTGACACCTTCTCTCCCGTGGCTCGTCTCAGCACTATACGGGTTCTTCTCTCTGTGGCGGTCAATAAAGACTGGCCAATTTCCCAGCTGGATGTAAAGAATGTCTTTCTTTACGGTGATCTTCAGGAGGCCGTCTACATGGAGCAACCTCCTGGGTATGTTGCTCAGGGGGAGACACGAGTATGCCGGCTGCAGAAGGCAATCTATGGCCTCAAGCAGAGCCCTCGAGCTTGGTTTGACAAGTTCAGCGGCATCGTGGCGGCCGTTGGTTTTGTGCGCAGCTCGGCTGATCACTCTCTATTTGTTCGCAAAACCTCCTCGGGACTGGTGGTTCTTGCAGTTTATGTTGATGACATTCTTCTCACTGGCGATGATCAGGAAGGGGTAGCCTTGACAAAGCGGCACCTTCGTCAACATCTAGTCACGAAAGACATGGGCTCTCCGAAGTACTTTTTGGGGATCGAAATCTCTCGGAAGCCCAACTCCTTAGTCCTCTCTCAGCGTAAGTATGCTCTTGATCTTTTAAAAGAAGCAGGATTGACTGGGGTTAAACCTGCCCGGTGTCCCATGGCTGTTGGAGAAGACAAAACCTGGACAGATGATTCGCCTCTTCTTTCGGATACTACGCGGTACAGGCGACTTGTTGGTAAGCTCATATACCTCACTGTGACCAGGCCCGACATTTCCTATGCTGTGGGCAAGGTGAGTCAATTCATGCAAGCACCCAGGGAGTGCCATCTACAGTCCGCCTTGCGGATCTTGGAGTACGTCAAAGCAGCCCCTGGGAAAGGATTGCTCTTTCAGAAGAATGGTCATCTGAGGATTGAAGCATACTCAGATGCGAGTTACGCTGATGACAAAGGGGATCGCAAGTCTACCTCCGGTTTCTGCACTTTTGTTGGGGGAAATCTGGTAAGCTGGAAGAGCAAGAAGCAGTCTGTTGTCTCCAGGTCCAGTGCTGAAGCAGAGTATCGGAGTATGGCATCGACCACTTGTGAGTTAAAGTGGCTTCGGGCTCTCATGCTGGATTTAGGAGAGGTCTACAACCATCCTCTACCTATGTTCTGTGACAACAAGGCTGCTATATACATCTCCAAAAATCCAGTTTTTCATGAAAGAACCAAGCACATTGAGGTCGATTGTCATTTCATTCGTGAAGAGATTTTAAAGGAACAAATTTGCACTCCATTTGTTACTTCTGAGAAAGAGCTAGCTGACATCTTCACCAAGCCAGTATCCGCCTCGTTCCTTCATATTTGTGACAAGCTGGGCATGATCGATATATATGCTCCAGCTTGAGGGGGAGTGTTGAAGTGTGACCGGGCGGTCTGTCTTGGCGGGTTGGAGACCGCGCGGTCTGACGGTCTCACTCAGCGGTTTGGTTGATGTGCTGTTGCTGTCTGGTTGCCGAACGGTCTGGCGGTCTCCCCTGGCGGTCTCCTCTGGCGGTCTCTCTCTCTCTCTCTGGTGGTAGCCGTGCGGTTAGCCCTTCTGTCTAACCGCGCGGTCTGTGCGGTTTGATCTGTATAGTCCGCTTAGTTCTGTAAATTTTTAGTCCCACATCTCTTATTTGTATTCTCTCTTCTCTCCTCCATTCTATATAAGGGAGGGCATACCTTTGTAATAGATACCTTTTTCTGATAATAAAATTTCAGTTATACCCGTTCCGGCTTGTTTTTAGTTCGTTTCTAACAGGTACATTCACGCAGACCTGTAAATTGAATTGTTGAACTATCATGACCGATGTGTTGACAGATCGGAAGGGTAGAAGCGTGATGAACAGCATGATACATTGTAGTTCCGGAGTGACATTCTGGCTTTCGAAAATATCCCCTCCACACATTATGGAAAGTTCATCTTTGACTTTTTGAATGAGACAATTGATAGCCCTGAGAGCCTAGGAGAGGATATTATCTTGCAGATTGTGACAGATAGCATGTTCAATAATATGGTTGCAACAAAGCTTATAACTTTGAAAAGACTTAAGTTTTTTTGGACTAGTTGTGCAACTCGCATAATTAATCGACTGTTACAAGATATAGGAAAATTGAAGCCAATAAAGAGTGATATCTATTTGGGCCGCCAACTCTCTATCTTCATCTATGGTCACACCATCACTCTCGACATGTTTAGAGAGTAAACGAAGGACTTGGACTCTCATGAGCTTATTCAACCAGGTGTGATAAGATTGGCAACAACATTTCTATCTTTAAAGAGGCATATTCACATCTACAAGGTGGGTTGCAACAAAGTTGGCCAGTAGTGCCGGGGAAAAGCAAGTACAACTATTGCATATTTATTCATTTCATTTAAAATATATGTTTGCAACTGACGCTTTTAAGTATTTTCTTACTAGATTATTTTGCATATGGTAGGCTGCAATGATAATGATGAGCGCTAGATTTTGGGCAAATGAAGAGATGGAAATTGGTGTATTCACATAATTTGTTAAGGTATTGAGAAAAATCAACGGAGATACACCTTTCATGGTGTTGGAACACCCTATTACTAATTTGGGCAAGGATCACTATGTATTTAGGATATCTGTTTAACCTAGTTGTATAGTTGAAAAAGTCAAGTTAGAATGTGTCTATGGCTTAGAACTTAGGTTTGAAGCTGCCCCCAGGACCATTCAAGATCAGGAATCAAAGCTGAGACAAATGTTAAAAATAGTCGAGCTCAGGTCGACTATCGTCGAGCTTCAGTCCGACGATCGTCGAGCTTGGATCAGCGCCCGGCCTTCAGCTATTTCTTTGTCGTCAAGCTTAGATTGACGCTTTGTCGTCAAGCTTAGATCGACGCTTTGTCGTCAAGCTTAGATCGACGCTTTGTCGTCAAGCTTAGATCGACGCTCTGTTGCTGAGCTTAGATCGACGCTTTGTCGTCAAGCTTAGATCGACGTTTTGTCGTCAAGCTTAGATCGACGCTTTGTCGTCAAGCTTAGATCGACGCTCTGTTGCTGAGCTTAGATCGACGCTTTGTCGACAAGCTCAAGATCGACTATTTCTGATTTAGCAAGGTCGACGATTTCTGCCAAGCTCAAGATCGACTATTTCTGATTTAGCAAGGTCGACGATTTCTGCCTTAGCCAGGTCGACGTTTTCTGGTGAGCTCAGGTCGACGCTTTTTCCCTGAGTTCAGATCGACGTTTTCTGTTGAAGCTAAGGTCGACGATTTATGTCCAAATCAGGTCGACGCTTTCTGTCTGTTGCTTATCTCCATTTTCTCCGAGCTCGGATCGACTATTTCTGTTACAGTTCAATTTCATTTACTCTGAGCTCTGGTCGACCATAGTCGATCTCCGATCGACTATTTCTTGATGAGGTCGACGTTTTCTGCTATCAAATCAATATCAGTTATGGAATTATTTCAAATTCTTTCAGAGTTAATTGCTGCATTAATGACAAAAGATTTCCTAGCCGTTTCAAGCTATCTGATGCAAATGTCAAGGAAGGCAAAAATGGATTATTGCTAATGGACTTTCCCTAGAGACAAATGATGTTTTTGGAAATCATTCAAGACTGTTTATTCGTCCATTCAAGTCAAGAATTCATTATTATTCTCTCAGTTCTCTTGGAGATTTTAGAGCTGAAGAAAAGAGAGACACAAGAAGACAGATCATTCAACACCAACACCAAGAGACACAAGAATTGCATTACAGAAGAAGAACAACAAAAATTCTCTAATCAAGTTTTCATCTTCTGTGACTAAAAGATCTGCTTCAAGTGCTAAAAGGCTTCATCATTCAAGTCTCCAGACAACTCACATTTCAGCCTTGCTGAAATCATCATTTGCTGGAGAAGTCTTATTGAAGACCTATCACCCTGTGCAAAGCTTCCACTCCTGAACCTACTGCTAATCTCAGGGGGAGCTTTGACATCTTCATCATATCCACTAGTGCTTCTCTCATTTGATTTGAGAACAGAGAAGACAACATCAACCTCTTTACTTTTTACTTTTTTGTTGTAAAAGGGTTATCAAGACTCCCTTCAAAAATTTTGAGTGTGGTTCTGAGAGCCTTGTCAAAACTCAGTGGTGGCAAGACACCTGATCAAAAAATCTAGTTTTGGTTTTTGAGCACCTTATCAAAAGCTCTTTGGTGTCAGGACACCTGATCAACTCTTCCTGAGTGGATTCCTACCAAGGGTGGTAGAAGAGTGGACGTACCCAAGTTGTTGGGGAACCACTATAGCTCCTTGTGTCGTATGGTTTGCTGTGTGTTTATCTTTGCTTTGTGCTGTGTGTTTCTTTAGTTTTTATTTTATCTTTGTTTCATAGCAAGCACATATACACTTAAATATAAATTAAATCTTAATCTGTCTTATTTCTTTTAAACTGAAAATTATTTTAAAATACTCTATTCACCCCCCCTCTAGAGTGAAGATAGATCTCTCTTCCGCACTTTCACATGGGGTGGTTATATGGGATATAAAAAAACTAGGGAAGAGTGTAACGCCCCCGAATTTTCGATGATTTATTTTAAATCCTTTTTCGGCGTTACGTTGACGTTTTCCGTCTCGAGCCGTTGTTAGAGTACCTCGTTAGGTGTTCTTAGAGGTTTAGCCTGTTTGCGGGTTTCCCCAGCTAGCCGGTGTCTGTTTTGGAGACCCGGTTGAGCCTTTCAGGGAATCCTCGTGTTTTGGATTCGGGCGAGGTTAGCTCGAGTTTTGTTCGTCGGAGGTCGTTTTTGACTTCGCCGTTGTTCTCGTAGCCCGGGTATTTAGCTACGGTGCGATTTTGGTCGAAATCCGAAGACGTCGCGTTTTCGCGTCGTTTTGGCGGTAGTTAATTTGTGCGAGTCGTCATTTTTTTTTTCTATGACGGCATGTCTCTTGGCGCATGTGTCGCGTGGCGCGCGACTCGTGCGAGCCGGTGTGGTTTATTGTTTGGTGTGCGTGTTGTACGTGTGAGGTTAATAATGTTTGCGTATGCGTGCGCGCGTGTGCGTGCGCGCGGGGTTGAGTATGTTTGCGCGTGCGTGTCGGCGTTCGTGTAGTATGTATACATATATGTATGGGTGTTAGTATGTTTATATTTATGTGTGTTAGTGTGTAATTAAGTTAAATTAGTTAGTTATTATATTAGTATAATTTATATAATTAAGTTTTATAATTAAGTAGTTATTAGGTTAATTACATTAGGTTTTTAATTAATCTAAACCGCTCCCCTCCCCCTAATAAAAAGCTACAGCCGGCCCCCCCTTATTACAAAAAATAAAACCGCAGCTTCTTCCTCCCGTGCGCACCCCGAGCCGAGCGGCAAACGCCCTAGCCGGCCTCCTTCCGCCGCCCGCCGCCGGCAGCCCCGACCCCCTCCTTCCGATCCGAGCCCGGATCCGCGTTCCCCTCGCCGGGAGCTTCGATCCTAGGTATGCTATTGAACCTTTCCCCCATGATTTCGTTGAATCTCCATTTGGTTTTTTTTGATTTTTTTGGATATTCTTGTTCTCCTTTCATGATTAGTTGCTATCTTAGGTTGCCTTGGTGGTTTTGGTGAATTTTGGGAACTTTCGGAGTTTTTGGGCGTCCGCCATAGCGCCGTTGTGCTGGCGAAATTTTTCGGTGATTCGTGCGAGGCAAGTGCCTCTCCTCTTTTCGCCGTTTGGCCTCCCCTTTTGTTCAATTCCTTGATAATTTCTTTTAGTCGTGCATATAGAAATTGTTAATTGAATTTCTCCTAACCCTAACCCCTACTTGGAACGCGCCAGAAAAATTAGGATTTCTACCCTCCCGCTAGTAGCTTCCGATTTAGGACGGCGTCGCGGTAGGTGTGTCGCGTAGATATGGGTTAGCGTCGGGTTGAGTTTATGTTAGGCCTAGGTGTAGGTCTAGGTTTTGGGGATTTTGCCTAGTTTGCCTATTTGAGGCGTTTAGGTGTAATTGTGCACGCACGGCCTATGGTCGTGCGTCTTTTAAACCGTGCGACCCAATGTCGGTGCTCGTACGCTAGGCTTAGGATCGAGTGAGTGTACTCACTCGCAGCGGCGTTGCGTAATCGCAACGACTAATCCCTTAGCGTTGATTTCTCCCCGAGTGTTTTGCTCGTGTATCGAGAGTCCCTTGTCGGCTGTTACTTTTCGAAGGCCGAATCGTGGGTTGTGGTCAGTAGTGGTGGTGGATGGCTCTTTTAGGGGTTGTGTGGCGTGATGTAGCCTTGACCACACTCTTTACCTTGACCCGAGTAGTTTTCTGGGCAAGTGAGTGATGGGTCTTTTGTGCCTTCACGTGTCAACCCTTGAGCAATTTGTTGACTCGGAATTAGTGGTTGGGCGATTTGGAACGCTTTCAACCTGATTCCAAGTTTCTTGTTTTTGCTACTGCCGCCTCTCACAGTTTAGGATGTTAGGCGTTTCTTCCGTAGGTGTTGCAGCATTTTGGCATCATGGCCATGTTGACTCTGCGGGTTGTTAGGCAGAGTAGTTGCTGTTTACCCGCACCTGGTGCAGGTTTGCTTTTCGCCCTTCCTTGGGCATTGTTGTTCTACTCTAGTTGTACTCTCTTTACTTCACTTTACCTGCTTTTACCTTACTTTTCTTTTTAGCACTTGCATTCCTTTTTCCTTGCTCTGAGGTGTTCTACTTTTCTGAATGCCTCAGGTTCAGGACAGTAACCAGTAGGTGGCTTGCTGTGGTGCTGTTGGAGGTTTCCTTTCTGTTGGCTGGTGAGACTCTCTTGAGTCATAGTGAGGTAGTTTTACTGTCTTCCTACAGACTTGTGTACTTGCTAGTGGGTTATTGTCGTATGTGACGCCCCTGGTAGTTTTTTTACCTTTGCACTGGATATGTCTACTTTTACTGCTACCCTGTTTTTGGGGACTTAGTTTACTTGCTCTGGGAAGTTTTATGTTAGGTTACTAGCTATTTTAAAACTATAAAAGTAAAACCATATTATGTATATAAAGCATGATCAGCATGATTTCTAAAAAGAACTCACTTAACGTACTTTCTTGTTTGCGTATAACAAATGATTTTTCCTATATATGTATAAATTAAACTAGAGTTTTGGTTCAGCGTAAGGGTCCTTCGGGATCACTTATGCGCTCATTTAGGATGTTGGCATAAATGAAGTATTTTCCGCTACGTATAAAAAAATCAGTTTTGAAACCGTGGACTCTTTGGTCCACTGAGCCGAGGGATACGGCCAATAAATAAATCAAGTTTTTTATAATCAAATAAGTCATGATTTGAAAGGATTTGGAGTGTCGCCTGAACGTCGGTAGTTATCCCCTGCTCGACGTGGCATCACAGCGCGTAGATTTTCTCTTACTCTGATTTAATAAAATAGTGAGAAAAATGCGGGTTGTGACAGTTGGTATCAGAGGGAGGTTGCTTGACAATTGGTCGGGCAACCTTCCTTTGTTTGTGTTAGATGTTTAGAGTCATATCATACACACACCGACATGTCATCGGCACGTTTTGGCTGAAGCACGAACACTGCACTACACTCATAAGCATAACATGAAGTATACGGGGCATATTATGTATTTTGCGATACATAATATGTGGTTGTATATGGATCCACCATAGGGGCAACATGCGAGGGTTATGTATTATGGGGTGCATAACCTCACCGCATGGATGCGACTAGCACGTTTTCTTTTTAGTTGCATGAGAATGTTATGTATTATGGGATGCATAACATTTTCATGTGTACTCCGCCATGGCATGCACTAGGGCCTTTTTAGAATGCATAGCATAATCATGCATAGCATAACATCGCATAAGCACAACGCGCCAAGCTAAAGACGTGCAGGATGACATGTGTACACACATAATTTTTTTTGAGTCAAAAGGAATATAAATTCATGCATTCCCGATCTAGGCACAAGTGTCAGTGATGGTGGTGAACCATCTTAGGCTAAGCATATCATTTCCTTTATTAATAAATGAAATAAATTTCCAGAGCAAATATAGCAGTAGAAGAGCATATTTATGTACATATTGTCTGTACGTGTCTGTTGTCCGTTCTAGTAGTTATAGTGCGTTCTAATAATTGTGATGTTTGTTTCTTTTAGGATGCCGCCGAAGCGTAGAGTGACGAGGTCGACTCCCCAGTCTGAGGGTGAGTCCTCCGGTGCTCAAAGTGATGCGTTGGTGGAAAGCCTGAGGCAGAGTAACGAGGCCTTATCAAGGCAGGTGGTGGAGTTGCAGGCCCAGATGCAGTCCTTTTTATCCGGAGCGGCGGGTCAGACTCCGGGAGTTCAGGACCCCGCCGTGGGTACAGCTGTCCTAGCCCCTCCTGCCCCTCCTGCTCCTCTCGTGCCTCCAGTGGTGGTGCCCCCCGGGATGGCTTTCATCTCCCAGTTTCAGCGGCTGCGACCTCCTACCTACGATGGTAAGGCGGACTTTATGGTACTGGATGACTGGATGATCACCATGGAGGAGATGTTCCATTACTCTGGGGTGACTGAGGACCAGAAGGTGATGTTAGCCGCCTATCAGCTGAAGGGGCTAGCGAAGAGCTGGTGGATGCGAGAGAAGGAAGGCATGGTGGGAGGATGTACTTGGGCATCCTTCAAAGAGATCCTGATGAGGAAGTTTCTACCGTCAGTAGAGCGAGACAGACTGATGAATGACTTTATTCATCTGAAGCAGAGGCAGCTCTCCGTCAGCGATTATGAGATTGAGTTTAGCAAACTCAGTCGCTTTGGTCCTAGCTTGGTGAGCTCCGAGGAGGACAGGGTGAAGCGGTTTCTTGGTGGCCTGAGGAGCGACGTTCAGCAGCTAGCGGTCGCCCACGGAGCGGTGACTTTTGCAGGGGCAGTTGAGGCCGCTTTGAAGGTTGAGGCTATCGAGAACGGGAAGCAGCGTGGTCAGCAGGCGAGAAACGAGAAGAGGAGGTCAGTTGAGGAAAAGGGTCCCCAGGTTCTTGGTGCTGCTTCTGAGAAGAAGAGCAAGGTAGTGTGCAGTTTCTGTGGCCATCCGGGCCACCCAGCTGAGAGGTGCTTCAAGAGGGCAAGGGTCCAGAAGAAGGAGCATGTGCATGCTATCCAGGGTGCTCCTAGGAGGGATATTCCTTGTCCTGTCTGCAAGCGACCCGGTCACGAGGCTGCTCAGTGCTGGTCCAAGGATCGTGTGTGCTACCAGTGTGGCCAGAAGGGCCATATTAAGTCGAGGTGCCCTCAGGTTCAGTCCGCTCTACATGCAGTTCCGCTTCAGGCTTTACCTCCGCCTCAGCCGGTGGACAAGGGTAAAGGGAAGCTGAATGTGGTATCTTCAGCGGAGGCTGAGACTTCGGCGCAGGTCATTTCAGGTAACCCCCCCCTCGCTTGGCTTTCTCTTTTGTAGCAGTTTTAGTATTGCTATTGTTTTGTTTATTGCTTGTGCGTTTATATTTTGGTTGTGTATAGGGAAATTTAAGGTAAGGAACCGCTGGGCCCGCGTTCTGTTTGACTCAGGTGCTACCCACTCCTTTGTGGCTAGGGCCTTTGTCGAGCGGTGCCAGTGGGTTCTTGATCGTGTTGGTGGTGCCTTTAGCGTCAAGTTTCCCTCGGGTGAATCCGTGATATCAGATCAGGGCGTTCTGGACTGCCCTATTTGGTTGGGGGATTTTCTGGCCAAGGCTGATCTGAAGGTTATAGACCTGGAGGATTTCGATGTCATCCTGGGTATGGACTGGCTGTCCCGATATGATGCAGTGATTCAGTGCAGGGGAAAGCGCTTGGATTTCAGGAAGGACAGCGGTCAGCCTGGGAGTGTTTTCGGTGATTCGCGTCGGGACTCTCCGGCGATTTCTGCGGTATGTGCTCAGAGGGTTTTTCCTGCTAGCTGTTTTGCTTGTTTAGTCTCAGTGGTGGGGACTGTTAGCAGTGTGCCGCTTTTGGATGAGATTCCGGTTGCGCGAGAGTTTCCTGACGTGTTTCCTATCGATCTTCCCGGTCTTCCTCCAGACAGGGATGTGGAGTTCGTGATTGATTTGGAGCCTGGTACGCGCCCGATTGCCAAGGCGCCGTATCGGATGGCCCCGCGAGAGCTGGAGGAGCTTCGTACTCAGCTTGATGAGTTGTTGGAGAAGGGCTTCATAAGGCAAAGCTCGTCGCCCTGGGGTGCTCCGGTTCTCTTTGTAAAGAAGAAGGACGGTTCGATGCGCCTTTGTATCGACTATAGAGAGTTGAACAAAGTCACCATCAAGAACAGGTATCCACTGCCCAGAATCGACGATTTATTTGATCAGTTGCGTGGCAGTTCAGTATTTTCGAAGATAGACCTCCGTTCGGGTTACCATCAGCTTAGGATCCGAGAGTCGGATGTTCCACGGACGGCTTTCCGATCGAGGCATGGTCATTTCGAGTTCCTGGTCATGTCTTTTGGGCTGACCAATGCGCCTTCAGCATTTATGGACATGATGAACCGGGTGTTCAAGGACTTTCTGGACAAGTTTGTCGTCGTGTTCATTGACGACGTTCTGATTTATTCTCGAAATGCGGCGGAGCATGATCAGCATTTGCGGTTGGTGTTATCCGCCTTGAGGGATCATCAGTTGTATGCCAAGCTGAGCAAATGCGAGTTCTGGTTGCCTCAGGTTTCCTTCCTGGGTCATGTGGTGAACAAAGATGGTATTTCAGTGGACCCGGAGAAGATCTCAGCAGTGATGGATTGGAGTAGGCCGAGCACACCCAAGGAGATCAGGAGCTTCTTGGGGTTGGCCGGCTATTATAGGAGATTCGTCGAGGGCTTTTCTACCTTGGCAGCGCCCTTGACAAAGCTGACGCAGAAGCATGCGGCGTTCATTTGGAGTGATAAGTGCGAGGAGGCCTTTCTGGAGCTAAAGAGCAGGTTATGTTCTGCCCCTGTGTTGACCTTACCGGCAGAGGGACAGGACTATGACGTTTATGTGGATGCCTCGCACGTTGGACTCGGTGGCGTGTTGATGCAGGAAGGGAAGGTGATCGCTTATGGGTCTCGTCAGTTGAAGATTCATGAGCGGAACTATCCTACGCACGACCTCGAGTTTGCTGCGGTGATTTTTGCCTTGAAGTTGTGGAGACACTTACTTTATGGGGCCCAGTGCAGGATCTTTACCGATCATAAGAGCCTGAATTACGTGTTCACTCAGAAGGAGCTGAATTTGCGCCAGCGGCGGTGGCTTGAGTATGTTGCTGATTACGATGTTGAGATTCAGTACCATCCGGGCAAGGCCAATGTGGTGGCCGACGCCTTGAGCCGGAAGACGGGGAAAGTCTTCAATCTCACCGCGGATCGTTTAGTGGAGGAGTTTCTATTGATGGATATCACCGCAGGACGCTGTGAGTTGCAGAGCAGTTTGGTAGTGGCAGAGCCGTCATGGATTTCTCTCACCAGATTGCACCAGAAAGAGGATCCGGATTTGTTGCACTTGTACCTCAGAGCTGAGAGGGGAGAGTTGCCAGATTTCTCCATCGACGAGGCGGGTACTTTGAAGTACCGCGGCAGGTTTTGCATCCCCGCAGTTGGAGACATCAGAGTATTGATTTGCAAAGAGGCTCACGGATCCAGTGTTTCCTACCACCCGGGATCTACGAAGATGTACCATGATCTGAAGCAGATCGCCTGGTGGTATGGGATGAAGGGTGATATAGCTCGTTTTGTCTCGGAGTGTTACACTTGCAGGCGGGCGAAGGCCGACCATGGGAGGCCTGGTGGCAAGTTGGCACCTTTGGAGATCCCGACTTGGAAGTGGGAAAGCATCTCGATGGATTTCATTACAGGCTTACCGAGATCTCTGAGGGGGTTTGATTCTGTTTGGGTGATCGTGGACCGATTGACGAAGTGTGCGCACTTCGTACCTTATAAGATCGATTACTCGATGAAGAAGATTGCTGAGTTGTACTTGGATGAGGTCGTCAGATTGCATGGCGTTCCAGTTAGCATCGTTTCAGATCGAGACTCTCGGTTCACATCGCGTTTCTGGAGGAGTTTGCAGGAGGGTTTGGGCACTGATTTGAGGTATTCCACAGCTTACCATCCGCAGACCAACGGGCAGACCGAGCGTGTGAATCAGATTGTGGAGGATATGATCCGGTGCTATATTCTTGATCATGGAGGTGCATGGGATGAGCGTTTGCGGCTCATGGAATTTGCCTACAACAACAGCTACCAAGAGAGTCTACAGATGGCTCCCTTCGAGGCGTTGTATGGGAGGCGCTGCAGAACCCCTTTGTTTTGGGCCGAGGCCGGTGAGAGGCCTGTTTTGGGTCCTGATGCACTCGAAGAAATGGAGGTTTCCGTGAAGCTCATTCGGGAGAAGCTTCGAGTTGCCCAGGAGAGGTATGAGAAGAACGCCAATCGGCGTAGGTCCGATTTAGAGTTTTCAGTGGATGATTTGGTCTTCTTGAAGGTATCTCCGATGGTAGGAGTGAAGAGGTTCGGCAAGAATCGGAAGTTGGATCCGAGATTTGTGGGCCCGTTCAGGATTTTGGAGCGTATTGGTGTGGCTGCTTATAGGCTGGATCTGCCAGCTAGCTTCCCGGGGGTTCATAATGTCTTTCATGTGAGCCAGTTGCGGAAGTGCGTGCGGAGCAGTGGGCAAGTCTTGGACGCTGTGCCCCAGTTGGAGCCCAATCTCTCATATGTCGAGGTGCCAGTCCGCATTTTGGAAGCTCAAGCTCGAGTGTTGCGGACGAAGTCTATTCCTATGGTGAAGGTTCTTTGGAGGAACCAGGATTTGGAGAGCGCGACTTGGGAGCTAGAGTCGGCTATGAGGGAGGCTCACCCTCATTTGTTCCCCTGAGTTTTCGGGTACGTTTCCTTCCTAGTAGTTGTTTCTTTCCTTCTGTTGTAGGAGTAGTATTCGCAAAGTTTCGGGACGAAACTTTTTGTTAGGGGGAGTGACTGTAACGCCCCCGAATTTTCGATGATTTATTTTAAATCCTTTTTCGGCGTTACGTTGACGTTTTCCGTCTCGAGCCGTTGTTAGAGTACCTCGTTAGGTGTTCTTAGAGGTTTAGCCTGTTTGCGGGTTTCCCCAGCTAGCCGGTGTCTGTTTTGGAGACCCGGTTGAGCCTTTCAGGGAATCCTCGTGTTTTGGCTTCGGGCGAGGTTAGCTCGAGTTTTGTTCGTCGGAGGTCGTTTTTGACTTCGCCGTTGTTCTCGTAGCCCGGGTATTTAGCTACGGTGCGATTTTGGTCGAAATCCGAAGACGTCGCGTTTTCGCGTCGTTTTGGCGGTAGTTAATTTGTGCGAGTCGTCATTTTTTTTTTCTATGACGGCATGTCTCTTGGCGCATGTGTCGCGTGGCGCGCGACTCGTGCGAGCCGGTGTGGTTTATTGTTTGGTGTGCGTGTTGTACGTGTGAGGTTAATAATGTTTGCGTATGCGTGCGCGCGTGTGCGTGCGCGCGGGGTTGAGTATGTTTGCGCGTGCGTGTCGGCATTCGTGTAGTATGTATACATATATGTATGGGTGTTAGTATGTTTATATTTATGTGTGTTAGTGTGTAATTAAGTTAAATTAGTTAGTTATTATATTAGTATAATTTATATAATTAAGTTTTATAATTAAGTAGTTATTAGGTTAATTACATTAGGTTTTTAATTAATCTAAACCGCTCCCCTCCCCCTAATAAAAAGCTACAGCCGGCCCCCCCCTTATTACAAAAAATAAAACCGCAGCTTCTTCCTCCCGTGCGCACCCCGAGCCGAGCGGCAAACGCCCTAGCCGGCCTCCTTCCGCCGCCCGCCGCCGGCAGCCCCGACCCCCTCCTTCCGATCCGAGCCCGGATCCGCGTTCCCCTCGCCGGGAGCTTCGATCCTAGGTATGCTATTGAACCTTTCCCCCATGATTTCGTTGAATCTCCATTTGGTTTTTTTTGATTTTTTTGGATATTCTTGTTCTCCTTTCATGATTAGTTGCTATCTTAGGTTGCCTTGGTGGTTTTGGTGAATTTTGGGAACTTTCGGAGTTTTTGGGCGTCCGCCATAGCGCCGTTGTGCTGGCGAAATTTTTCGGTGATTCGTGCGAGGCAAGTGCCTCTCCTCTTTTCGCCGTTTGGCCTCCCCTTTTGTTCAATTCCTTGATAATTTCTTTTAGTCGTGCATATAGAAATTGTTAATTGAATTTCTTCTAACCCTAACCCCTACTTGGAACGCGCCAGAAAAATTAGGATTTCTACCCTCCCGCTAGTAGCTTCCGATTTAGGACGGCGTCGCGGTAGGTGTGTCGCGTAGATATGGGTTAGCGTCGGGTTGAGTTTATGTTAGGCCTAGGTGTAGGTCTAGGTTTTGGGGATTTTGCCTAGTTTGCCTATTTGAGGCGTTTAGGTGTAATTGTGCACGCACGGCCTATGGTCGTGCGTCTTTTAAACCGTGCGACCCAATGTCGGTGCTTGTACGCTAGGCTTAGGATCGAGTGAGTGTACTCACTCGCAGCGGCGTTGCGTAATCGCAACGACTAATCCCTTAGCGTTGATTTCTCCCCGAGTGTTTTGCTCGTGTATCGAGAGTCCCTTGTCGGCTGTTACTTTTCGAAGGCCGAATCGTGGGTTGTGGTCAGTAGTGGTGGTGGATGGCTCTTTTAGGGGTTGTGTGGCGTGATGTAGCCTTGACCACACTCTTTACCTTGACCCGAGTAGTTTTCTGGGCAAGTGAGTGATGGGTCTTTTGTGCCTTCACGTGTCAACCCTTGAGCAATTTGTTGACTCGGAATTAGTGGTTGGGCGATTTGGAACGCTTTCAACCTGATTCCAAGTTTCTTGTTTTTGCTACTGCCGCCACTCACAGTTTAGGATGTTAGGCGTTTCTTCCGTAGGTGTTGCAGCATTTTGGCATCATGGCCATGTTGACTCTGCGGGTTGTTAGGCAGAGTAGTTGCTGTTTACCCGCACCTGGTGCAGGTTTGCTTTTCGCCCTTCCTTGGGCATTGTTGTTCTACTCTAGTTGTACTCTCTTTACTTCACTTTACCTGCTTTTACCTTACTTTTCTTTTTAGCACTTGCATTCCTTTTTCCTTGCTCTGAGGTGTTCTACTTTTCTGAATGCCTCAGGTTCAGGACAGTAGCCAGTAGGTGGCTTGCTGTGGTGCTGTTGGAGGTTTCCTTTCTGTTGGCTGGTGAGACTCTCTTGAGTCATAGTGAGGTAGTTTTACTGTCTTCCTACAGACTTGTGTACTTGCCAGTGGGTTATTGTCGTATGTGACGCCCCTGGTAGTTTTTTTACCTTTGCACTGGATATGTCTACTTTTACTGCTACCCTGTTTTTGGGGACTTAGTTTACTTGCTCTGGGAAGTTTTATGTTAGGTTGCTAGCTATTTTAAAACTATAAAAGTAAAACCATATTATGTATATAAAGCATGATCAGCATGATTTCTAAAAAGAACTCACTTAACGTACTTTCTTGTTTGCGTATAACAAATGATTTTTCCTATATATGTATAAATTAAACTAGAGTTTTGGTTCAGCGTAAGGGTCCTTCGGGATCACTTATGCGCTCATTTAGGATGTTGGCATAAATGAAGTATTTTCCGCTACGTATAAAAAAATCAGTTTTGAAACCGTGGACTCTTTGGTCCACTGAGCCGAGGGATACGGCCAATAAATAAATCAAGTTTTTTATAATCAAATAAGTCATGATTTGAAAGGATTTGGAGTGTCGCCTGAACGTCGGTAGTTATCCCCTGCTCGACGTGGCATCACAGCGCGTAGATTTTCTCTTACTCTGATTTAATAAAATAGTGAGAAAAATGCGGGTTGTGACAAAGAGGTTGATGTTGTTCTCGATCACCAAAAGAGAACAAATATCTTCTTATATGGAAGTTGATTGATAACAGATGGGAGAAGAAGATGAGCAACCCTCCGCTCTTTGCAGTTTAATACTTAAACCCATATTTTTATTATTCCCCTCAAGTGGAGATTGAGCATGTCGGAAGGTTTATGAGTGATTTTATTGAGTGCCCCTCAAGGATATATAAAAAAGATCCTTCTACACAGTATTACATCAATAATGAATTTGATCGTCACCAATACGAACAAGGGTTATTTGGTAAAGATATGACAAAGAACCAGTTACAAAATCCCAACTTAAATTCATATACATTTTAATATATTTTTATTAACTTTAATTTTTAATGGTGTATTATGTATAATTGAATTGTATTATTATTTTAATTTTCACAATACATTGGTGGAGGCTTAACCGCGTTGATACGTCACACCTTAAAATTATGGCTATGGAGATTTAGAGTTTGAGTACTTCATCTTCTGATTGTGAGAAGACTGGAGCGCCTTAGAGATAGTATGCATTAATTTAATTATTTAGTTAAACATAAATATCTTATTATATGATTGTATGCATTATTTTATATTTTTTAAAATATTTGTAGATATATTCTAAGAAAAGGAATAAACTCGACGACAAAAGATTGAACGATCTAGTATTTGTAAAGTTAAATGTTTTACTGAAGTCGAAATATTCAAACACATCTCGAGATTCATTGACAACTAAAAATTTAGATTCTGGGAATGTACAAGAGTGGATGGTGAATGTTAATCCTTAGGAGGATGAAAATGAGATGGCGATGATGAAGTCTTTCCTAAAGAGGGATTGACATAGCGCAAATTGGCAAAATAGTTGATGTTGATAATGATGAAAGGGGGCATCCAAGACTAGTTACAAGCAAAGAAGTGACAATTAGTTATCAAGACGTTGATTAGGAAAAAAGAAAAATATCTGAGGTGGACGAGGCAGATCAAAATGATTCATCAGATAATGATCATATTCTATCTACTTTGCCGACTATAGATGAGCCTATAAGTGATGGAGAATGATCTATGTTTGAAATTTAATTTTTAAAATTTTGATGTCGTAGAAATAATATATATTTGCAAGTTTCTTAAAATTACTAGTTTTTACAAATTTTCTAACATTAAAGTATTGTATGTTAAATGTTACATATAACTTTTAATATTTAGAAGTTTAATATGCTGTAAAATAGTTAGTACTGTGTTACGCATAAAAAATAACATTTAATTACATATAAAATTAATTAAATATTAAAACCCGATATATGAAATATCCCCGATATATGAAAAACCGACATGAAAATCCAAACCAACGTGTCTCCGACATCCGACATCTGCAACCTTGGTTCTAATGGGTGCATCTCAAGCTCTAATGTGTCCCCCATTCGATGAGAAATGAAGTTCTCAATAATACAACTATTAATGATAATCAAATAAAATTGTCCTTGGATGTGTGCGACGATGCGGAAAATATTGGGTCTCCTATGGTCATCCCCAGTGGACTCACTCGAGGTGATTAAGTTATAACGTAAGACACAGATTAAGTGATGTAAATCGGGATTAGGGTTTCAAAATAATTAAATATTTTATAGCAAAATATTTTATTCATTATAAATAAAGTTAGAGTTCTGAAAATTAAGTGGATTTTTAATTTTGAAAAGAGGGCTGAGCAGGCCAAATCGAGATGTTCGCGCGTAAACCGTCTTAACGACAAGTTTCAGTAAATCGGTTATTCGTTATTCAAAGAGTTCGCCGACGCCTAAAGATTTGAACCGTCGCGGAATTTCTACGATAACAAGCACGTTTCGCAAACAATAATTTATGAAAATAGACGGAAATTATAGTGGTTCGAACGTTTGGGGCAAGCTCTTAATTATTTAAAGGTTGCATAAATTTAAAACTAAAAAAAACTCGAGCAAGAAAGGAGTGTCGTTACCACGAGAGATTCAGTCAAACCAAACCCATAAGCGACATCAACTCGGATGTCGGCTGGCCCTTAGTTAGAGTCGCCTGAGAGAAAGCTTCGAGGCCGACAGCTGAACACCAAGTGGTTGCGGGTTTGAGGCTGGCACAGGGGCTCACCAGAAAAGGAGTTCCGGGTCGACGATGAATCCCTGGCGTTGATGGCAAGTGTCCAGTTGTTCCCGTGACCCATCGGAAAAGATGAGTCGCAGTCGACGACGGGTTTGATGCACGACACAACCGGACGGGAGCAACGCACTGTTGGTCGTTGGGTGCTAGGGCGGCAGATGAGGGTCGCGCCGCTGGGCGGGGACGATGAGGGGAACAAGGCTGCGGCTGGGCGGCTCTAGTTGTCGTTGTTGAGGAGACTGGATCGGCGGGTTGTTGAAGATGAACAGTACGGTGAATAGTTCCGACAATGTAGGGAATCGATTATAAAAATCGATCTCTACTGTCCGGGGTCCTTTATTTAGAGTCGTGGCTCCCTTTTAATATTGGCTGAATTTCCAAGGAGGACCGACCAATATACTGGATTGATTTTCATTACCCTTTATGAATATTTTTTCCAAATAAGGGGACAGCCAACCAAGATAAGAATGATTTCATTTATTATTATATTTTTTTTTCTAAACAGGAGCCGACTAGAATAATGAAAGATTTTTCAAAGTTTTAAGTTTCCAAAAAAAAACATATTCCAAGATCTCATCTTTTTGAAATTTAAATTTAAATATACGTGTTTTAAATAATTTTGAGCTTGCTTGTTACGTCCTCGCTACTAGAATTACCAGACCTATTTATTAAGGGTCTCATCTAGACGGTCAACTCGACGAGCCGAGCAATTTCGAACAAATAGGAGTACGATGAAGGAAATACATAAGAGAAACAAAAAATAAAAAGCACGACGCCTAGTGACGTCATGCAATAACTGATGCGACGGAGGATGCACCAATTCCCTCGAGGTTGAAAATGCTTGGCCCCGACGAGAACTTGCAAAGATTGGTACTAGAGACAGCTGAAGTCGTCGTTGGTGCTGAATCAGGTGGTATATCTGGGGCCTTGTCAGGTGGCTTGATACACTTCTGAATTTGAAAAAGACAAGAACTCCTACAATAATCAAACACTCGGTCCTCTCGTGGAAAACACAACTCATGACAATAATGACCGACCATGAATTTGTATTTTTCACAGGTGGTTCGCATTTTATTAGCAATAAATTTATACAGTTCCGTTAAATAATTAATACAAGCTTGCGCGTCAAAGGAAATAAGTTCGTGGAATGAGATGTGATGACAGTCGGTGGGTGGAATATCAAATGGATAATCTCGGAAGGAGATAAATAACGGAAGCGATATTTAGAATTATTGAATGTGAATTGTGCTTGTCGAGGTACAAGATTCCATTGCTTTAAATTCTCACTGATTAATTGCCTAAAAAAATTCTCCAGACTTCTATTAACGGCGTTGATCTGCTCATCGGTCCGAGAGTGATAGACGCTACTAACCTCGAGGTTGGCTCGTTTTTGCCCACATAATGTGTTCCATAAATATGATAGAGAATATTTTTTACGTTGGTATAATTTCCTAGATTCGGCTCTTCCCAAAGTATAATTTTTAAATGTGAATTCGACAGGGTGAGCTGTGCCGAGTGAACGTTCATCATACATAGTGTAGGTTAACTGAAAAATGTAAGGTGGCACGTCTGGACTCGATAAATGTGGGGTGAGTGGCATATCTGGACTACGAGTTGCCTCATAGGATGGGGGTTTAGGTGGAAAGACGGTGAGTAGTAATGTGGTGGAGTCAGTGAAAAGTGAACTAGTATGCGTAGAGGTCCTTTTGTTGGCTTTGGGGATCAGACAATTCTTCCGAGGAAGAAGAACAATTGTGTGTCCATTATGCTCAAATGAGTGAGAGTTCCTCGTACCATCATGCATGACATGTCGGTTGTACTGTCATGCTCGCCCTAAGAGGATGTGACAGACATCCATGGCAGCGACGTGACATAATACTTTATCTGAATACATGTTCCCTATAGAAAACTCTACCCGACAATAATGAGTAACAGGAATAGTCAAATGACTATTGACTCCGGATAAGCTGTAGGGTTGTTCTAACGGGCGCATCTCAAGACCAAATATGTCGACCACGCGCTGAGAAACGAAATTCTCCATGCTTCCACTATCAATAATGATGGAACAAAGTTGTCCCTGAATGCGTGCAGTAGTGCGAAAAATATCGCGCCTCTGATGGTCATCCTCAGTAGACTCACTAGGAGTGATCAGACTATATCGTAAAACGCAGACTAAGTGCTCGGCGTGATCTCCTTCCACTTCTATGACATCCTCGGACTTGTGCTCGTGCTTGGGTTCAGGGTGAGACACATTTATGTAGACTCCATACTCAGGCTCACCGTCAAGGGAATCGATAATAGCGACGAAGTGGCGTCGCGGACAATCAGATGATTTGTGTCCCGGCTCCATACACTTGAAGCATCGGAATACTCCTATGTTGGGCTAAGCCCCAATAATATCCTTTCCCTTATAGGGAATGGTGGGTGGGTTTGGCGTCCCGACAGTGACGAGAGGGTGAGGGGATTCTGAGATCCTAGTCGTGGTAGTAGTGGTGGCACTCGATGTAGCTCTATCAGTAGATCTAACTGCGGTTGACCATTTTTGTGAGGCTTCCACTCTCCGTGCACGACTCGATATTTCGCATAAGTCCTTGTAATCAAATAACTCTAGTTGGTCTCTAATGGAATAACGCAACCCGTTCAGATAACGGGAGACGGTCATGTCATCATCCTCTCGGAGGTCGAGACGAGATTGAAGTAGGAATTCATTTGTGTACTCGTCCACCGTCCATTTGTCTTGTCGTAGATTGTGAAACTTACGGTAGAGGGTCTGCAAATAATCCGCTAGGACGTATCGCCTTCGCAGTTGAAATTTAAAGTCATCCCAAGTGGTAACCGGGGGCAGTCCTAAATAGAATCTAGACCGCTCTAGTTGTCCCCACCAAACCAAGGCAGAACCCTTCATCCCAAGGGTAGCGTACTCGACTTGCCTAGCTTAGGGCAATTGCTTCCAAGCCAGGAAACGGTCCATTCTATCACACCAATCTAGACAACCCTCAGGTTCTAAGTGTCCCTCAAAATCGCCAACATCTAATTTTATTCCTACATCCCAATGAGTGTGGTTACGTGGTTCAAGTTGTGCATGCTCTAGTGGCCTAGGGATGTGTTCCTCTTGCCCAGGATGTTGGCGAGGGGTTGATCTAGTCTTATGTGACGTTTAGCTTCTAAGTTATTGACGGAGGTCCTTAGGTCATTTACGACGTGGGTCGTGTCTCTCGCGTTGGCTGTAAGTGCTTCTACTGTTTTCATCAGTTCACCCATTCAGTTGGCTAAGTCGTCTATGCTGGCGTCAATGCGGTCTATGAGGCTCTCCATTAAAATAATAAAAATAATATTTTTTTGTTATTTTTTTAAAAAATAAATAAATAAAGACTTAACTATAAATTTTATTTTATTTTTTTTAAAATAAATTATAATATATATTTTTAAAAAAATAGAATTTTTTTAAAAATAAAATAAAAAGAGAAAACCGGATCGACCGACTGACGATAGGAATGAGTCGACTGCTTTGATATCAAGCTGAAGTAATGGGATTAGGGTTTCAAAATAATAAAATATTTTATAGCAAAATATTTTATTTATTATAAACAAAGTTAGAGTTCTGAAAATTAAGTGGATTTTTAATTTTGAAAAGAGGGTCAGGCGGGCCAAATCGAGATGTTTGCGCGTAAATCGCCTTAACGACAAGCTTCAGCAAATCCGTTATTCGTTATTCAAAGAGTTCGCCGGCACCTAACGATTTGAACCGTCGCGGAATTTGTACGATCACAAGCACGTTCCACAAACAATAATTTATGAAAATAGACGAAAATTATAGTGGTTTGAACGTTCGGGACAAGCTCTTAATTATTTAAAGGTTGCATAAATTTAAAACAAAAAAAAAAAACTCGAGCAAGAAGGAACGTCGTTGTCACGAGTGATTCAGTCAAACCAAACCCATAGGCAACATCAACTCGGATGTCAGGCGGCCCTTAGTTGGAGTCGCCAGGGAGAAAGCTTCGAGGCTGGCGGCTAAACACCAAGTGGTTGCGGGTAAGAGGCCGGCGCAAGGGCTCACCGGAAAAGAAGTTCCGGGTCGACGGTGAATCCCTGGCGTTGATGGCCTGTGCCGAGTAGTATCCGTGATCCGTCGGAAAAGATGAGTCGCAGTCGACGACGGGTTTGACGCACGACAGCAACCGGACAGGGGCAGCGCACTGTTGGTCGCTGGGTGTTAGGGAGGCAGATGAGGGCCGCGCCGCTGGGCGGGGACGATAAGGGGAACAGGGCAGCGGCTGAGCGGCTCTAGTTGTCGTTGTTGAGGAGACTGGATCGGAGGGTTGTTGAAGATGAACCGTACGGTGAACAGTGCCAACAATATAGGGGATCAATTATAAAAATCGATCTCTACTGTCCGGGGTACTTTATTCAGAGGCGTGGCTCACTTTTAATAATGGCTGAATTTCCAAGGAGGGCCGACCAATATACTGGATTGATTTTCATTCCCCTTTATGAATATTTTTTCCAAACAAGGGGCCAGCCGGCCAAGATAAGAATGATTTCATTTATTATTATATTTTTTTCTAAGCAAAAGCCGACTAGAATAACGGAAGATTTTTCGAAGTTTTAAGTTTAAAAAAAAACATATTTCAAGATCTCATCTTTTTGAAATTTAAATTTAAATATATGCATTTTAAATAATTTTGAGCTTGCCCGTTACGTCCTAGCTACCAGAATTACTGGATCTATTTATTAAGCGTCTCATCAGACGGTCAACTCGACGAGCCGAGCAATTTCGAACAAATAGGAGTACGAAGAAGAAAATACATGAGAGAAACAAAAAATAAAAAATTGCGTAAATAAAAAGCGCGACGCCTAGTGACGTCATGCAATAACTGAGGTGACGGAGGATGCATCACTAAGTGATCATCGTGTTCGCCTTCTACTTCTAATACATCCTCATACTCGGGCTCAGGCTCATGATTGGAGTCACTAATGTAAACTTCATGCTTAGACTTATGCTCATCGGTAGAATCAATAATAACAATGAATTGGCATTACAAACACTTAGATGGTTTGTATCCTGGCTCCATGCACTTGAAGCATTGGATTACTTTAGTGTTGGGCTTAGTTCCAATACTCTTCTTACCCCAGGAGGGGTTAGTGGGTGAGGTTGGGGTCCCAGCAGTGATGGGAGGGTGAGGTGAATCTAAGATCCTAGTAGTGGGGGGCAATGGTGACACTTGGGTCTATCATTAGACCTAAGTCCGGATGTCCGCTTCTACAAGAACTCTGCTCTATGGGCTCTACTGGAGATTTCGCCTAAGTCGCGATAATTGTGCAACTCTAGCTGCTCCCTGATAGAATAATGTAACTCATTTAGGTAACAGGATACGTTCATGTCTTCGTCTTCACAAAGTTCGAGCTGAGACTAAAGGACAAGGAATTCATCAATGCATCCATCTACCGTTGACTTCTCCCATCGTAGATTGTGGAATCTACAATAAAGGGTTTGAAGATAATCAGGGGGAACGTACCGCTTCCTAAGATGGGACTTAGGCTTTGTTTAGTTAGGCGGGCGCAGTCGGAGCGGGCAAACACCACTGGAGGGGGGAGACAGGGTTGCAGATTGAGCGTTTGGGGGGGGGGGGGTGCGCTGGTTTGCGGGAGAAAACGCCGCAAATGCCGCTGCCAGGCGTTTGTTTTTCCGCCATGTAGTGGCGTTTGCTCCCTCAATCGGCGTGAAAACGCCCCACCAAATGAGCCCTTAAACTCACCTTATATAGACTCTGTTTGGCGCGGCGTTTTAGGGATGGGGTGCCGTGATTTTTCAAAACACCCGGCCAAACGTCTTTTGTGAGGCTCCACGGTGGCATCGGCCACCGCTAAAAGTTTTTTTCCGCGACTGATAAAAAGCAGCAGCCTTAGCTGCAGCGCTGCTGTCCTTTTTTAAAAAAAAATTTATATATTTTTATTATTATTACGTTTATATATTATTAAAAATTAATATATATTGTTATTATAAAGTTATATAATATATAATATATATTATATTATATATTATATATTACGTTATTATATAATATAGATTATATTGTATATTATATATTACGTTATTATATATTATTATAAATAAATAAAAATTATATATATTGTTATTATTAAGTTATATATTATTATAAATTAATATAAGTTAAATATATTATTATAAATTAAATATAGTTTAATAGTTATATATTATTAAGTTAAGTTATATTATAATGTTTTATGTATACATGTTATTATAAGTTATATTATAAATTAAGTAATATTATTATGTAAAAATGTTATAAGTTATATATTTATAATGTTTTGAATAAATAATATTTATAAAATAATGTATATAATTAATAAATACAGTATTATTTAAATAATATTTATAAAATAAAATTATTAAACAGCACTGCAAATGCTATTCTTCCAAACAGATTGACAGATTTTACCATCACTTTATAAAACAGCTGATTATTTTATCACTGATTTCAACTACTGCTTCTCCAATCGTTGCAGCCACGCCAAACAGAGCCATAGTGATGAGGAGTCTTCCTAAGTTAAATCTCATGTGTTCTAATTGTCCCCACCAAACAAAATGCAGGTCTGTTCAACCTAAGTGTTGCATACTCAACTTGCTTATTTGCATCTACTTTCAATTCATGAAGCGCTTCATACGATCGCACCAATATAGATAACTTTCAGGCGCTAATCGTCCTTCAAAATCTCTGACATCTAATTTGATTTCCAAATCCCATCAGGGTTGTTCTCTTACGTTGTAGTGTCCCTGTTCAAAATAACGTGAGTTGAGCTTCTCTAAATGAGGTTGTCTAGGGTTAGGATGATGTTCGATTTGCTGATGTAGGTCTTGTCCTAAATGTTTGCTGGCCTCTAATGTGTTAACACTCGTGTCCATTTATCATTTATGCCACACCTTGCATGCAGTGACGGAGCCAGGAGATAATGTTAGGGTGGGCGGAGTTCCCAAAACAGAACGGCGTAGGATTCACCGAATCCTTTTAAACGAAATCAAACGATGGAAGAAAATCACAATGAAAACTAGGAAATGAACTTGCAACGATTTATCCAAAAACTTTCCCAAATTACGCCAAAGTCTTCCGCCAAACCGTTACGTGGAAGAGGAAACACACAAAGAGAACTAGAGAAGTAGAGGAAATCTTTACCCAACCAAATAATAATGTTTGAGGAGAGTCACACGCCACGGATCCACCGGTGGTCCGGAGTCGCACCGCCACCGGAGGGAGAGAACGCAAGATCACCTTCTTCGGAACCTCACCGGAAGGTCGAGAAGGAAGGAGGCAGGTGAGCCCTGGGCTCGGACATTCAGCAACGGCAACGGCAGCGGCCGGCGGGACCACGGGAGGGGCGGCGGCTGAGTCGCACGACTCGCGCAGCACCTGTAGGGTTTCAACCTTCGGGACTGAACCGTCGGGAAGAAAAAAAACTTCACCAGATTTTAGGGAAAATCTGTGGAGAACCGGGGCCGTTGCATTAACTATAACAGTTAAAAAAAATTAAAGCAAAAAAAAGGGGATGCTGAGATTCGAACCCTGATCAAAAATATTACTAGGCTAAAACCTTTACTACTCCACCAAATTAAAACTTCTAAACATTTTCTATATTTATATATATTTATATATAATAAGCAAATATAACATAAAAAATGTAAAACTTTTGTCGCAAACTCGTAATCTATTGAAGTTCTCGTAAATTTTAGGGTGGGCAGTTGCCCACCCTGGACTCTATGTAGGTCCGCCCCTGCTTGCATGTTCGTGTTACCATTCGTACTTAGTGTTTCAATTATTTTAGTCAAATTTTTTATTTGTGCGATCAGATCAGTAACAATAATTTATAATTGACTCACACGGTTTTACATTTAAAATAATTTTTTAAATTCTCACAAATTTTAAAATAGTTAAATTAATTATTGTTTGTAATTAATTTTAAAAAAATTCTTAAAAAAAGAGAATATTTTATGTTTTAAAAAATAACTCAAAAATTTAAAAAGACCTTTTATTTAAAATTTGAGATTACCCGAATGAGCTTATGAGCATAATAAATCTTTATTTTTTAAAATACTAAACTTCAAACTCAAAGAGATTTTCTTTTAAGAAATTAAATAAAAAATGATTGATTTTTTAAAATGAAATAACAGAAAGCTCACAAAACAAACTTTTTTGCATTACTCTTAAATGAGAGACACACACATAAAAGCTCGAGCTTTTTTCATAGCAAAAAGTTTTAGCATGTTCTCTCATCATATATGTTGGAAATAGACAAATAATACATGTATTTTAAAGCCAAGACCGAGTTCTACAACTTTCATATTGAACATTTTTTCAAAATATGCACGATTTGGCCGGAATCTAGCATGAAAGGTTTTTGGCTCGAATTTTGAAATTTATTATTATTATATTCATTTCAACCCAGCAACATTTCGGGCCAGATTCTTGCCAAACCGTGCATATTTTGGAAAAATATTCAACATAAAAGTTGTAGATCTCGTTCTTGGTTATAAAATGCATATATTATTAGTCTAATTACGACATGTATGATAGAAGAATGAGCTCAAGTTTTTTTCCTATGAAAAAAGCTTGAGCTTTTTTAGTATATTTCCTATATATTTTCAAAATATGCACGGTTTGGTCGGAATCTGACACGAAAGGTTGCTGATTCGAATTTTGAAATTTATTATTATATTTATTTCGACCCAGCAACCTTTCAGACTAGATTCTGGCCAAACTATGCATATTTTGAAAAAATGTTCAACATGAAAGTTGTAGATCTCGTTTTTGGTTATAAAATGCATATATTATTAGTCTAATTTCGACATGTATGATGAAAAAATGAGCTCAAGTTTTTTTCCTATGAAAAAAGCTTGAGCTTTTTTAGTATATTTCCTGTATATGTATATTGGATAAATAACAAATCACCTGATTTATGATCGGAGTAAATCAATGTATCTCTAATAGCAAATTAATGTAAACCAAAGTTAGATTTTTGAAAATAAGATATTTTTTGCGATGAATTTCAACATGAGCGGTGTACGACAGAATCGTCAAATAATAAAACAGGTGATAATTGGCATAGAGTTCGTTAGTCTCAAGTAATGTGCTAACAGTAGTATATAATTAACAGCCAAAAATAACCAAACCACAAGCATGCAATTAAACGATGAACAATGAGGTTTTCAAATTGACGACAAATAGATAAAACTGTGAATTAGGGCAAACAAGTTTTAATTTAATTGACCATTAAATTATAAGCATTCAAGTAGATTTAACAAAATAGGAGCAAGAAAGATGAAATTACTATAGGCCCAAATACGACTTGAATCCAATCCTCCGTTGGCAACAAGGCATGACAACAAGGAGAGAAGAGGGACTAGCGGCAGCTAGGCGTTGTGAAAACATAAGGGGATCAGAACTGATTGGAGAGGATATATGCGAGAAAGACTCAGTCGATCCTCGATAGGAACTCTAAGGGGTGATCATGGAAGCTCACGACCTAGTTGGTGGTTGCATGTACAAAACTGGAAGGGGAAGAAAAGGGGCCGATTGATTTCTTGCAACTGGGGTACAATTCCGACGCAGGGATCTTCAAAAACAACGAGAGTGGAAACGAGATGGATTGCCGATGCTCGTAGCTGCGTGAGAGGGCAATGTCGGGAGTTGGAAGAGAGTTGTCACAGGCTGGAGGAGGAGATGGGTGTCGTCGGACCAAGCGATGTCGGGCTTGGTTCTGGAAAACAGAGATTTTCTCTATTCTCCGAATTCTTCCGGACTATTTTTAGAGGGAAAAGATTTTTAAGAGGAATAAGTTTTAGGTAATTTTGATAAAAGGTGAAAGGAATAATTTTTAGGTAATCTTGATAAAAGGAAGAAATGTTTTTGAAGCAAGAAATTGGAGGATCAAATATATGGATTCCCAAAGATTTTATTCTCTTTCCAGCATAGATTAATTCCCAAAATTGGATTTAATTTAAGTTTAGTTTACCTAAATTAGAATATGCTTAAGTTTAATAGATTAGTTTTGATTGCTTGCCTTAACTAACATTATACCTAGTTTGACGGATATGTTTATTCAGGGACTTCCCGAATGATCACTCCAAAAAGCCGACATAGCGAGCACAAAAAGATAACCTCAATAGTAAAATCATATCCTACATTAAAATAAAAATAACATGCGCTAAAATAAAATTATGTAATGCACTTGCGAATAAAGAAATAATGTAATGATGGGTGCATCAAGTCCTACATTAAATAATCATCTAAATAGTAAAATCAAAGAGCACAAAAAGATCAAAGATGACAAATAATTAGAGTCTACCATGCTTGTAGCTGATTTTAGTGCATCTACAGTAGTGCCCATTTGCTTCTGTTAGCTTATAGCTGTTATGACCTGCTGTAATAGAACAAAGATCAGTTGTAATGACTGTTGTAAAAGAATAAAAATTTGATTGCTTGTTACATACTTACATGGTTATGTCAATTAAAGTATATTAAAAGTTATTTCTAGAAACAAGAAGGATGAACTTTCTAAAGAAGTTGATATAATTCCAAACATTTTTGCTGAAGTTCAAATACTACGAAAATCATGAAAAGAAGTTGACAAGAAATTTAGAAGACATGAATATGACCCCTAATAAGAACTACAAATTCACTTTTCATATTTGATCATGTAATACTCATGCATACTCAACGACAACCTTCCCGTTCATGACCTGAAAATGGAAAGCCCGGACTTCCAGTTCTTTGAGATCGGTACTTCTGAGAATGTGGGAAATCCGTTGCCTTCTTTGGAATTCCGTTGTGGCTCTAAGTCATCTCCTACGGAGTACCCGCTCTATTATGTGACAAATATGATAATTAAGGTCCGGTTCATGCGGCCGTAACCGTTTGACCGGTGAAAATAAGTCCCCTCAAACGGAGCCTTATTCTAGTTAGACAAGTAACGACTAATGTGACATGGTCTTGATCACAACTCATTTGATTAAAAACAAACACAAGTAATATTTGATGCTAGTGTGAGTTCATGTTGAATGCAGAACCAAAAAGACGAAAATCAAATAAGGATATATCAGGTCTCTAATTAGTAATTAACCATCGAATCTCTGATTAAATATGGATACTTTGGCAATGGTCGAAATCACATCAATTGGGCCTCTGATTTAATATTGAGACCCCAATTAAGGATAGAGACATCAGGATCTAGTTGAATGTTACGTTCCAGTTCTGCAGGAGGGATGGCGGGAATGTTTAAGTGTTGTTTGTTCGTATTTTTGGGGGTAGTTATGTCTTATTATTGTATAAGGCCCCGTTCGTTTGCAATGTTTTCACTACCGGTTTTGGTTTTCAGTTTTCGCTGTCCAAAAATAGGTGTTCGTTTGACCATGTTTTACACGATTTTGGTTTTGAACTGAAAACGCTCGGTTTTCATTCCTTCTAACTTTGCCCAGCCCCAAAACAGACCTACCGAGATCTGTTTTGGTCGGTTTTGGAAATAGAAAGCAACGAAAAGTTCTTCGCTTCTTCTCCGGCGGGAGATGTTGGCGGTGTCGGCGGACAGGAGGAAAGCAAGGAGGGCGGGAGAAAGGTAGGGGGACTCGGAGCGGAAGGTGAGGAAGGAGGGGCGTCGGAGCCGTTCGTCGCCTAGCAGTTAAGCTGGACGTTGTTGATGTAGGGCTGCGACAATCGATCGGCATACACCTTGAGGTTCATTTCCTCTCTCGCGAACTCTTTGGGAAGAAAACTGTAGATTCAGGAGCGTTCGTCGCTGCAGCGGTGAGCGGAGTTTAATGTCGCCGTCAGGTTTGCTGGGAAGAGGACGAGGAGAACGACATTGATTCCTGCTTCATCCTCTCCCTCTGCTACCGGCAGCGAGCTTCAATGCAGCGGCGGAGCTGGATCATTGTAGCTCAAATAAATTGGGAATGACCTTCGTCTTCCTCCGGCAGTACAAACTTTCCGGTTAACAAAGCCCCGGGAAAAACTACGTGAAATCCGTCGCCGCCCCCCTAAAATTCCCAACTCACTGAGTTGGCAACCCTTCCACTCGCTGCGGATTGTTTTTGGCCCAACACTAAACTGAAAACTATGTTGCAAACGAACAAAAGTTTTCGTTTTGCCCCAAAACGAAAACACTTGATGTTTTCGTTTTGAAGCAAAGCGAAAACCGTAAATGAAAACATTACAAACGAACGGGGCCTAAAGGTTTTGTCATAAATAGCTGTGGTTGATGAACAGGTATGCTAAATTGTATGGTGTTTTTTTTGGGTTTGTTGGACGGTAAGCTACGGGAGAACCATCCCATGTGTCTTCTGATTTGTCCGTTTAGGGAGAGTTTCCCTTAGGAATGATCCTCTGTTGGTACTGCTGGACGGTAAGCAATGGGAGAACCATCCCCGGCGTCTTCTGATTTGTCTGTTCAGGGAGAGTCCCCCTTAGGATAGATCCTCTATTTCCTTCTTACTGCAATTGATGTTGATGCTTGAACCAGAAGTTTTACCACCTCACTCACTCAAGATTTCTACCTCGTTAACAAACTCCATCCATGAGTTTACACCTTGCATACAGGGGAAGAGTGCATCAATGATATAAGAGCCAACTGTGTTCGGGAGCATGACAGTGTTGGACGCCACTCGATCCAAAGAACACCAAGACGATATGGGCGTGCTCAAACAAAACTAGGAAGAAATGATGTGATCACTGCAAGCCTTGAATGACGAGGTGCACGTCATATTCACGAGTTTGAAGGCCGACAGATCCAGCGAGTCCAACCAAAGGGGCCAGTTACCTGAAAGACGGTCTTCGGCTCAATTATCGCACCAGCTACTTGCAAGGTTTCCCCGTATTGACTTTCCCGCTTCGCCGATGAAGCCCTATTGGAATGGATCTATAAATGCGACTAATTTTTCGACATCGAGGGCACACCGGAGTACATGAAGCTGAAGATAGCCTTGGTGTACATGGAAGGGAAGGCATTTTATTGGCATCAAGCTTATATGAAGGCGCGGTTGACACCGCAATGGTCGAATTGGGAGGAATATTGTTGCGGCCTAACTCGGCGCTCCTAAACCGGCCCAAATTCGACCGTCTTAGCCCGGGAGCGGTCGTGCGCGCACACAGTCAATGAAGTAGATCGATCGTACACACGAAGTTTTAACGTGAAAAAACCCTTAACTGGGTAAAAAACCACGTGACCGGATCTGTGCCGGTCAAAATCCACTATTCCCCCGCTGTTACAACTTGTTTGTGGAATCGAGGGCGACAAACCACTGCTCGTTACAACTTAGAGATGAGAGAACACTTAGCACTCGGCGGACGACAGGCCGCCGCGCTCGGCGTTTGTTACATAATGCACTTTGCGGTGATGGGCTTTTTGGGGCGTCACGCTGACACTGAACGCGGGGGCGGAGCACTTGAGTTTGCGGTCGCAAAAGCCTCCCAGGAGCGGAGAGATCCGACTTTGTCAGGTGGCTCGAACGCGGCTTGGAGTTGGCTTGAATGTGGCTCGGGAGTGGCTTGAATGCGACTTGAGTGTTGTTCGTAGGAGAAATTTGGCAGAGCTTCGACCTGATGAAGAAGAAAGTTGGGAGGAGAAAGGTGAGAAATGAGGAGCCCAGAGGCTCCTTTTATAGCCTCCAGGAGATGGTTATGTTGGTTACGCGGCTATCCGCATACCATAACCAGCAACATAAATATTTTTGTCATAGTTTAATGGCACATATTATGATCATTTATTTTGCTACCCGCAGACCAATTAAATTAATAATAAAATTTCTCCACTAACCTGGCGGTTAGTTTGTGGTTACCTGTGAATCGGACGGCGTGGACCGACCCGAGATGATCGGACGGCGAAGAGGCGCTCCCTTGAACGGACGATGGACACTCCGGCGAACTCGCCGACGAACTTGTTGGCGAGGAGGGAGGCCTCCGTCGAAGGCCAGGAAGGTGCACGACAGCCAAGCGGGAGCGGCCGGTGGCTGGCTGGTGGCGGCTGGCTCGGCCATCCCTCCGGCCGCACATCGGCGGCCAACGAGGTGCGGCCGTCCCGGGCGCCTCTTTAGTCGCCCGCCAGCGGCCTAAGAGGGGCTGCCGGCCCGACCCCCTCTTTGGCCGCGCGCCGGAGGCCTAAGAGGGGCGGCCGGCCTATAAGCCCCATTAGCCGTGCGCCGTCGGCCTAAGAGGGGCGGCCGGCCTAACCGCCCCTTTAGCCGTGCGCCGGTGGCCGGAGAGGGGTGGCCGGCCTAGCCGCCCCTTTAGCCGTGCGCCGACGGCCGAAGAGGGGCGGCCGAAATGGCCTCCCCTTCGGCTGAGCGTCGACAGCCGAAGAGGGGCGGCCGGCTTGGCCCCCCTTCGGTCGCGCGCCGACGGCCAAAGAGGGGCGACCGGCCCAGCGCCTCCTCGGCTGCACCCCGACGGTCAAATGGGGCGGCCGACGGCAGTAGGAGGAGGGCGGCCGGCGCCCGGAGAAGACGTCGGCCGCTCGACGCCGATGAGCTTAGGTGGTTTCGCCATCCTGCGTAATGAGATCGATGTGCGACGGGATCGGGTGCGGCGATCGCGTGTGCGATCAAACCCATGATCCCACTAATTTTAGTGGAGATCATGAGGGAGTGGCTATGTGCACACCCAGGATCTTAAAAAGGGATCTCATTCCCATCATTTGCCCCCAGAGATTTTGTGTTGTTAGAGATCGGTGCAAGCGAAAGAACAAGGATCTCTCTTTCATTCATAGCGGCGATGATGACAAACGGTGAAAGGCCGGGGACAGCGAATGGCGGCGCCCTGCAAACTCAGGTAAAATATTAGAATATTCCGAGCAGGAGAGGAAGAGGCGACGGGGAGCGCCCACGGCGGCTGACATTGCATTACTTGCGCCCAATTGCGGACGGCAGCGGCCGCCAAGCGAGAAAGGGGGCATGTCAGTGTGCGCGCTCCGAGGAGGCAGCAGACAAGCCTGCGTGGCCACGGGAGCGCGCGGGTGCGGAAGTGTCGGGTCGCGCGCAGGCGGACACACCGGGTCGCGCGCGGGTGCGAACGCGCCGGGTGCACGCGCACCTGACTGCGCGCGGGTGCGTGCGTAACAGAGCACGCGCGCACCAAGTCGCGCGAGTGCGCGCACATACCTAGTTGCGTGCACCGCTTTACGCGCGCGCAGGGTGCGTGCGACTTTGTCCAAGTGTGTCAGGCACTTTGGTGCATGCTTGCACGCAGCACTGGGCGTGGCTTTGGCCCTATTGCGCGTGACACACCTACACGCGCACGACACTGGAAGAGAATTTTGGACTTGCAAATTATTTTATCTAAGACCGATCTTGATTTTTATGTCAGGGTTCGAAACGTACTGCGAGGCCGATGCGTTTGCGCTCCTCGCTTACCGATGATCAAATTGTAATTTGGAGGAAGAGGTTCAGAATACCCGCCAACCTTGATGTGAAAATACCACACGCCGAGGAGAGGGTTCAAAATTCTCCTCGAGGATACTTGACGATCTGCGAGACTTCTTTGAGATCGGGTTTCTGATTCCCACCAGGCGAGGAAGTGATCGATATTCTGAAGTTTTGCGGTGTAACGATTTCTCAATTTACTCCACTGGGAGTGGTATAGCTCATGGGATTGGTTGTCTTTTTCCGTGAACATGGCGGGAAACTCTCTTTGGATTATTTCCGGGATTGGTGCGACATCCGATCTAATGGTGGTCAACGTGTTGAGATTCATAGCAACAAGGGCTGGCTTGATTTCGAGACTCGGACAGACAGCCGTCATGGAAACACCTTATTTGGCTATGTCAAGAACTCTTGGGGTTTGTCGGAATTGTGGAATGCACTGCCCGATTGTTGTCGTCGCCAAAAGGGGAAGGAGCGGGAGTTTTCCCCAACGCTGGAATTTTCAGAACCCTGCGAGCTGGCAAATCACCTGTTCAGCATTTCCTCGTCTGTGGAAGAGAAACGCTTGTTGCGATGCGGTATTTCTTCAGATCCTGGGCGGACTACTGAGACATCTTCAGGTTGTGGTTGGAAGAGGAAGGCTACTACAACCCCTTGTGGTGACGTTGATACGGTGCCTTGTCCAGTTTCTCAGGGTAAGATTGTTCCTCCTGATGGTCGAGGCGGGTCTACTCTTGGGGTACAGATGCTCAAATATTTTACCCTCCGGGCTCCCCCTGCGAAGGCGGCTGCTTCAAGGATGTCTTCTTCTTTGAAGGCAATGAGTGATGTGGTAAGTGCACCTGCTATTGTGAAATTTTTCTTTCCATTATTATTTTTGTCGTGCTGAACTTTTTCTCTCTCTTTTGTACAGATTGAGGCTCAGTCCCAGATTGTCGTTACTGGAAACGATCACTATGTGAGCTTGAAGGATGGGTACTTGCCCCTTCAAGAGAAATTTCAGACGGCGGCGAGCTCGCTTGCTACTTTGAGGGATGATCATGATCGGGGCATTTCCCGATTTTGCCGGATTGGGTCAGAGCTGAAGGCAGAATTGGAGGAGACTCGGGCGTCCTTGGAGGTGGAGAAATCACTGGTGGAGAGAACCGTGCAGATGCTGAAGCATGCTCAGGAGGAGACTTCTCGTTTAGAGACAGAGCTTCGTGCGGCGAAGGCCCATGCAGAGATGTTATCCTCTGATAGCTGCGTGTCAGAGTTGAAGGCTGCCGGACTTGCAGAGTACATGGAATTAGATTATATGCGGGGTCGTTGCTTCATTAGCGAGGAGGTTTGTGATGAGATATGGACCAAGGAGTTGGAGCCTCAGATGAAGGATGTTCGTGAATTGGTGCTTAGGCGTGGAGTCTCGAAGGCTTTTAGTCTTGTTGGTAGGAGCATGAGATGCGACATATCTGGCTTTAGTTTTGATGATATCTCAGGCGATGAGAGTTCTGATGTTAAAGCAGCTGATGTGTAGCGACATTATATTCTTGTATTTGCATGTTTGCATTTTTCTTTTTTCTTAGTCTGATATCTGGTATATTGCCTTTATTGTTTGGTAGTTTTGATCAGCGCATTTGCGCATGTATTTGCATGTTGCTGCGATGATGATGTTCTCTTTCCTCTTTTTGCCCGAATGTTGTTTGACTTGCGGCGTTGCTCTACGCAGGTTGTGATTGCGACTTAGTTGGTCCGCGGCTGGCTTGTGGCTTAGTTTGCATGAGGATCGCTCGCGGCTTAGTTTGCACGAGGATCGCTCGAGACTTAGTTCGCACGAGAATCGCTCGCGGCTTAATTTGCACGAGGATCGCTCGCGGCTTAGTTTGCACGAGGATCCCTTGCGGCTTAGTTTGCACGAGGATCGCTCGCGGCTTAGTTGTGAGGGGGGTAGGACCTGACGATGTCGTGGCGTAGAAAGGCAGGTTCAGTGAATAGCTTTTGTATTCAAACCGCATACGCAGTCTTACCGATTTTGCACAAGTATCGCTCGCGGCTTATTTTGCACGAGTATCGCTCGCGGCTTATTTTGCACGAGGATCGCTCGCGGCTTATTTTGCACGAGGATCGCTCGCGGCTTAGTTTGCATGAGGGCTGCTCGCGGCTTAGTTTGCACGAGAGCCGCTCGCGGCTTAGTTTGCACGAGCGCCGCTCGCGGCTTAGTTTGCACGAGCGCCGCTCGCGGCTTAGTTTGCACGAGGGCCGCTCGCGGCTTAGTTTGCACGAGGGCCGCTCGCGGCTTAGTTTGCACGAGGGCCGCTCGCGGCTTAGTTTGCACGAGGGCCGCTCGCGGCTTAGTTTGCACGAGGGCCGCTCGCGGCTTAGTTTGCACGAGGGCCGCTCGCGGCTTAGTTTGCACGAGGGCCGCTCGCGGCTTAGTTTGCACGAGGGCCGCTCGCGGCTTAGTTTGCACGAGCGCCGCTCACGGCTTAGTTTGCACGAGGGCTGCTCACGGCTTAGTTTGCACGAGAGCCGCTCGCGGCTTAGTTTGCATGAGGATCGCTCGCGGCTTATTTTGCACGAGAATCGCTCGCCGAGGATCGCTCGCGGCTTAGTTTGGGCGAGGGCCGCTCGCGGCCTAGTTTGCGCGAGGGCCGCTCGCGGCCTAGTTTGCGCGAGGGCCGCTCGCGGCCTAGTTTGCGCGAGGGCCGCTCGCGGCCTAGTTTGCGCGAGGGCCGCTCGCGGCCTAGTTTGCGTGAGGGACGCTCGCGACCTAGTTTGCGCGAGGGCCGCTCGCGGCCTAGTTTGCGCGAGGGCCGCTCGCGGCCTAGTTTGCGCGAGGGCCGCTCGCGGCCTAGTTTGCGCGAGGGCCGCTCGCGGCTTAGTTTGCCCGAGGGCCGCACGCGGCTTAGTTTGCACGAGGATCGCTCGCGGCTTAGTTTGTACGAGAATCGCTCGCGGCTTTGCTTGAAACTGATCGTTCTCCGCTGAAAAGAAGAACACAATACAATATTTAAGTAAAAGATTGTTTACACAAATCCGGGCATGTGATTTTTACAATAGTTAATCAAAAAATGGCAATTGAATAAGAAATGGGAGTAAAAAATTATGATTCAGGGGAGAAGCGGCGGGAGCGGGCTTGAAAAACGTCCTAGAGTGATTGTTGGAGTATTATGGTGTGATCAGAATCAGCCTGTATGATAACGAACTGCACATCGTAGGTTGCTTGTTCGGGCTCTTCTCCAAAAGTGATAGGAAGAATGACGGTGCCTATGATCGGTACTGGAGTGCCCCACGGGATCCGTGCGCTAGCCGATCCTAACTTGAGGTTGTCAGAGGTTAGTTTGAGTTGAAGTAGCGTTGATAGAAACATTACGTTAACTGTAATCCCTTCGTCTATCAAGACTCGGTTTAGTTTGGTTGACGGCTCGCCGATGCTGATGGTTATGTTTCTCATGTTCTGAGCAGGAGGCTGCTCCTCCTTTGATAAGAATTGATCGAGCGCCCCCAGATTGGCAAGTTGCTGGATTTCTTTCTTCAGTTGATTGCATTTGTCTGTGTTGTGGCCGAGCCCCCGGTGATATACGCAATATTCTTGTTGGAATCGAGATTCGGTTCCACTTAGAGTTCAGACCTAGGGTGCGGCTCACACCTACTTCTCGCAAGCCTTCCCTTAGTGAGAGACCTGAATTTGGAAAATGACCCTTGGCTTTAGCGTGAAGGTCCCACCTCACACCCAGAAGACCTTTGAGATCTCCCCCTCCCTAGCCAATGTTGAGCTAGGTGCATTGGAGGATGAAGGGAGAAGATGAAGAGTGGTGAAAACAGATCCCTCTCCAAGGCACCCTAAGGATCTATTTATAGATTTTTGGGGATGGCCTGCAAATAGCGCAATCCAACTGCTATAAAATTACTGAAATACCCCGGAGCTGGTCTGCCAACAGCCAAATTCCACTGTTCTGAACAACTATTCGCAGCCCACCCGGGGAAAAATAACAGATCCTCAAGCCGGGCGAGCTGCTCAAGCCGGCCGAGACCCTGGGGGCTGTCCCGCCGGCCGAGACCCTGGGGGCTGTCCCGCCGAGACCCTGGGGGCTGTCCCGCCGGCCGAGACCCTGGGGGCTGTCCCGCCGAGACCCTGGGGGCTGTCCCGACGAAACCCCTGGGGGCTGTCCCGACGAGACCCCTAGGAATTAGGTGGGGTGAGACCTTCAAGGGGCCGGGCACTAGCAAGATAGGCAGAATTTTTTATCCCCCTACTAGAATATCATGCAGGTCAACAATAAATTGGCCCGCAGGAGTGCAAAACCCTCTAAAAGCTTAAAAATACATAGCAAGTCTTACGTCTTGCTTGGGGGCCCATTCCGCGAATATAGGGTTGTACATAATCTTCGCTCTTTTCGAGCGAGTTCCACGTTCGGAAAGAAACATCCAACCCAGCGTATTCGCTGAGTGTAGCGCTCTTGGAGCCGAAAATACTTGGCCTCTCCGAGGGGTCAACCTGTCATGCCAGCTAATGGGAGCCTGGGTGACGAGATCCCCTCCGGGTAGAATTCACTTAACCTCCACGAGGGGTCAACCTGTCAAGCCAGCTAATGGAAGCCTGGGCGATGAGATCCCCTCTGGGTAGGAACTTTCTCTCCACCGAGGTACATTCGACCAATCCAGCTAGTGGGAGCCTAGGTGAGGAGATCCTCTCGGGGGTTGGAACTCTCTCCCCGAGGCACATTCGACCCATCCAGCTAGTGAGAGCCTGGGTGAGGAGATCCTCTCGGGGGTGGGACTTGCTCTTCCCGAGGCACATTCGACTCATCCAACTAGTGAGAGCCTGGGTGAGGAGATCCTCTCGGGGGTGTGAACTTGCTCTCCCCGACGCACATTCGACCCATCCAGCTAGTGAGAGCCTGGATGAGGAGATCCTCTCGGGGGTGGGAACTTGCTCTCCCCGATGCACATTCGACTCATCCAGCTAGTGAGAGCCTGGGTGAGGAGATGCTCTCGGGGGTTGGAACTTACTCTCCACCGAGGCACATTCGACCCATCCAGCTAGTGAGAGCCTGAGTGAGGAGATCCTCTCGGGGGTGGGAACTTGCTCTCCCCGAGGCACATTCGACCCATCCAGCCAGTGAGAGCCTGGGTGAGGAGATCCTCTCGGGGGTGGGAACTTTCTCTCCACCGAGGCACATTCGACCCATCCAGCTAGTGAGAGCCTGGGTGAGGAGATCCTCTCGGGGGTGGGAACTTGCTCTCCCTGAGGCACATTCGACCCATCCAGCTAGTGAGAGCCTGGGTGAGGAGATCCTCTCGGGGTGGGAACTTACTCTCCCCGAGGCACATTCGACCCATCTAGCTAGTGAGAGCCTGGGTGAGATCCTCTCGGGGGTGGGAACTTTCTCTCCACCGAGGCACATTCGACCCATCCAGCTAGTGAGAGTCTGGGTGAGGAGATCCTCTCGGGGGTGGGAACTTGCTCTCCCCGAGGCACATTCGACCTATCCAGCTAGTGAGAGCCTGGGTGAGGAGATCCACTCAGGGGTGGGACTTGCTCTCCCCGAGGCACATTCGACCCATCCAGCTAAAGAGAGCCTGGGTGAGGAGATCCTTTCGGGGTCAGCATGTCAAAGCCTTCACCAAGAGGTCTACCTGCCCTGTCGGCTAGTGAGAGCCCAGTCAGCGGAACCATCTTGAGGCTAATATGTCTAAGTCACCTCCAAGAGGTCTACCTGCCCTGCCGACTAATGAGAGTCCGGTCAGCGGAACCATCTTGAGACTAACATGTCTAAGTCACCTCCAAGAGGTCTACCTGCCCTGCCGGCTAGTGAGAGCCCGGTCAGCGAAACCATCTTGAGGCTAACATGTCTAAGCCACCTCTAAGAGGTCTATCTGCCCTGCCGGCTAGTGAGAGCCCGGTCAGCGAAACCATCTTGAGACTAACATGTCTAAGTCATCTCCAAGAGGTCTACCTGCCCTGCCGGCTAGTGAGAGCCCGGTCAACAAAACCATCTTGAGGCTAACATGTTTAAGTCACCTTCAAGAGGTCTATTTGCCCTGCCGGCTAGTGAGAGCCCGGTCAGCGGAACCATCTTGAGGCTAACATGTCTAAGTCACCTCCAAAAGGTCTACCTGCCCTGCCGGCTAGTGAGAGCCCGGTCACCAGAACCATCTTGAGTCTAACATGTCTAAGTCACCTCCAAGAGGTCTACCTGCCCTGCCGGCTAGTGAGAGCCCGGTCAGCGGAACCATCTTGAGGCTAACATGTCTAAGTCACCTCCAAGAGGTCTACCTGCCCCGCCGGCTAGTGAGAGCCCGGTCAACGGAACCATCTTGAGGCTAACATGTCTAAGTCACCTCCAAGAGGTCTACATGCCCTGCCGGCTAGTGAGAGCCCGGTCAGCGGAACCATCTTGAGGATAACATGTCTAAGTCACCTTCAAGAGGTCTACCTGCCCTACCGGCTAATGAGAACTCGGTCAGCGGAACCATCTTGAGGTTAACATGTCTAAGTCACCTCCAAAAGGTCTACCTGCCCTGCCAGCTAGTGAGAGCCCGGTCAGTGGAACCATCTCGGAGCAAAAAGTACTTGACCTCCACAAGAGGTCAACCTTCCCTGCCAGCTAGTGGGAGACTAGTCGGCGAAACCATCTCGGAGCAAAAAATACTTGGCCTCCACGAGAGGTCAACCTGCCCTGCCAGCTAGTGGGAGTCTGGTCAGCGGAACTATCTCGGAGCAAAAAGTACTTAATAAAAAAAAGACATTTACATACAACCTACCCTGACCTGACCTGGTAGGGGAAACTCATTACAAGGAAAATACATATGGAACTCCGGGCGAGTTGGGGTGAGATCTCTCCACTCACTCCCTATTCCTCGGGGCCTCGGTTCCTCCCCCCTAAGCGATTCCTCCTTCGCCTCTTCCTCCCTTGGCCGACCGTCATAACTTGATGTGGTGGAGATAAAAGTTGCCTGAGGGCCTGCCTCCCTGGGGCACTCTCGCCTAATCCCCCTGGGGCTGTCTCGTCGAGAACCCTGGAAGCTGTCTCGCCGAGAGTGGTGGGAGTCGAGCGGTCACCCCGAGGTGCAATACTTTGCAGCTTCTCTATGATGTCTTGGATGGATGTCATGAACTCTTCCCTCCCTACAAAGGGTGCTGAGTTGGGGAGCTTGTTGGAGACATCACCACCTCCATGATCTCCCGCCATGGAACTTGCTCAGGAACTTTTGTATGAGTCGCGTTCCACGCTCACCGCACCAGAATGTTGGAACCGAGATTCGGTTCACCTAGAGTTCGGACCTAGAGTGCGGCTCACACCTACTTCTCCCAAGACGTCCCTTGGTGAGAGACCTGAATTTGGAAAATGACCCTTGGCTCTAGCGTGGAGGTCCCACCTCACACCCGAAAGACCTTTGAGATCTCCCCCTCCCTAGCCAATGTTGAGCTGCCTTGGAGGATGATGGAGGATGATGAAGAGTGGTGAAAACGGATCCCTCTCCAAGGCACCCCAAGGGTCTATTTATAGATTTTTGGGGATGACCTGCAAATAGCGCAATCCTGCTGCTCTAAAATTACTGAAATACCCCGCAGCTGGTCTGCCAACAGCCAAATTCCGCTGTTCGGAACAACTATTCGCAGCCCACCCGAGACAAAATAATAGATCCTCAAGCCGGGCGAGCTGCTCAAGTCGGGCGAGACCTGGGGGCTGTCTCGCTGAGACCCTGGGGGCTGTCTCGCCGAGACCCTGGGGGCTGTCTCGCCGAGACCCTGGGGGCTGTCTCGTCGAGACCCCTGGGAATTAGGTCGGGTGAGACCTTCAAGGGGTCGGGCACTAGCAAGCTAGGCAGAATTTGTTATCCCCCTACTAGAATATCATGCATGTCAACAATAAATTGGCCCCCAGGAGTACAAAACTCTCTAAAAGCTTAAAAATGCGTAGCAAGTCTTACGTCTTGCTTGGGGGCCCCATTCCGCGAATATGGGGTTGTACAGTTCTGATGAAGTTTTTCGACCTCGGGCGAGTTATTTAGGCTTATAGCCTTATGCAGTGCCTGGTGGTTACGAATTGCTTGGAAGATCATGTTTTGGGGGGCGTTACGTGACACGAACTTTTGATGTCGATGTGAATCCTTTATTCGGTGTGAGCTTGTGCGATGGTTGCAGTTCAGTTTAGGCTCCCAGTGCGGTTTGCTCTCTTGTTTCCTTTTCTGAGCTCTGTGATTCATTGCATTTCTGATGCCCCCATCATGTTGGGGATCACCAAGGTAGCGGTCACGCGTGTCTCGGGTTAGCGTTGCCGAAGTGGGGGAGCTACTTGTATTTGAGAACTCCTTTTCTATATCGTACTCCTTGTACGGGGAGAGCTTGGTTGGGGCGGAGAGTTTTCCTGATGGTGATGAATTGGCTTGCTTGGGTGGCATTGTAGGGGACCGCTTTACTTCTTGACGGATAACGAGCATCAGGGCTTGAAGTTCGTTTATCTGCGCAGCGTATTTTGCGGATATGCCATCAAGCTTGTCGAGCGCCGCTACTTGATTGATTTTGCCCATGCAGGAGGGGGCACCTTGACGTGTCCCTCAGGGATTGGTCCTTCGGCTGTTCGGGCGCTTCTCTTCGCCATTGAAGTCGATCTTAAATGCTTCAGGGTTGAAGAAACTACCTCTTGGATGGTGTCCGGAATCGTTTCTTACAGACAGCGCCAAACTGTGGCGGCCTAACTCGGCGCTCCTAAACCAACCCAAATTCAACTGTCTTAGCCCGAGAGCGGTCGAGCGCGCACACAGTCAATGAAGTAGATCGATCGTACACAAGAAGTTTTAACATGGAAAAACCCTTAACTGGGTAAAAAACCACGTGACCGGATCTATGTCGGTCAAAATCAACTATTCCCCCGCTGTTACAACTTATTTGTGGAAACGAGGACGACAAACCGCTTCTCGTTACAATTTAGATATGAGAGAACACTTAGCACTTGGCGGACGACAGACCGTCACGCTCGACATTTGTTACAAAATGCACTTTGCGGTGATGGGCTTTTTGGGGCGTCACGCTGGCACTAAATGCGAGGGCGGAGCACTTGAGTTTGCGGTCGCGAAGGCCTCCCAGAAGCGGAGAGATCGGGCTTCGTCAGGTGGCTAGAAGGTGGCTCGAACGCGGCTTGGAGATGGCTTGAATGTGGCTCGGGAGTGGCTTAAATGCGACTTGAGTGTTGCTCGTAGGAGAAATTTGGAAGAGCTTCGTCCTGAGGAAGAAAAAAGCTGGGAGAAGAAAGGTGAGAAATGAGGAGGCATGCGACTCCTTTTATAGCCTCCAGGAGGTGGTTATGGTGGTTACACGGCTATCCGCACACCATAACCACCAACATAAATATTTTTGTCATAGTTTAAGGGCGCATATTATGATCATTTATTTTGCTGTCCGCAGACCAATTAAATTAATAATAAAATTTCTTCACCAACCTAGCGGTTAGTGGATGGCTACCTACGAATCGGACGATGTGGACCGACCCGAGACGATCGGACGGCGAAGAGGCGCTCCCTTGAACGGACGATGGACACTCTGGCGAACTCGCCGACGAACTTGTCGGCGAGGAGGGAGGCCGTCGCCGACGACCGGGAAGGCGGACGGCGACCAAGCGGGAGTGGACAGCGGCCGACTGGGGGCGGTCGACTAGGGGCGGCCGGCTCGGCCGTCCCTTCGGCCGCGCGCTGGTGGCCAATGAGGGGCTGCCGGCCCGGCCGCCTCTTTGGCTGCGCGCTGGCGGCCTAAGAGGGGCGGCCGGCCTAGCCGCCTTTTAGCCGTGCGCTGGCGGCCTAAGAGGGAAGGCCGACCTAGCTGCCCCTTTAGCCGTGCACCGGCGACCAGAAAGGGGTGGCCGGCCTAGACGCCCCTTTAGCCACGCGTCGGCGGCCGAAGAGGGGCGGCCGACATGGCCGCCCCTTCGGCCGAGCGCCAGAGATCGAAGAGGGGCGGCCGGCTTGGTCACCCATTTGGCTACGCGTCGACGACCAAAGAGGGGCGGCCGGCCCGGCGCCTCCTCAGCCACACCCCGACGGTCAAATAGGGCGGCCAATAGCGGTAGGAGGAGGGCGCCCGGCCCCCGGAGATAACGCCGACCACTCGATGCTGGTGAGCTTAGGTGGTTTCTCCATCCTGCGTAGTGGGATCGATGCGCGACGGGATCGGGTGCGGCGATCGCGTGTGCAATCAAACCCATGATCCCACTAATTTTAGTGGAGATCGTAGGGGAGTGGCTATGTGCACACCCATGCTCTTAAAAAGGGATCTCATTCCCATCAAGTATAATCAAGCTTTGTGAACAACTCATATTTGTCAAGAGCGGACCCCTCTAGAGCCAGGTCAGCAATAGTCAAAGTCAGCAAGTCAAGACAGAAGTCAAAGTCAACGCGCAAGACAGTAGAAGGCCTGGGCGAGTATGACGAGCTCCCCTCGCATACTCGTCAGGTAGGCGACAAGGGCGGTTACTCGTCAGCCGAGAGAGCTCCCCTAAGAAGTCGTCTAGTCACCAGGGGTGGGGCTATAAATAAGACCCCTCTCCCTTTGGATTTGACTATAAATAGGACCCCAGGGGTACGAGGAGATGAACTTTGGAATCTCGTAAAAGATCTCGACCACCTCATTTCCTAGATTTCGAGCTGAACCTTCTAATCCTTTCTTCAGAGAGACAGGTCGCAAGCTAACGACTATCCATCTTAGTCGCCACCTTGACTTAGTCGCCAGTTAGAATCTACCGCGTACCCTACTCGACCATATTTGGTTGTGGAGGGGAAGCTTCTTCTAAGCATCCAGGTATGTGGTGGAACCTCCCTGGCACAGCGCTTAGGGTCATTTTTGTTGCCTGACTGTTTCTGCGTCCTAGCCCGTTAGCCGTGGAGCCCGACCGCTGAACTGGTAACCTTAGACTGCCTTGATCCGAATTTTGGAGTAGGGATATTCCCGGCTTCAACACTTTGGTGCGGTGAGCGTGGATCGCAGCCGAGGACGAATGTTTCGCAAGTAGGCGAGATGATGACTGGAGGCGAGCATGAGGAGATAGTCGGCAACTCGGCAGGAGTCAACAACTCTACGAGAGGAAGCGACTTTGTGATAGTGGCTGTATTTGAAGAGTTCGCGAGGAGGGTCGAGAGGAGCATTTTGGTTGGGTTCCCTCCTCGCCCCGATGTCACGATGATCTCGCCTCATCGCGTGACACCGTCAGAGGAAGAAGCACCACCCAGGCGACCAGGGAAGGAGCGAGCTAGAGAAGGGGAAGAGCGACCAATCCAGTCGTGGCACCATCCGACAGCAGCCAGGGGATCAGGTTCCGAGATGCGGAACAGCTGGCGAGATATCGCGATACTCGTCAGGGTAGCGAGTATGACAAAGATACTCGCGAGGATGAAACTCGCCGCCGCCAAGGAGGGAGGAGCCCCTTCTGTGACGAGATCCTAGCGGCCCCAGTTCTCAAAGGCTTCAGAGAGTCAGTCCTGAACTACTACTCCGGCAGAGATGACCCGGTCAGGCATCTCCAATGGTTCGAGGATATGGTGTCAATCCGCAACATGACTGATGTTTTTAAGTGCAGGTTCTTCTCCATTACCTTCAAGGGGAATGGGAGAGACTAGTTTCACCAATTGCCTGAAGGTTCCATCTATTCCTTCGAGGACCTGCGTCGGGGTCTGATGGCAAGGTTCGCGATGTCCAAGAAAAACAAGAAGGAAGCAACCGCTCTCTTCAAGATAGTGCAAGGGCAGCGCGAGAGTCTCAACCACTACATCGACCGTTTCCAAGAAGAGTTCCTGGAAGTCGAGGAAGTGGATGGATTCACCCTGATGCTTGCTCTGAAGTTCGGCCTGAAGAAAGACCTCTTCAGCCAAGAGATTGGGTCCAAGCCCCCGAGATCTTTCGAGGAGATGATCGAGAGGGCGAACACGTTCGTACAGGGAGAGGAGAAAAATCCAGACTTCTTGGCAAGGCTGGATGGGGAAAGCCTGGGAAGCAGAGGAAGAGGAGGACCTTCAGAGGTGTGAACCGGAGTAGTGTCAGAGAGGCAGGGAGAGAGGAGAGGAGAAGAGATGAGGAGAAGGGAAGAGCCTAGGAGGGCGGAATAGAAGAGGAGACGGGAGAGGCCTCACAAGCAAGAAGAGAGGAGGCCCGTAGTGGCTCTGGACAGAAGAGAGGAAGCGCAACAATTCAAATACCCTGTGAATCGGCTCCTGTGGAGGCCACTTGGAAGGCCCCAGTTCCAAAATCAGGAGAGGAGGAATGACCACAAACAAGAGCAGAGGCAAGGAAGAGCTCGGGAAGAGGCAATGACCATTGCCCGACAAGGGAATAAGCGTCGCAAGAGGGTTCAGCCAGTGAGAAACCAGGTGGCGGAGATTCTCCTGTACTGCGATCTGTATCGAGTAGAGGGCCACAGAACTATGGCATGCCCAGACTTTTGGGAGGCAAGGAGGAGGTTGGAAGCAAGAGCGGTAGAGAGGGAGCAGCCTAGACATGAGGTCCCAGCAGCACCGGTAGTGTTACAAGCTCCGGGGAGGAGGAACAAGCACCAGGTCGACTTGGGAGGTCGCGGGGAAGTGGTCCACGACCCAGGAGGTGGGCAGGTAGGAGTAATCAATGGAGGAGTCGGGCTTGGATCCTCCCGCAAGGGGAGTCTCCATCAGATTTACCGCAAGAGTGTCGCTTCAACCTCTCAAGCGACGCCGCCATTGGAGGATATCACTTTCTCCGAGTAGGACATGTTGGGGAATGAGAACCCCTTTCATGATGCCCTTGTCATCCAAGCTGCCATCGAGGACTTCACAGTTGACCGAATCCTGGCAGACAACGTGAGTTCAGTGAACTCCATTTTCAAGAGCACCTTCGTCTGGCTGTAGGTGGAAGCGTCCAGGATCCTAGTTGCGGACGGACCCATCTTTGGTTTCTCTGGAGAGAAGAAAGAGGTGGAGGGAGGAGTGGATCTCCCTGCAACCCTTGGTGGTACTTCGATCCGATGTAGGTTCGTCATCCTCGACGCACCAAGCTGTTACAACGCTATCTTTGGGCGAACCCTCATCAACTACTTCAAGGCGGTTCCATCATCGTACCATTAGTGCCTGAAGTACTGTCGGGGAGATGTCCAAGTGCAGGTCAAAGGCATTCCAAAGGCTTCAAGGGAGTGCTATCTGAACGTCGTCAGCACCATCAGTTGGATGGAGGATGCGGAGAGGCTGGAGAAGGTTCTGAAAAAGGAAGAAGGGCAGAGAGCTGCTGAGGAGCTGGAAGAGCTGGAGGTGATCTCCAAGAGAGGAGAGCCCGGGCTGTTAAAGATCAGAGGATCCCTGACGCTGGAAGGGAAGATGGAGATGGCAACATGTCTACAAGAGAATGTGAACATTTTCGCTTGGAGGGCCGCGAAGATGCCAAGAATCGATGTAGAGGTTGTCTGTCATTGTCTCAACCTGGATCCCAAAGTTTCTCCCGTCCGTCAGAAGCAGAGGAAAAGCATCGCCGTGCTGGCCGAACTGATCCGGGAAGAAGTGAAGAAGCTGCTGGAGGCAGGTTTTGTTTTGGAGATCCAGTATCCTGGCTAGGTCTTCAATGTTGTAATGGTTAAGAAAGCCGGAGGAGGCTGGAGACTATGTATAGACTTTTCGACGTTAAATAAAGCATGTCTGAAGGATTGTTATCCCTTGCCTCAAATCGACACACTGGTTAATTTAGCCATCGGGCTTTTTGTGATGAATTTCCTTGATGCTTTTTCAGGATATCACCAGATCCGGATGCATCCCCCTGACTGTCGCGACGTCTCCTTCATCACTAGCGACGAATGCTACGGCTACAGGGTGATTCCCTTTGGGCTTAAGAACGCGGACGCGACCTACCAAAGAATGATGGATCAAGTCTTCAAAGAGCAAAAGGGGCGGAATCTAGAAGTATACGTGGATGACCTCCTGGTCAAGAGCAGGAGCATTGCAGAGCACACTAAGGATCTGGTGAAGACCTTCACAACTCTGCAAAAGTACATGATGCGACTCAACCCGGCAAAGTGAGTCTTCAGAGCAGGAAGGGGAAAGTTCTTAGGTCACCTCCTCACTCCAAGGGGGTGGAGCATAACCCCGACAAAGTAAAGGTCATTCTAAAGATAGCTTCCCCGAAGAATCCTAAAGAAGTCCAGAGGCTGGCTGGAAGGCTGGCAGTACTTAGCCTTTTCATTTCTAAGACAGGAGAGAAGTGCTCTCCGTTTTTCAAAACTCTCAAAGGCAACCAGAAGTTTGAGTGGACCGCGGAGTGTGAAGAGATTTTTGAAAAGCTCAAGCAGCAGCTAACTCAAGCTCCTCTACTCCAAGGCCCGTAGGAAGGCAAAGATCTCCTCCTCTATTTAGGAGTGGGAGCGTAAACAGTCAGCTCTGTGCTCGTCAGAGAATAAGGGAAGAAGCAGCTCCTCATCTACTATGTGAGTAGAGTGTTAAGGCAAGCAGAGGCAAGGTATCCTATCCTGAAGAAGCTAGTTTTCGCCTTGATAGTTTTGGATCGAAGGCTCTTCCCATATATTCAGGCTCACTCCATCAAAGTTGTCTCTGATCATCCGTTGCGAAGTATCTTGGATGGAGTGGAGCATTCAAGAAGGTTGGAAAAATGGGCGGTAGAGCTCAGCGAGTTCGACATTTCTAGCCGATCAAGGCCCAGGCAGTAACGAACTTTCTGGCCAACTTCTCGGCCGAGACAGGAAGAGACAAAGGTTTGTCCAGTCCGGTCTTATGGAAGTTGTACGTGGGCGGAGCTTCAGACAAGAATTCCATGGGAGCAGGAGTCATGTTGGTGAGCCCCCAAGGAACTAGGATTGAGCAAGCAGTCGAGATCCTCTTCTCTGTCACTAACAACTAGGCGGAGTACAAAGCCATGGTAGCAGACTTGTATCTCGCCAAGGAGTTAGGAATCCAGGATCTCAAGGCCTTCACTGACTCAATGGTGGTTGCGTCGCAAATCAGGGGAGAGTTCGAAGTGCGTGACCCCGTCCTGCAGAGATACTTGACAAAGGTTAAAGGCTTGATGAGAGGTTTCCAATCCTTCTTCGTCGAGCATGTGGCCCGAGAGGAGAACTCAGAGGCAGACTATCTCGCCAAGTACGGCCCCAAGGCTGGAGGAACAGTGACAGAGTTATTTCGATCGTACATCGAGGAAGGGGAGATGATGGAGATAAAGCAGGGAGCTTCTTGGAAGGACCCATTCATTACGTTCTTAACGACAGGCCAATTTCGTGTTAGTGAGAGAGACCAGAGGAAATTTTGATACAAAGTTACTTACTATCTGCTGTATGAAGGGGAACTGTATCGCAAGACCATTTTGGGCCCTCTAGCCAGATTTCTGTCAGAAGCTGAAATCCCTCGAGTGCTTGGGGAAATTCATTCAGGAGAAGAACCTTTGTTCAATCGAAAAAGAGTGTGGAAAAGAACCTTAGTTCAAGTGGAGGTGGCAAAAAACCTTTGTTCAATTGCTTCGGGAGGACCGGGGTCCGTCCGAGTGGAGGTGGAGAAGAACCTTTGTCCGTTCACGCTCCAGGAGGACTGGGGTCCATTCATATGGAGGTGGCGAAAAACTTTTGCTCATTTGCACCTCAGGAGAACCGGGGTTCGTCCAAGTGGATGTGGCGAAGAACCTTTGTTCGTTTGCGCCTCAGGAGGATCGGGGTCCGTCCGGGTGGAGGTGGCGAAGAACCTTTGTTTGTTCGCGCCTCAAGAGAACCGGAGTTTGTCCAAGTGAAGGATGAACCTTTGTCCATCTCACCTAGGAAGTGCAGAAGGACCTTTTTCCATCTTTCCTAAGATGCAGAAGGGTTTTCGCCAGTCTCGCATGAGAGGTGTAGAAAGGCTTTCGCCGATCTCGCCTGGGAGGTGCAGAAGGACTTTCGTCCATCTCGCCTTGTGAGCGCACTGCCAGAAGGCAGGTGCTGCTAGCGCATTACCCGAAGACAGGTGTTGTTAGGGCACTGTGCGAAGACAAGTGCTGTGAGCGCACTATCCAGAGGCAGCTACTATTAGCACACTGCGCGAAGGCAGGTGCACGGGACGCACTACCTGGAAGCAAGTGTTGTTAGCGCACTGCTCGAATGCAGGTGATGTGGACATCCTTTCATTTGGACAGGGTGCGTTCTTAGTCCTTACAATGTAGAAGATGTTTGCCCTCGATAGGCCTGAAAAACTTCAAAATTAATAGTTACGGCCATGAGCCTGATCTGGCGGTAATTTGCGAAAAGTAAAGTTGACAAAGCAGCGTGGAAGCGTAGATAAAGGTCCAATACTAGATTTGGAGCTTCCTTCTGGGATGATTGCCTTAGGAGTTTCCCCCTTCCCTTCCTGGTGGGCGGATGGCAGACCCTTCGCTGATCGATCCTATATTTGGTTCAGTAAGAACCTCTCTAACTTCCCTTGCCTAACGAGATGTTCGTTTTCTTTCTTGAGTTTGGAATAACTTTCTGTGGTGTATCCTTGTCCATGGTGGAACACACAGTATTTTGATTGGTCGTCTGCATTTTTAGCGAGCAGTCTGAACTTACGGAGTGCCTCAGTGCCTTGAATCGCGAAGAGTATGTTTGTTCTGGAGGTATTGAGAGGTGTGAATGCATGACGACAGGAATGCCCCCTGACTCAGAGGGATTCATCGCGAGATCTGTCACTCATCTTGAGCATTTTCGGTGGGTAGTGTCTCTTATTTTTCTTTCGGTTGCCCTTAGATTTCTGTTGATGAACTCCAGCTGCCAAAGGCGGTTGGCAACCTGTGGGGTGTTGGGCCAGATCAGCCCATTGTTTGTCTTGTCTACGCTCTTCGACGATTATGCCGCGAATTTCTCCACGTACGATCCTTTGAGATGAAGAGTCAAGTCCCGCTCCTTCCGTGTGGTAATGGGATTGATGGGTATCTAATTCTTTGTCTGGAGGGACGGGGTGTGCTGAGCTAGCAGCATTAGTGACTCCGTAGGCGTGTGGTTCTCGTAAGGGAATTGTTTGGCCATGGCGTGATCCAGAGTTGGCGGAGGTGGGTTGCCAAGCCCAGAAGCTGAGTGGGGCGCGAGAGGAGTCTAATTCTCTTAAAAGAGCGAGCGCTTGACTTTGGCTCTCCTCTATCCAGCGTAGGCGTTCCTCTAACCCTGCATGGGGCGCAATCATGGCCTCCTTTGAAGATGCATGTCTGGTGATTATCTCCACTCAGCGCGGTGCTAAGCCAGTGGGCAAGTCGACGGATGCTCGATCACTAAGCACTTTGTGAGCCGGCTGGCTGGTAGCATGCGTACTTCCCTTCGTCATTGCTGCTAGATGGGGGATGCTGAAACTTGTTAGAGCTTCTGGGAACACCTTCCCACAGATGGAGTCAAACTGTTGCGAGTAGCTCAGCCCTTCCACGATCCGGAGAAATCGGACCGCCTTAGCTCGAAATTGGACCGGGCGCGCAAACAGTCAAAGTAAACAGCAGCAAATGACAAAATTCTTTTTTGACGTTGAAACTCGAAAAGGGTGAAAAATCACGTGGCTAGATCTATGCCGAGCCAAAATCCACTAGTTTATTTGAGTTTATAGGGATTGCGATTTTTATCTCGGAAGACGACAATCCGCTTCTTCGTTACAATGACAAAGCACAAAAATGACGGAAAAAACGTAGTCCTTGGAGCCTCGATGGAAGCGCTTCGGGTTTGGATTGTTGCTGAGTTCGCGGAGCCTTGGTGGGAGCGTCCCGACTGCAAAAATTTCCAAGTCAACAGAGCTTGGGAGGGAGCGCTCTCATGCAGGCAGATGACATGACTTGGGACTAGTTGGATCCTTAGCGCAAAAAAAGCAGTGGAGTGAATTCCTAAGCAGAGAATCGGCCTAAGTTCACGATCTCGCCAGAAAACTCAGAGCTCTCTCTTGCCTCTGGAGCTGCTTGTCTTGAAATGAAGGTCTGGGGGGGCTCTTTATAGTTTTCTGAAGGGTCATGGTGGTAAATGTGTCTAGAATTAATTTGTGTTGGCGAATGACGTCGCTTCGTTTCAGCCATCTGGATAAGCAAATTTAGCAAAATGACGGAAGTGCCCCCGGGCAGTTCGGGCGGCCCGGGCAAGGTGCCCAGCGGCGGCGGTGACCGAAGGCGGCTGGCGGCGGCGGTAGCGGTCGGAGACGGCGGGGTCGCCGGCACGTGTGCACGCGTGCGGGATAGTGCTGCGCATGCGAGCTTAGCGCACGCGCTGGGAACGCGTGCGGGCGTGCAGCGCAGCCACGTTGGGAATGTGTGCGCGCGCAGCGTGGCCGCGCTGGGAGTGTGCGCGCGGCCGCGCTGCGTGCGCGCTGGGAGTGTGCACACGTGGTGCGCCGTGCACGCGCTCGCGCTATCACCTGTCGTGGCGCGCTAGCACGGCAGCGTGTGTACCGCGCTAGTGCGCCACCGTACGCGATAGCGGGGGTGCGTGCATGCGGCTTTGCCCTCTTCGCAGGTGTTTTCGGGCCTTTTGGGTGACGCGGCTTTCCGCGCACGACTCGTCTGCTCGGATTTGCTTGTTCCCATGTCCTTGTCCGAAAACCTTTCCTTTTTGACTTTGAAAATTCAGAAGGAACCCCCATCATTCCTCATCAAACAAAATATACTCCTCCAAATATCATTGCATTAATTCTATGAACGATCTTAGACACAAGAAAAAAAACAATTTCTGCAATCACCTGCTAAAACATAAGCAAATACTAGCTACAATAATTTACATAAACATGATCAAACCAAAAGATAGAAGGCTATGCAGATGAGCAAATTAGAAAGCTTTTTCATCATAGATCCATCGAAAATTGATTCAAAAATTCAAAAAGTTCAAAAAACACCAAAGTAATATCAAACAAATGGCTAGAAATCATTTAAACGTTTATATAAACACCCAAAGTAAAATTAAAATTAACAAATCTGCTGTGGAGAAACACAGAATGAGTAAATTTAAATTAACCGGAAGATCCACGGAGCAATGTAAGCGAGTCAAAAATCATCAGTTTAATTTGGATCGATTTATACAGGAAAACAAAAGCATTAGAAATATGCTGGGATTGAATCAGATCCGTTAGGGGAGATATAAGGTGGAACCGTGGAAGGCGTTACCTGAGACAGATGAGCGACGCCTATAACTCCGATCCGCCGCCTTCGCTGCCGCGAATAGTGCGTTCAGAATGGAATTTTATAGTGCGCCATGGCCGCCCAAAATCTCAATCTTCATTAATTTCGCAGTGGAGTTTTAGAATTAAAGAAAGACATTTTTTATGTTAGTCCCTGGGTGCGTTATATTTACAGCAATATGTTATTTTAACGTTAACCTCGGCTTCCTTTGGCGTGAGCTCTTCCTTTGAGGCTAATGTCACTGTACAGCTGATCAAATGGTCAACGACAGCATTTGCTTCGTTTGCAACCGTCGCGCCATAGGAAATGGAGGAAAACGGTGAGATTCCAACCGCGGCCTCTCCCCTCCGATTCCAAAAGATCTTCTTCTCCTCCCGTCGCCGGAGCAAAATGCCAAACCACACGAAGCCCTCATTTGGCGTGGTTGTGGCGGGCGCAACCGGTGGGTGGAGGTGCGGCTTTGGCAACGGAGGGGAGAGGCGTGGATCAAAATGGAGCTTTCGGGGGTTTTTCCTTCTTGCTACAAGAGGAGACGCGGCAAATACCAGCGGGCACAGTTTATTTTGTCGTTGTACGGCGGCATTTGCTCCAAACATTGAAGTGAAAACGCATAAACAAATGAAACCTTAACTTTACAAAGCTGACTTTTGGGCTGCCACTGTTCGCAGGTTTTTGGAGGGAGAAATTGTAAAATCATTTTAATTCGGGAGGGTACAGGGTAATGTAAATTTGGTACTTAAAATTTTAAGTTATCATTTTCATTCTTTTTGCCGACATCTAGTTTCATTTAGGGTAAATGATTGCGTGTGAAATTTTGTGGGTCCGATCTGCTATTGCCGGATCCGGATCCTCTGGAGTTCCTATTTGAATTTCATGGGGTGGAGTTTCGATTTTGCGAATAAATGGGGCGTAATCAGAAAAATTGGTTAACATGAAAGTTGTAGATATCCCCGAGACGAATAACTTTCATGTTGAACACTTTTTGATTTGAAGTCGTTTAGACCCCCGATTTGAGCTCCGAAAAAATTCTGTCCGAAAATAATTAAATTCTGTCCGAAAATAATTAAATTAATTTTTTTCGGACAGAATTTTTTCGGAGCCCAAATCAGGGGTCTAAACGACTTCAAATCAAAAAGTGTTCAACATGAAAGTTATTCGTCTCGGGGATATCTACAACTTTCATGTTAACCAATTTTTCTGATTCCGCCCCATTTACTCGCAAAATCGAAACTCCACCCCATAAAGTTCAAATAGGAACTCCAGGGAATCCGTATCCTTGCCGGATCCGGATCCCCTGAAGAATATTATTTTTAAAAAATTTTGTATGCAAAAATATGATCTTGCAATAAAAAATCATTTTTTGAAAGATCAAGTTTAGGATACCACTATGTAATTTTAAATTCGAGCTAAAAAAAAGTTCCTACATGAAAAATTCCAGAATTATTTTGGCACAATTAAAATTTTAAAGATTCGTTGTGGATCGCTCGAGCCTCCAGGTAGACCAGATTAAATTAAACCGCCTTAACCTGTAAAACGATCGAGTGCGCCAACAGTCACAAAGTAAGTAGAGAAATACACAAGACAATTTTTAACGAGGAAAACACGTAAATTGGGTAAAAAATCACGTGACAGGTTCAGTGCAAGTCAAATTTCACCATTAGCGGTGGTTTATAAGGTGTCAGAAAAATCAAGAGCGACAGACCGCTCTTCGTTACAGTTTGAGGACGAGAGAAAACACGAGTGCGTTCGGAGGGCGACATACCGCCACTCGCAAAGCTCTAAATCTGTCTCTTTCTATTAGCGGTGGATTCTTTTGGACGTTGCCCTGATACAGCGCACTGTAGCGATGCGCGTAAGAGATTTGTTGAGGAGGACTCACAGAATGCCTTGCACGTAGGAGAATTTTTGGAGAGACCGATGAAACTTCTTTCTCTCCGGAGCGTCGTGGACTTAAAACAAATTCTTGGAGTTCTCAAGGGAGGAGGCTCGTAGGAAGATTTCAGCAGAGCTCAGACCTGTAGGATGGGAAGACAGGGAGGAAAAAAGTTAGAAATGAAGGGGGTCTGAGAGCTAATTTATAGGCCTCAGGTGTGGTTAAGGTGGTTACGCGGTTATTCGCAGTTCGTAACCACCGAAATCACTAATTGCAGATCAAATTTTATATAGTTTATGTTTGTTATTTTATAATTATTCTATTCACAGGCCGCCAACATCCCAACTATTCACACCTACAACTATCAATGTTTACGTCGGTGGCTACGCGGGTGGTTACCCGCGTATCAGACATCGGTGATTGTTGGAGGGCTATCAGACGGTGGTGGTCTACAGGAGGCCGATCGGGGGGAGACCCGGAAGGGGAGGGCCAAACGAGCGGCCGACCGGAGGAGGCCAATCGTGCGACCGTCGACCTTGAGGGGGTCAGTCGGGGGATGTTGCCCGGGGGTGGACAACCGGGCAGCCCCGACCCTACGGAGGCTGGTCGGGCGAACGCTGCCTGGCTCCGATCTCTTGGAGGCCGGTCGGGTGAACGCCGCCCGGTGCCAGCCTCAAGGAGGCCAGCTTGTCACAACCCGCATTTTCTCCGAAATTAATAAGTATCAGAGTAGGAGAAGACACGCGTTGTGATGTCACGTCGAGCAGGGGATAACTGCTGACACTCAGGCAACCACCAACTACTAGGACTATAAAAAAAATCATAAGCTTTAATGATTTGAAAATCAATTATAGTTTAGAGGTCGTATCCCTCGGCTCAGTGGATCAGCTAGTCCACAATTAAAAAATATACTTATACGCAGCGGAAAATACTTTATTTACATTACTTTGACATCCTAAGAGAGTGCATAAGTGTCTCCAGGGGACAACTTATACTATGCAAGACCCTAGATTTATTTTATATCATATATAAGAAAACGATCTTTTTACGTTATTTGGAAAGTAGTGTATAAGTTTTATAAAACATGCTGATCATGAGATATAAATATAATAGTGCTACTAGGTTTAAAGTAACTAACAACCTAGCATAAATCTTTCTAAGAGCAAGTTGAATAAACTCCAAAACAGAAAATCTGGCAGTATAAGCAAAGTACAAAGAAATTAAAAGAGAAACCACCAGTGGGCGTCAATAACTGACACGAACCCACTGGTGAGTAGACATATCTGTACTACAAGTCTATAGAAACTACCTCCCAAGAGTGAGGAAGAGAAAATCACAGGAGCAGCTATAGCACTAGCCAGCTCCAGAAGAAACCTAGCCGCACATTCGACTATAAACCTGAACCTGAGGCATTCAAAGAAAAGAACATCTCAGCAAAACAATTATCAATAGGAAAGAAGACAATTAGGTTTAAAAAGAGAGCATTAGCATAAGGTTAACTAGGCACAAAATTGTGAATGCTAGCAACATACGCTAAATGAGGTAAAGTAAACATGTAAAAGAAAATACTCATCAAAAGTTGAGTAAAAAGGGGTGCATCAAGTGCACGGATGAAGCCAAACTTCAAGAATCTCTGCAAGAAGGATTGGCAAAATAATAAAATCCTAACATAAAGCAAGGGCAGAAAGAATCACCTAATACTGGAGATGGACAAAATCATCAACAAGGGCATAGGCTGGTGGCAACATATCCAACTAAGTCTATCAGGCCTAAATATCTTTAAGGTGCTGTGGTGGTGGTATCGGTCCAACTCAATCAAACAGCCCATAATGTCTTAGCAAGACATGAAATAAAATAAGGGTGGCGGTATCGGTCCGACCCATCCCAAAAACCACATCCTACTCCAGTACTAAGTGACTCGGGAAAACCCTTGCTGGTGGTTCCATGAACCACCAAGAAGTCACACTGAACCCTAAACAATCTAGTGCATCCCACCTAAGAGGCATAGCTGCCTAGCAGCTGATGGCGTTGGTTAACTAAACACGCATCTAACATCGCATAAATATCTTAAACTTAGACCCTACAAATACTACCAATATAAAGATATTTGACAACTTCTATAGCGTATGAAAATATAGAGAGTTTTCCTATAACATAATCGATAACTATAGAGCATCTACTTCTTCATCTTTGCTTCGGGACACTAGCATTACAACAAGGATAATGCTTAAATTACATCAAGAAACAAAAGATTACAACCTACAGGAGTTTTCCTTATAACTACCTACAGGACACTAGTATTACAACAAGAATAAAAGGAGATCAAAGCCAAGACGTAACAAGGAAATCTGGACAGCATTACAACCGAAATTCCACTAATATACCCAAACAACAACAAACTGTTATACAAGCATTTGAAGGAAATCAAGTCCCAAAAATAACTAATTTATATGAATCAAACAACCAAACAATACATGGAAGGAAAAAAATTATATTTTATGGCAAGTGGATACTTGCCTCGGTTTGCTTTTGAAGGAAATCGGCCGAACACCCACTCTCAAACCGCCGACCACAAGCCACTAACCAAGAAAACTTGGACAAGAAATCTTGGAAGGGAGATGCCCTGGACAAGAAATCTAGACAAAATTTCTCTATCAAAGCAAGAAACAAAACTAGAACTCGCAATACCGATTGGACATAAAAATATGGAGAAAATCCCAAAAATGCTACCTCAGAACGACGATCTCGGCTAGAGGAGCACGAATTCGGCCTCAAACAGGGCTTTCGACCTCTGCTGGGCAGGGAAATGGCCGGTCGGTGAGCCTCCCGTTTCCGCCCTTTTTCTGCCTTTCTCTCGATCTGCTGCAGTCGGCCGCCGGGTTGGGGAGGAGGGAAAGAAAACCTAAGGCTAAAGATAAAAATCCTATATATATATATATATATCCTAACTAATTAATCACTATTCTAATAACTAAATGAAATTTGGTTTTAATTAAGAATTTATACCTATAAACTTATACCTATACACATATAAATATATCCATACACTTATAAATATACGTATATACTATATACCTACACATATACATACATAAACTTATACACATATATTAGTATACGTATAAAATCGTTGAGTAGTACACATAATTCCACGCTTATAACTATATGTATACCGCCTCTACCCATATAAACACGCACACATAAATTATTATAAAGCCTTGGATGCACGCACCTGTGCATTTATACACCGACACGCCTAAATCATTCCTCATGCTAAAATGCGTAAATATATATATACACTTATAAAAAAATGACGACCCACAAACTAGCAACCGTCGAAACGATGCCAAAATGAACGATCTCGAACTTCGACCAAACTTGCACCGTAGCTAAACATTCAGGATACGAAAGCAACGGCGAAGTCAAAAGCAACTTCCGACGATCAAACACTCGGGCTAACACCTCCCGAAGCCAAAGAACAAGTATTCCCTAAGAGGCTCAGCCGAGTCTCCAAAACTGACTCCGGCTAGCTGGGGAACCTTGCAAACAGGCTACGACCACTAAGAACACCTAACGAGGTACTCTAACAACGGCACAAGCCGGAAACGCGTCAACGCAACGCCAAAGGGATATTAAATAAATACAGAAAAACCGAGGGCGTTACAGACACTCCCCCTAAAAGAAAGTTTCACCCCGAAACTTTACGCACAAGCTTCTAACAAGGAAGAAACAGAAATAGCCTAACAAGACCTATAAAGGAAAAGGCAGAACATACCAGACACAAAATCAAGGAAAGAGATGAGGGTGAGCCTCCCTCATTGCCGACTCCAACTCCCAAGTCGCATTTTCCACCTCCTGGTTCCTCCATAACACTTTGACCATGGGAATGGTCTTCCGCCGCAACACTCTATCTTGGGAATCCAGAATGCGGACCGGCCTTTCCACAAAAGTCAGATTTGGCTCCAACTGAGGCATAACATCCAACACTTTCCTACTATTCCGCACGCACTTCCGCAGCTGGCTCACATGGAAAACATTATGCACACCTGGAAAGGTTGCTGGCAAATCCAACCTATAAGCTATCACGCCAATGAGCTCCACTATCTTGAATGGACCCACATACCTTGGATCTAACTTATGATTCTTACCGAACCTCTTTACTCCAACCATCGGGGACACCTTCAAGAATACCATAACCTCCACTAAAAATTTCAAATCGGACCTACGCCGGTTGGCGTTCTTCTCATATCTCTCCGGAGCTAATCGAAGCTTCTCCCGAATAAGCTTCACAACAACTTCCATTTCCTGGAGCGCATCAGGACCCAACAAAGGCCTCTCACCAGCCTCAGTCCAAAACAACAGCGTTCTGCAGTGCCTCCCATACAAGGCTTCAAAAGGAGCCATTTGCAGGCTCTCCTGATAACTGTTATTATATGCAAATTCCATCAGCCTCAAGCGCTCATCTCACGCTCCTCTGTGATCCAGAATATAACAGCGGATCATATCTTCCACAATATGGTTGACTCGCTCTGTCTGCCCATTAGTCTGCGGGTGTTATGCGGTAGAATATCTCAAGTCTGTACCCAAACCCTCCTGCAAACTCTTCCAGAAACGGGAAGTAAATCTGGAGTCTCAGTCTGAAATGATACTAACGGGAACTCCATGCAATCGGATGACTTCGCTCAAATACAGCTCCACTATCTTTTTCATCGGATAATCAATCTTATACGGGACAAAGTGAGCACACTTTGTCAGTCTGTCCACTATCACCCAAACAGAGTCAAAACCTCTAGGAGACCTCGGTAAGCCCGTAATGAAGTGCATAGAAATGCTCTCCCATTTCCAAGTCGGGATCTCCAATGGAGTCAACTTGCCACCAGGCCTTCCATGATCAGCCTTAACTCGCTTGCAGGTATAACACTCAGAAACAAACCGTGCTATATCCCCCTTCATGTCATACCACCAGGCAATCTTCTTCAAGTCGTGATACATCTTAGTTGAGCCCGGGTGGTAGGCAACACTCGAGTCATGCCCTTCCTTACACAACATGACTTGGATGTCCAAAACAGCGGGGACGCAAAACCTGACACGGTACTTCAAAGTACCTGCATCATCAATAAAAAAGTCTAGCAATTCTTCCCTCTCAGTCCGGAGATACAGGTGCAAAAGATCTGGATCTTCCTTCTGGTGTAGCCTAGTAAGTGAAATCCAAGAAGGCTCTGCCACGGCCAAACTGCTCTGCAAGTCACAGAACCCCACCGAGATGTCTATCAAGAGGAACTCTTCCACCAAGCGCTCAACAGAGAGGTTAAAGATCTTTCTCGTCTTACGGCTCAGGGCGTCAGCCACCAAATTGGCCTTGCCCGGATGATACTGGATCTCCACTTCATAATCTGTAACATACTCTAACCAACAACGCTGGCGAAAATTCAGCTCCTTCTGGGTGAAGACATACTTTTGGCTTTTATGATCGGTGAAGATCTTGCACTACGCACCATAAAGTAAATGTCTCCACAGCTTCAGGGCAAAGATCACTGCTGCAAACTCTAGATCATGCGTAGGGTAGTTCCTCTCATGAGTCTTCAATTTCCTCGACCCATACGCAATCACCTTCCCTCCTTGCATCAACACACCTCCGAGCCCAACATGCGAGGCATCCACATACACATCATAGTCCATGCCCTCCGTAGGCAATGTCAAAACAGGAGCAGTGTACAACCTCCTCTTTAGATTCAGAAAGGCCTCCTCGCATTTCTCGCTCGAAATGAAGGCCGCATTCTTCTGCGTCAGCTTAGTCAAGGGCGCTTCCAGTGAAGAAAAGCCCTCCACGAATCTTCTATAGTAGCCGACCAACCCCAATAAGCTCCTAATCTCTTTGGGTGTGTTCGGCCTATGCCAATCCATCACTGCAGAAATCTTTTCCGGGTCAACCGAAATGCCGTCTTTGTTCACCACATGACCCAGGAAGGAAACCTGGGGCAACCAGAATTCACATTTACTCAGCTTGACGAATAACTGATGATCTCTCAAAGCAGATAAAACCAATCGCAAGTGTTGATCATGATCCGCAGCATCCCGAGAATAAATCAGAATGTCGTTTATAAATACGACCACAAACTTATCCAGAAAATCCTTGAACACCCGGTTCATCATGTCCATGAATGCTGATGGCGCGTTGGTCAAACCAAACGACATAACCAGGAATTCGAAATGCCCATGCCTAGATCTGAAAGCAGCCCGTGGAATGTCCGACTCACGGATCCTGAGCTGATGATAGCCTGATCGAAGGTCAATCTTAGAAAATACCGAGCTACCACGCAACTGATCGAACAATTAATCGATCCTAGGCAAAGGATACATATTCTTAATGGTGACCTTGTTCAGCTCTCTGTAGTCAATGCAAAGGCGCATCGACCCATCTTTCTTCTTTACAAAGAGAACAGGGGCACCCCAAGGCGGCGAACTCGGCCTTATGAAACCCTTCTCTAACAACTCATCCAGCTGGGTACGCAACTCCTCCAGCTCTCGCGGGGCCATCCGGTACAGCGCCTTTGCAATAGGACGCGTACCCGGCTATAAATCAATCACAAACTCGACATCTCTGTCAGGAGGAAGACTGCTCCAGGAGGACGCGTACCCGGCTGCCCTCTTTGCTTAGCATTTTTGATGACCTCCACTTTCAAAGCAGCTTCTACCGCACCAGCATAACTCACTTCTCCATGAGCAACCGCTAACTGCATGACATCACTTCTCAGCCCCCCAAGGAAACGCTTCGCTCTATCTTCCTCGGAACTCACCAAACTGGGGGCACACCGACTGAGTTTGTTGAACTCAACCTCATACTCGCTGACCGTGAGCTGCCTCTACTTTAGATGCAAGAAATCGTTCATCAATTTGTCCCGCTCAACTGTAGGTAGAAACTTCCTCATCAATATCTCCTTGAAGGAAACCCAAGAGCATCCTCCTACCAAGCCCCCCTTCTCTCTCATCCACCAACTATTTGCCAACTCCTTCAGCTGGTAGGCGGCAAGCATCACCTTCTGATCATCAGAAACTCTAGAATAGTGAAACATCTTCTCTATAGAAATCAGCCAATCATCTAGGATCATGAAATCCGCCTTCCCATCATAGGTAGGGGGTCGAAGTCACTGGAACTGAGAGATGAAGGTCATCTCTGGGGGCACCAAAACTGGAGGCACCAAAGGGGCAGGAGGTGCAGGAGGTGCTGGAACAGCTATACCCGCAAAAGGATCCTGCGCTCTCGGGGCTAGCCCTGCCACTACAGATATCAAGGCCTGGATCTGGGACTGAACATCCACCATCTGTCTCGATAAAGCCTCATTGCTCTGCCTCAGACTTGCCACAACTGCATCACTTTGCGCTCCAGAAGACTCGCCCTCAGATTGGGGAGTCGACCTCGTCACTATACGCTTAGGCGCCATACTAAAAAGAATAAACAAAACAATAATCATAACTTAGTTCAACTACCAGGACTAAATAAACAAGTACAGACAACACTACATAAATACTTGCTTCAACTGCCAACTTGCTCTGGGGTTTTCAATTATAATGTTATGCCTAACTTAAGATGGTTCACCACCATCATACTAAATCAGGTGCCTAGACCATGAATGCATGTATTTATATTCTTTTTGAGTCAAAACCATGTGTGTACATATGTCATCCTGCAAATCTTTAGCTTGGCACGTTGTGCTTATGTAATGTTATGATATGCATGATTGTGCTATGCATTCTAAAAAGACCCTAATGCATGTTATGAGCGGCATACACATGAAAATGTTATGCATCCCATACCATATAACATTTCCATGCAACGAAAAAGAAAACGTGTTAGCCTCATTCATGTGGTGAGGTTATGCATCCCATACTACATAACCCTCACATGTTGCCTCCTATGGTGGATCCATATACAAACACATATTATGCATACCATACTACATAATATGCCCCGTATACTTCATGTTATGCTATGAGTGTAGTGTTCGTTCTTCAGCCAAGACGTGCTGATGATATATCGGTGTGTGTATGATATGATGCTAAACATCTAATACCTACAAGGAAAGGTTGCCCGACAAATTGGCAAGCAACCTCCCTCTGATACCAACTGTCACAACCCGCATTTTCTCCGAAATTAAGAAGTATCTGAGTAGGAGAAGACACGCATTGTGATGCCACGTCGAGCAGGGGATAACTGCCGACGCTCAGGCAACCACCAACTACTAGGACTATAAAAAAAATCATAAGCTTTAATGATTTGAAAATCAATTATATTTTAGAGGTCATATCCCTCGGCGCAATGGATCAGCTAGTCAACAATTAAAAACTATACTTATACGCAACGGAAAATACTTTATTTACATTACTTTGACATCCTAAGGGAGTGCATAAGTGTCCCCAGGGGGCAACTTATACTATGCAAGACCCTAGATTTATTTTATATCATATATAAGAAAATAATCTTTTTACGTTATTTGGAAAGTAGTGTATGAGTTTTATAAAACATGCTGATCATGAGATATAAATATAATAGTGCTACTAGGTTTAAAGTAACTAACAACCTAGCATAAATCTTCCCAAGAGCAAGTTGAATAAACTCCAAAACAAAAAATCTGGCAGTATAAGCAAAGTACAAAGCATTTAAAAGAGAAACTACCAGTGGACGTCAACAACTGACACGAACCCACTAGTGAGTAGGCATATCTGTACTACAAGTCTATAGAAACTACCTCCCAAGAGTGAAAAAGAGAAAATCACAGCAGCAGCTATAGCACTAGCCAGCTCCAGAAGAAACCTAGCCGCACAGTCGGCTATAAACCTGAATCTGAGACATTCAAAGAAAAGAACACCTCAGCAAAGCAATTATTAATAGGAAAGAAGACAATTAGGTTTAAAAAGAGAGCATTAGCATAAGGCTAACCGGGCCTAAAATTGTGAATGCTAGCAACATATGCTAAATGAGGTAAAGTAAACAAGTAAAGGAAAATACTCATCAAAAGTTGAGTAAAAAGGGGTGCACCAAGTTCACGGATGAAGCCAAGCTTCAAGAATCTCTGCAAGAAGGATTGGCAAAATAATAAAATCCTAACATAAAGCTAGGGCGGAAAGAATCACCTAATACTAGAGATGGACAAAATCATCAACAAGGGCCTAAGCTGGTGGCAACATGTCCAACCAAGTATATCTGGCCTAAATATCTTCAAGGTGCTGTGGTGGTGGTATCGGTCTAACTCAACCAAACAGCCCATAATGTCTTAACAAGACATGAAATAAAACAAAGGTGGCGGTATCGGTCCGACCCATCCCAAAAACCACATCCTGCTCCAGTACTAAGTGACTCGGGAAAACCCTTGTTGGTGGTTCCATGAACCACCAAGAAGTCACACTGAACCCTAAGCAATCTAGAGCATCCCACCTAAGAGGCATAGCTGCCTAGCAGCTGACGGCACTGGTTAACTAAACACGCATCTAACATCGCATAAATATCTTAAACTTGGACCCTACAAATACTACCAATATAAAGATATTTGACAACTTCTTATAACGTATGAAAATATAGAGAGTTTTCCTATAACATAATCGATCACTATAGAGCATCTACTTCTTCATCTTTGCTTCAGGACACTAGCATTACAACAAGGATAATGCTTAAATTACATCAAGAAACAAAAGATTACAACCTACAGGAGTTTTCCTTATAACTACCTACAATAGACTAGTATTACAACAAGAATAAAAGGAGATCAAAGATAAGACGTAACAAGGAGATCTGTACAGCATTACAACCGAAATTCCACTCATATTCCCAAACAACAACAAACTGTTATACAAGCATTTGAAGGAAATCAAGTCCCCAAAATAACTAATTTATATGAATCAAACAACCAAACAAACATGGAAGGAAAAATTATATTTTATGGCAAGTGGATACTTGCCTCGCTTTGCTTTTGAAGGAAATCGGCCGAACACCCACTCTCAAACCGCCAGCCGCAAGCCACTAACCAAGAAAACTTGGACAAGAAATCTGGGAAGGGAGATGGCCTGGACAAGAAATCTAGACAGAAATTCTCTATCAAAGCACGAACAAAACTAGAACTCGCAACACCGATCGGACAGAAAAATATGGAGAAAATCCCAAAAATGCTACCTCAGAACGACATCTCGGCTAGAGGAGCACGGATCCGGCCTCAAACAGGGCTTTCGACCTCTGCTGGGCAGGGAAATGGCCGGTCGGTGAGCCTCCCGTTTCCACCCTTTTTCTGCCTTTCGCTCGATCTGCTGCAGTCGGCCGCCGGGTTGGGGAGGAGGGAAAGAAAACCTAAGCCTAAAGATAAAAATCCTATATATATATCCTAACTAATTAATCACTATTCTAATAACTAAGGGTTCATTTGGTTTAGCGGTGGCGTTTGTAAAAGGAGCTATTGTAAAGGTAGGTTTGTAATGGGAGCTGTTGGAAACTGGATGTTGTAAATGGAGTTCTATTTGGCTTGTCTGCGTTTGCAGAGCTGTTCGAAACTGAGAACTGTTTGGTAATACTGTGTTTGGAAATGGAGATTCGCGGTAGAATTTTTTTCTTCTTAATTATTAAATGAAATAAACAAACCAATTTTTTTATTAAACACCGGCGATGGCCGTTATCGTAAGCCCCAGCTCAAACATAGATAGATATTTCACAGTACATGTAAACCTTTTAAAAATATGAAAATGCGTTCAAGCTCGGTAGAGTTGTTCCGCAATTGAGTCACGCAATGCCACCATCTCTTCCACTCCTACCCGAATCCCTCTCACCTCGTCTCCACTAATTGAGCCCACATGGCCAGTTCTGTTCTGAATACCCGCTGGATAAATGAACTGTTCGTCTACATCACAAGCACGAAAATGAATGTCTGAACGGGATGGATGTCTGCGAATGTAGTTATGCAGTGTCATTGTTGCAATCACAATGTCTCGTTGCTTGGACAAACTGTATGGCGGCATATCCCGTAGTATCTTCCATTTTTTTTTCCACACGCCGAATGAACGTTCTATAACACTTCGCAACGATGAGTGAGCCTGGTTGAATATTTCATGGCGCCCTTGTATGGGTCTATTGCCCCTTCTAAAATCTGGTAAATGATAGCGTGTGCCTGAATATGGTTTTAGAAAACCGCGCTGTAGTGGATAACCGGCATCCACTACGTAATATTTGCCTGCAAATTTATATGTATCAGGCGAAGTGTTACTAAAATATTTTTCAATATTTGTTATAAAAAAGAGATTCAAGATACAAAAGACTCACCAGGGGGTGGGTATGGGAAATTATAACTGCGGTTCATAAGAGCACGCTGAAATATACGGCTATCATGAGTAGAACCCTCCCAACCTGCTAATGCGAAAGTGTAACACATGTTGAAATCACAAACAGCCATGACATTCTGCGTCGTTGTGCCATGTCGACCAATGTAAGAAACTTGTCGATCAGCAGGTACTCGAGCGTCCACATGTGTTCCATCAATTGCTCCTATGCAGTCTTTAAAAAATGGCATGTATCGAGTGTCATTTAAAATTTGTGGGGGAATATCACTGAACTGTGGATCTACAGGACGAATGACATCAGCAGATAGTAGCTTAATTGCATTTATACCCCTTGTAAAAAATTTATGTATTGTTTCCGTAGAGTGTTGAAAACGTTCGCTTGCAATTTGCATTGATAAATTGTGGCCTAAAATCTGCAAAGTAATTGCAAGTACTTCGCGTGGGAGAGTCCTCCTGGATCCAAGCAATCCATATTGCTGTGTGAGGAGAGCCAGTAGATCAATAAATATTACCTTCGACATTCTAAAGGCACTGAAAAATCTGTGAGGGTGTCCTTCCAAAAGTTAACCAATCCATCTAGCACCGGTTTGGCTTGATGTCATACAAGGTGTGTTCGAGGTTCCACCTCCCAATGGTAACTGCTGAGAAATAGCTAGTACCAACTGTTGTCCCCCAATTGCTGTATTATGATAAAAGCAATTAGCAACATGCTGCCTAGTCTCCTCGTCCGAACTATGAGTTTGATCCGGGCTAAGCATTGTCAATCTGTGTTAAAGAAAACAATAATAATTTAAAGCACATCTGAAGACACACAAATAAAGCACTGGCATCACATAATAAGTAAATCTTATCACAACAAACAATAATGCAAAGCAAAGCAACATATAGTAGTAAATGTCCAGCAAAAAGTGAAGTGCATCAAAGCAAACTAATCCAGCATAACATCAAATGGAAAACACACACAAGCTGATCACATGATAGAAAAAGGGGCAACTACTCCAGTTTTTTGTGATAACAATCCTGCAGCCAAGTGAGACGTCGATCTTGCCGCATGCTCATAAAACTTTCTCGATTCTGTTTCTGTCTCAGAAAGACGATGTAGTAGTGATAGAAGTCCATATTTGATTCAGCCATAACCTCTGGCATGGTTTCTAGCTCTGAAATAGCCTCAGGAATGGTGTATAGGGATGACGAGATCTGTATGCGAGGTGGCTCCTGCATGCAACGGCCAATAATGCGCGATGTCTCCACTAACTCATCCAATGCTGAACTCCTTGACTTCTTTGCAACAATCTTTGTACTTTTACCCTTAGCTGCCCTTTTCAGTTTAGCTGCCGTATCCTCGATGTCGTCGCTGCCCTGAGTGGCATGTTCGGGAGACCCATCATGTTCGGCGACTGACTCATGCTCAAAGATTCTTGAATTTGGAGCCCATGCAAGATCTCCATTTGCAACGACCTGGCTAAACATCATATGCAGCTTCTCCTCCAACTCTGGTGATATTCCAGCAAATTGGAATTTTCTTGCACTCGGGAATACCTGAAATGAAACATTCAACATGTTAGACATAAGCCACATAACACAAATAATAAAAATCTAAGGCTCTATTGTCCATACCTTGAGTCGGTCTTTCCACCAATCTTCAGAAGCAAGAATTGTTTTGCGAATAGGATCCCACCCCAACCCCGTTTCACGACCCTTCAGGTCCCTCCATAATTTCCAATCTTTTTTAAGCTGATCCCACTTGTTCTTTATTTGTGTTCGATCATACGCCTTCCCCGTGCGAGCGTGAAAATGTGTTGTCAGGTTATTCCAACCATCCCTACTAAAGTGTGTCGTTGGACGATTACCCAACTCGATTTCTTTCAAACACAGATCACAGAAAATTAAAACATCATTGGCCTCCCAATTCGCACTTACACCACCATCTTTATGTTTAACCATAAACCTATATTAAAATCTACAGAAATTAGTAACTGCACACACACATAACACTGCACATTTAACACACAGAAAACATCACTTGCTTGCACTTAGCACTGGACACATAGCAATCACTTGCTTGCACAGCAATCACTTGCTTGTACTTAGCACTGGACACATAGCACACACACATAACACACACACATTGCACTGGACACATAGCAATCACTTGCTTGCACAGCAATCACTTGCTTGCACTTAGCACTGGACACATAGCACACACACATAGCACACACACATTGCACTGGACACTTGCTTGCAGCTTACACTGGACACATAGCACACACACATATCTCACACACGTAGCTGGACACATAGCACACACGCATAGAGCACACACATAACACACACACACAGCACTCACTTGCTTGCACTAGACACATAGCACGGCAAGCACACACACATTGCACACACACATTGCACTGGACACTTGCTTGCAGCTTGCACTGGACACATAGCACACACACATATCTCACACACATTGCACTGGACACTTGATTGCAGCTTGCACTGGACACATAGCACACACACATAGAGCACACACATAGCACACACAAACAGCACTCACTTGCTTGCACTGGACACATAGCACGGCACACACACATAACACTGCACATTAACCCACATTCTGCAATCACTTGCTTGCAGCTTGCACTGGACACATAGAACACACACATAGAGCACACACACATTGCACACACACATTGCACTGGACACTTGCTTGCAGCTTGCACTGGACACATAGCACACACACATAGCTCCCACACATTGCACTGGACACTTGCTTGCAGCTTGCACTGGACACATAGCACACACACATAGAGCACACACATAGCACACACACACAGCACTCACTTGCTTGCACTGGACACATAGCACGGCACACATACATAACACTGCACATTAACCCACATTCTGCAATCACTTGCTTGCAGCTTGCACTGGACACATAGAACACACACATAGAGCACACACACATAGCACACACACATTGCACACACACATTGCACTGGACACTTGCTTGCAGCTTGCACTGGACACATAGCACACACACATAGCACACACACATTGCACTGGACACTTGCTTGCAGCTTGCACTGGACACATAGCACACACACATAGCACACACACATTGCACACACACATTGCACTGGACACTTGCTTGCAGCTTGCACTGGACACATAGCACACACACATATCTCACACACGTAGCAATCACTTGCTTGCAGCTTGCACTGGACACATAGCACACACACATAGAGCACACACATAACACACACACATAGAGCACACACATAACACACACACACAGCACTCACTTGCAATCACTTGCTGAACACACACACAACAATCACTTGCTGAACACACACACACAGCCAATACAAAAATCGGTGAAGAGAAATCACTTGCTTGCAGCTTGCACTGGACACATAGCACACACACATAGCAATCACTTGCTTGCACTTAGCACTGGACACATAGCACACACACATAGCACGCACACATAACAAACACACACAGCAATCACTTGCTGAACACACACACACAGCCAATACAAAAATCGGTGAAGAGAAATGAAGCAATACCTAACACAACAGATCAATTGAACACAAACAGATAGCAAAAATCGTTGAAGAGATTACCCCTAATTGTGAGATTGTGCGAGAAAGGTAGCTAGGAAGAAGCTGTCGGCACAAGATTGCACTGCTTGCACCGATAAGGATGGCCTGTGAAGAGCTGCTACCCGGGAAAGATAGATTAGAGGCCGATGGCTAGAGATCGACGCCGCTGTGGCTAGAGGCCGACGCCGCCGGCCTCGCTGTGTGATGAGGCCGTTGATGAAAAGATCGCCGCCGCAGGAGTTGCTGATGATGCTAGAGATCGCCGCCGAGTCGCGGGAACCAGGACAGAAGGAATACGACGCCGGAAGTCGTTGATGATGACGACCCGAGGTCGTGGATCGCCGCCTTCTCCTTTGTTTCGTTTCGCGAAGCGGAAAACGCGATAAAACGGAAGCTTGCCCTTAGGTTTCGAACAGCGATGTTTCGAGGCTTTGGAGAAACGGCGAGCGGGTTGAAACGGGGCGGAAAAACAAACGGCCGGCTTCCTGAACCGCCGTTTCGCCCAAACGGACCGGAGCCAATAAGCTCAAACAAATGGGGCCTAAATGAAATTTTGTTTTAATTAAGAATTTATACCTATAAACTTATACCTATACACATATAAATATATCCATACACTTATAAATATACGTATATACTATATACCTATACATACATAAACTTATACACGTATATTAGTATACGTATAAAATCATTTAGTAGTACACATAATTCCACGCTTATAACTATAAGTATACCGCCTCTACCCATATAAACACGCACACATAAATTATTATAAAACCTTGCACGCACGCACGTGTGCATTTATACACCGGCACGCCTAAATCACTCCTCATGCTAAAATGCGTAAATATATATATACGCTTATAAAAAAAATGACGACCCGCTAACTAGCAACCGTCGAAACGATGCCAAAATGAACGATCTCGAACTTCGACAAAACTCGTACCGTAGCTAAACACTCAGGCTACGAAAACAACGACGAAGTCGAAAGCAACCTCCGACGATCAAACACTCGGGCTAACACCTCCCGAAGCCAAAGCACAAGTATTCCCTGAGAGGCTCAGCCGAGTCTCAAAAACTGACTCCAGCTAGCTGGGGAACCTTGCAAACAGGCTACAACCACTAAGAACACCTAACGAGGTACTCTAACAACGACACAAGTCGGAAACGCATCAACGTAACGCCAAACGGATATTAAATAAATACAGAAAAACTTGGAGCATTATACAGCTAGCGACGCCCTGCGCCGGTCTCACGGAGGCCGCCTGGGTCCATCCTCTATGAGGTTGGCCGGGCGGTTCCCGGCACTGGCCTCACGGAGGTCTGCTGAGAGAAAGTCGTCCGGCACCGGCCTCATGGAGGTCGGTCGGGCGAACGCTGCCCAACTCCAAGCCGACCGGGCGAAGGCCGCCCGGTTCTGGAAATGACGGTGGCGGCGATCGATCGCGGGCTGTTGCTTTGGTTAGAGCACGCCACGTGATCTCGTGTGCGGATCACGCATGGATTGTACATGCCGATCACTGCTTTTCCCTTTTCAGCATAAGTCACACCCGTATATTTCTCCATCTTTGGAGGGCCACTTCGACAGTCTCGGACCATGTGTCCCGCCTTGCCACATCTGTAACAAGTGAGAGGACCTCGCCCTGTCGTCACTTTAGGTTTATTCGAAGATGCTCGTCCCGAAGAACTAGCCTTCTTCTTCCACTTTTTATAACCAAACTTTCCCGAGTTAGGTACTTTAAATGTTGGCGACTTAATTGCCAAATCATTCTTATGTTGCACACGTTTCATATCTTGCTCAAGGGAACGAGCTGTATTGACCAAAGTAAGAAACCCTTGCATCATCAGTCTTGAAAGAAGCAACCGCAGGTCATCTCTCAGCCCTTCATAGAACCGATTTGTTTTTCGTTCCTCGTCTGCAAATGTAAAGCCTGTATACCTTCCCAATCTCGTAAACTCGTGCAAGTAGTTTTCCACAGAACTCTCACCTTGAGTTATCCTTTTAAATTGGTTTTACATTGCAATCCGTTGTACAAATGGAATATATCTCGACAGAAAACACCTCGAGAATTCCTCCATTGAGATCTCGATCAACGGCCGACCAACAAATTGGTGCATCTCTAGCTCATCCCACTATAGCCTCGCCTCACCATCTAATAAGAAGGTAGCTACAGTGACTTTTTATCACTCCTCTATTTCAGTTGGCATCCAGATTTTCTTTATTCTTGAGAGACAATCTTTGGCTTGTGTAGGGGTTCCAGTACCCGCAAACACGGGAGGATTGAAACTCATTACGTATTTCAATTGCTTTTCTGTCGCTCGCCTTGCGGTCATAGGCTCAACGACCACTTGTCTTACCGCCACATGTTCAACTTTACCAACCGGTTCTTGAACCACCGCAGTGGTAGGAGGTTGTACTCGCCATCCTGGTTGCGCATTGATTAATGCAAACACGGCTTCAGCAACCAACCATATAGTTTCCACAGAAGGAGGAGGTGTTGACACTTCAGTTGGTGCATTACTCTTAGCCGAGCGCTGGGGTTCCTGCTGCCCCGCACCACTTTTCGTTGCCTATAATCGTGAAACACACAATTAAGCAACACACAATATTACTAAAAGCAATTATAGGAACATGCAAGTTCCTTCAACATGTGTATTTTCATTTCTAAGTGGTCATTCATGGGTTCATTCATATTATAACGGTAACACACATACACGTGCTCACCACCCCTTAAAAGAATTCGACCACAAATTCGAATAAGAAAGACCGACACTAGAAGCTGATACCAAATTGTAATACCTCCATCCGTCAGATGATATATAATAGAGGGTCTGGCCGAGGCCCCACACCATATTCTACAGACAGTCGGCGGAATTACACATTGAAATCATATTATCTTATACGCATCCTAACAAAGAGCGCATTCTAACGGAAGCAATTTAACTTGTAGAACTCATATACCAGCAATGTCCACTATATATATATATATATATATATATATATATATATATATATATATATATATATGATAACCAAATACACCAAATATTCTGGCCTTAAGGCCTTACAACTGTTCTCTTTACAAAAGTGTTTTCATACATCGGCACGCAGGCCGGCCACACATGAAACATTTAAAAATTTGTTGTTGGGCCTTCAAGGACTAGCCAATTGCAGTACAAGGGAATTCAGCCATTACTTTCCACTTGGCTCTCAATCACTTGCATAACACGACCCATCAAAACGTGGAAAACACAGCAACGGTCAGCATTAGCTGACCAATTTATAACAACCCCACCCCTCACTCGGGGCGGGGGTTCTCCTTCCCTGCAAATAGCATCATAAATATATTGTGGCAATAACCATGTGCATTCAAGCACTATTCACCACAGACGCAGGCTCGATTGGCCACATGCCCTGTGCACTCATGACACATTCTCGGTGTACCGGACTTCCCGGGTCCCACCACCATCCACAGTCCCATACTTGATGGTTCACTTGAGTATTCTAGTCTTTCCGGCACAGGGCCTAAGACTCTCATTATGCCAACGACGAAAGCCAGTTACTTTAGGCAATCTTGGTCCAAACGACATAACGCGGGTACAATTCAGCCACAACCCGTTGCTCAAATCGCCATGCTAACGCTGACGGTCACAACCATCATGACAAACGACAAGACATGGGTCAGCCTCCCCTTGCCCGTTCGACTCTCTGGCCTTTTTGCTGGGTACTCCAGGCTCTCAGCATCAATTGCCGCTCACATGTTCCCAAGACCTGAGCCTATAATAATCAACATGCCTCTCATGGCCAATAGCTGGGCACTCCAGGCTCACAGCTTTTCATGCTACACACCTTGTCTTACGGACACATACTTTGCAAAATGCAACACATCTTGTCTCATAGACACAGGCTTCACAACAACATTCAGGCTGGCTCGAATGACCACCTTAGATGGGCTCACAAGGCTCTCAACTTCAAATAATGGCCCCAGGTCTCCTAGAGACATGCCTCATAGCTTATTGGAAGCTATCGCCGGCGGTAGCACTATCGCCGCGTAGTAGGGACAGAAGTCGCTTCTTCCCCATTTTGGGTGTTTTTCCTAGAGATCACCTCAAGTATTATCACTACAGCATCCTTCACACCCCCAAACCCCGGATTCTACACGTTTAACTACACGTTTTATCCACGGAGTCTTCTACGGCATGAAAAATCAATTCATCACCAATCCAGACTAACCTGTCGAGATGAGCTTCACACCGCATGCCTATTCCGTACTTCGATTCCGAATCTAAATGCAAGTTTTGTCGGGGATCACAACGATCTACCCTCTAGAAACCACCCTTTTCTTCACCTTTTGGTAAAGTGTTCCATGCACATATGCAAATTGAGGACTTCACTTGTCCACAGAGAAAGTCGTTCTTCTTATCGATCGCTTAGGAGCCATGCCCATGCTCTTTGATCCTGATGGAACTAATCGTCATAGCTCCCTCTCCACGGATCTAACATCGACTTGCAATCCCGATCACAAGCACAACTTGGATCGCTTCTCCTCTTAGCCTCCTAGAATTTTCTTCCTCCTCTTCCCTAAAGAAGTTCAAGAACCAATAAAGAAAGTGTGAGAGAGGAAAATGAGAATGAAATCTCAAATACAACCCTTAATAGGAAGCTACCGCCGCGCGGTATCGGCTACCGTCATGCGGTATCTGAGGCGGTCGCTGCTTGGCCCAATGGACATCGCTCTGTCGCCCAAAGCAGCCTCCACTGCACTTCCACGTGGCAAGCTACCGTCGAGGTTAACTTACTACCGCCGAGCGGTACCTTCCCGAGCCACAAGTCAATTTAATCAGCTATCGCCATGCGTTAGCTCGCTACCGCACCGCGGTAGTCTCTCAACACTTCTTTGAAAGCATTGAGTGCGCCGAGTGATAGAGCCACACGCTAGCTCACTACCGTCTTGCGGTAGCCTCTCAACGCTTCGTCGAAAGCGTTGAGTGTGTCAAGTGCTATTGCCGCGGAATACCTTTCTACCGCCGTGCAGTAGATACTTGAGATGTCAGTTAATTTAATTCCATAGCTAACGCCGGCGTTAGCACTACCGTCGCGCGTTACTTCACATCCTTCCTTTTTCAGGATTTTTAGGGCATCACAAAACTCACCCTTTTAATAATTATAAATTCTTGAATGAGAAATCTATTATTTTAGAATAGAATTGTGTTATAGAGTAGTGCAATAAATGATAATCACGAGATAAACAAATTTTGCAAATATAATCATGTACATAACAATTTTCTTTGTTAGCTTTGTGTAATCCCCTTAGATGAGTGCTCCCCGAACGAAGATTCTCTCTTGATTGTATTTGTTCTCCCCTTATGTATTGATTATTCTCCCCTTCTAGATTTTACAATTTATGTAATATCCCCTTTTTTTGGATTTATCAATCTATTATCCTTCTTTTGGTATTATCAAAAGATGATGCAGGTGGAGTGTACTCATGAAGTTCTTCTCCCCTTTAATTAGTGAATTCAAATATTGTATTCTTCTACAATAATTATGATCGAGCATATGAGTAAACACAACAGAAATATATTGTGAAAATAGTGTAGAATTATACAACCCATATTCGTTGAGGGTGGGCCAGTCTAGGCTATGTCAACAGAAGTCAAAGTCAACTAGCGAAAACAACCATCAGCCATATGTCGAATATTTGCCTCAAGTGAAGCTTACTCACTCAACTCCTATACTAATGATGCTTGATTTTGGCTAAGTACATAGATGGGTGACGTCAACATGAGTCAGCAAAAGTCAACAAAGTCAACGCAGTTCAAATTCGTTGCGGGAAAGATGGATTAAGCCATATATGGCGCCGACGGCTAGCTTTTGTCGTCTTCTGCAAATGTAAGGTGGTAAATCAGCAATTAAGGCTAGGACACACAACGCAAAGAGCCGTTGATCGACGAGTAATAAAAGGGAAAGATTGGTTATGTCGACAACAAGCAATTAGGGTTTTCTGATTTCGCAATTTTTACTGAACATCGTCTTCTTTCTCGCCATTGCTGCCGAGCCTGAAGGACCTATTTAGTTCAGTCAACCTGAAAGAGAAAAGTGATAGCTTCTGCGATATTCATCTGTGATAGCAGGGTCAGGACAAATTCCTGAAAGAGAAGAGGCAGAGATTTCTGCAAGCTACTTCCAGAACAAGCCGTTGATTCAACTGAAGATATCTGTCAACTTGTTGCTGTGAAGAAGAAGTTAAGGGAAACTTAGTTTCTGCCCAGAAAGACAGGCATAGAGATTTTCTCCCGTGTCTATGTGTTTCAAACCTTTGTAATTCTCTGTTGGATCCAATCTTGGATCTGAGTGTAAGATTCTTAAGTGAATCTGAGTGTAGGCCTGTATTATAAAGATTGAGGTAGGATCTATTGTAGATCTGAGTGTAGGATTATTGAGTGAATCTGAGTGTTACGCCTGTGATATAAAGGCTGAGGTAGGATCCAGTTAGGATCTGAGTTGTAGGGCATATTGCCTGAGGTGTAAGTCTTGGAGAATACTGAGTGGTCCTGCGGGATCATGTTGTAAGCTCCTTGGAGCTGAGTTTTGGGGGAATATCCTTGTCTAACACACTGTTAGAAGGGTGCAAAGGCATAGTGGACGTACCCAAACTCTGGGGAACCACTATAAAATATCTATGTCGTCTGGTTTATGTTCTTGAAAGCTTAACTTAACAAATCACCAAGCACATCAAATAAGGTGCAAGCCTAGATAATTTAAAAAGAGACCTAAAACATATTCACCCCCCCTCTAGGTGTTAGTTGACCTTGAAAACAAAGTCTTTCAGAAGCTGACTTAATGACACAATATCAAAAACTTTTGAGAGCCTTTGACAAATGCCGCAAGGTAGTCAAAAAATAATGAAAAGAGATGGCTTCTCTCAAGGAAGTGGAATCACGTCTATAGGAGGAAATTGCAAAATTAACTCCTCTCAGAGATGAAGTTCACTCCTTGAAAGAAGAATTAAAATCCTCTATTGATTCATTAATTCATAAGGAGAAATACTTAGATGAGCTAGAAGAAAAGCTCTTGATGGAAAAGAAACTTGTTGAAAGTTACTCTAAGATGAGAACTATTCTTCCTCTCATTGAAGAATTTTTCGCTACTAAGAAGGGTCGTGGTCTTGGCCACATAGCTGAAAAAGGTAAGGATGCTAATAGAGCCGATGCTAAAGGCAAAGGGAAGGCACCTCAAAGTCAACCCTCTTTTAAGAAGGTAATCTTCCTGACAAATAAATAAGACTTTGAGACGTCCCATGGTCACTTTGCGAGGCAAACTTATGTGGAGCCTAAAAAGAGCTACCAAGGATGGACCCATCCCCGAGACTTTGGTGCTAGTTCTTTCAAAGCACCTTATGAAGAAGTAACTCTCAAAGAGTATGGTCCCTACGTTCATGGACCAAATTTTAAGAAAGCACACATAGTCAAGACTATTTCTCCTAGGGCTATGAAGATAGTGAATCCTTGTGTTTGTTGCATTCAGGAGGATTCCACCTCCAAATCTGTAGCCCCTCCTAGACCTCCCATTCAAAAGGTAAAGCAGGAGTACAAGAGAAGGTACGATGAGTTTTACTGTTGGTGTTGCGACAAGATTGGTCACTTTGCCATAGATTGTTGGTTTCATCCGGTAAAAATTGAAACTCCACGAGTTAACAGTATGGGACCGACCACTCGCAACGCTAATGTTCCCAGTGGTGTTAAGCTAACATGGAACCAAGGACCCAAATCTGTTTGGGTTCCTAAGGGAAATTGATTTATGATTGCAGGTATGTCTAAAGGCCAACAAAACTCTAATCTGGTATTTAGACAGTGGATGCTCTCGGTATATGATCGGGACAAGAAGCCTATTGCTAGAGTTTACCCCAGTCAAAGACGGTCCAAAAGTTATCTTTGGAGGGTCTAGCAGGGGAATCACTAAAGGCTACGGTATGATTCCAACAACATAGTCTCCTTCATAGACATGGCTTATGTAGAAGGATTACAATATAATCTGATAAGAATAAGTCAATTATATGACAAACGCTATATCGTTGAGTTCTACAAGAATAAGTGTCTGATAAAATCATCTGCCAATTTGGAGACAGACTTAACAGACACTCAGAGTAGAAATGTTTTCTGTTTAAATTTTCTATGTTTATACAATTCTACACTAGTGTGATTTTTGGCAAAGGATATTGCGTCTCTCTATGACCAATGGTACAAGAGATTAGTACATATTAATTTCAAAACTATAAATATGATATTTTCTCACAACTTAGTGCGTGTTACTCCCATCATTAATTGCCTTAAGAGAGTCCATGTCACGCATGCCAAATGGGTACGTAGACAAGGGCTAACTTTGAGGGTATTGTTGAAAAAAATTCCTCTAGAAGTTTTGACTTACTTCATATTGACTTATTCAGTCTTATGCCAATTCATAGTTTAGGAGATAAAATCTATATGTTGGTCATTGTTGATGATTACTCTCATTTTACTTGGGTGTTCTTTCTAAAAGACAAGTCAAACACCTTTGAGGCTATCACTAATTTTGTTAGGAAAATTCAGAACGAATTAAATTGCTCAGTGTTCAAAATCAGAAGTGATTACGGAACAGAATTTGAGTCTGGTGCCAAAACAGAATTCTGTGGAAGTCAAGGTATCTTTCATGAGTTTTCTTCTCCACGTACTCCATTACAAAATAGAGTTGTTGAGAGAACGAATAGAACCCTCATTGAAGCATATGCAACTATGTTGAATGACACTTTACTACTAGAGTACATCTGAGCTGAAGCGGTCAACACAGCTTGCCATGTGCAAAACAGAGCACTAATCAACAAAAGCCATCGCGTGACTCGCTACGAACTGTTGAAAGGCAGAAAAATGACGGTGTCCTACTTTAGGATCTTTGACAGTAAATGCTTTGTACTTAATAATGGGAAGTATAATTGCACGAAGTTTAGCAAAAAGTGTTTTGAAGGTACTTTTGTAGGATACAGTAGCCATAGTAAGGCATATATGATTTTTAACAAGAAAACCCTTATGGTAGAAGAGTCTATAAATGTTGGATTTGATGAGACAAACATGTTTTATAGCAGCTCATCTAGTGTTGTTGGTGTAGATGCAGGTACCAGATTAAAGGAACTAAGCTTGGAAGAAGCTATTAAGGAAAATGCTTCAAGCTCAGTCAAGGTCGTCGATCCAAGTGTGGTATGAAGAACTACTAGATGAAGAACTACTTCAACCCACATGAGATGCAACAGATGTGGCAAAACATGCTAGGGGGAAGAGGAATAAATCTAGGGTTCAGAAACCTACGAGATCATCCAGTTGATCTGATCATTGGAGAGCCAGGTGATGGTGTTCGAACCATAAGAGGTACTGCTAACGAAGTTCTACATCTTAGCTTTATATCTCAGGTTGAGCCAAAGAAATTTGAAGAAACGAACAAGAATGCCTCTTGGATTATGTCTATGCAAGAGGAGCTTAACCAGTTTGAAAGGTGCAAGGTTCGGGAGTTGGTGCCCAGGTCTCAAGGACAGAACGTGATCGACACCAAATGAATATTCAGAAACAAGCTGGACGAGAATGGAGTAATTATAAAGAACAAAGCTAGATTTGTAGCTCAAGGTTACAAACAAGAATAAAGGATCATATTTGATCAAACATTTGCTCCAGTGTCCAGACTCAAAGCAATTAGGTTATTCCTTGTGTATGCTACCCTAAAAGGCTTCAAGGTCTATCAAATGGACATGAAGTCGACATTTCTCAACAGAGATCTAAAAGAGGAAGTATACGTATCACAACCCCCAAGTTTTGTCAACTCAACTTTCCTTGATTATGTATATTTTATGAACAAAGCTCTAAACGGCTTAAAGAAAACTCCCCGAGCTTGGTATGAGATGTTGTCTAGCTTTCTTATTGAGAACAAGTTCATAAGAGGAAAAATAGATAAGACATTATTTCTTAGGGAAGTAAAAGGCAAGATTTTGCTAGTGAAAATCCATGTCGACGATATTATTTTTGGCTCTACGGATGACCATTTTTGCAAGAAGTTTTCTAAACTTATGTAAGAGAAATTTGAAATGAATAGTATGAGAGAGCTGAAGTATTTCTTAGGATTTTAGGTGAAATAATCTAACGATGGAATTTTCATCTCTCAGAAGAAGTTCACCAAATAATTACTTAAGAAATTCAGCATGAAGAATGCAACCTCGATGAGGACTCCAATGGGTTCAACTATGTCTCTGAACAAGGATGAGAAAGTGAAACCTTTTGATGAAACCAAGTACAAAAACATAGTTGGGTCCTTGCTCTACCTTACTGCCAGTAGACCCGATATAATGTTTTCAATATATGTGTGCGCTAGATTTCAGGTGAACTCTAAGGAATCTCATTATACTACTGCAAAGAGATCTTGAGAAACCTTAAGGGTACACCAAATCTTTGCTTATGGTACCCAAGAAGTAATGATGTCGAGCTAATTGGTTTTTCAGATGCAGATTTTGTAGGTAGTAGGGATGACAGGAAAAGCACTTCCGGGACGTGCCAATTCCTCGGAAGAAGGCTTATTTCCTTAAGTAGCAAGAAGCAAAATTGTGTAGCAACTTCCACTACCGAGTCAGAGTACATCTCTGCTGGTAACTATTGCGCACAACTTCTCTAGATCAGAAATCAGCTAGAAGATTATAACCTAAAATTCAAGGAGATTCCAATGTTTTGTGACTCCTCCAGTGCGATAGCGATTGCAAATAATCCAGTCTCTCACAGTCGGACAAAGCACATCAGAATCAGATATTATTTCATCCAGGAACATGTGGAGAATAGGGACATAACTCTTAGCTATGTCCCGAAGGATAAGCAGGTCGCAGACATATTCACGAAGCCACTAAACGAGGCCAAGTTAACATTTTTCAAAATGGAATTGGGCATGCTAAACAAGGACTCGTGAAGATGGCTAAGGAGACAGAAATTATCTTGGGAAGTACTTCTCTAAGCAGAAAATTTTCCAAGGCAAATTCGTCGAGAAGAACTCGTCGTAACTCGACGATACATCAAGATAATGCCAGTTTCCACGACAAAACTTGACGAATTCTGCTCGACTTCCGTGGAATTTTGACGATTCATACTTAGGTAAATTTTTATTAGATACGAAGAGTGGCCGGTTTCAGGTACGCGCCGTTTTCCCCTATCTTAAAACTTTTTATATATATATATATATATAAAGTTCTTGGGGGTAAACTGTCTACATTCTGTTGAAAGAGAAGTCTGAATCCCGCCGATTTCCTCTTCCCGATGATTCGGATTACACGGTAGCAACTCCGTCATCTTCCCCGACGATTCTTCTCCGATAGAAGTTCCTCTTCGTTTCTTACATCAACAACAGTTCCATCTAGGTCTTGGCTTCTCGATTTCAGTCTCGGCCACCGAAGTTCTTCCAAAGCCGATTGTCTCGTTCCTCAACTCTCTTCTGCTGCTATCCATGGCTCCTTGAGGTACAAGTGGCTTGCTTATAGGGGATAACTTGAGTGAATGGGGTTTGCGTCGGCCACTGATGATTTCAGAAATTTCATTCTAATGTTGGAATCAGTCGGGCTCTCCTTCGTTCATGAGCACCCTTGCAAAGTTCTGGACAAGGATGTTCTTGAAATTTTCTCAAATACAAAGCTCCTTAGAGAAGATACGGTGATCAAAAGCAAAGTTCGTCAGATCAGAGTTAAGGTGAAGTAATCCCTCCTCTCGAGGTACTTGCGGCTTCCTGAGTGTGACGAAGTCGATCAGCTGGAAGAAGATGATTTCACCAGGGCTCAGCTCTTCTGTGGATCACCACGAGGAACAGAGGCAGTTAAGCGCAAAGGGATGAATGAGGAAGGAAAACTCTTATCAGACATTATCGGAAAAGTTCTGTTATGTAAGACTGGATCCCATGATTACTTATCCTCAGAAATGTTCAAGATTCTGGTATCCATCATATGCCGGAAGAAAATTGACTAGGGTGTAGTGATGTTTGCAAGAATAAAGAATAGTCTCCGCGCAAGGAATTTTGGCAGAATTCTTAGTTTATATTTGAATCAGCTTGACCGTAACACTTTCGACATGACCAAAGGTGTACCAATCCATCACATGAAGAATGTAGACTCATCAATCTTCTCTAGGTGGGATAGAAGGATAGCCAGAGTGCTGTCAGAGGATAAGGGGGAGGTAGTTTATGAAGATGCATTTCCTACTCCTAACCCTAGTGAGATTCCTGAGAGCTCGCATGCAGGAATTGAGGGGGAGTCTGCTAATACACAAGTGGCTATTGAGGTTATAGTGCCCTTGAGTGTTCCCACTACTACAAAATCAGTTGTTCCTATCAGTTTTGAGCCCGAGGTACCAGTTCTAGATGTAGATATTTCAGTTGAAGAGACGGGTGATATTCTTACTGAGGTTGTAAATATTGGTCGTGATGCTGCTGCTGAGATTGTGCCAGATGAGGCTACGGATGAGACAGTTACTGATGTTATTTTGGATACTGTTGATGCTGATTTTGAGCTCGATATGGCTGAGTTTGATGAGGATGTCATAATTGCTGATAATGTTAATGATTCTTTTGACCTTGTTCCAACAGAGAATCAAATCGTCACTCTACTAGAGATTCTTCCTGCTATGTCTGACGCAGAGCCGACTCAATCTTTGATCTCGATTGCTATGTAGGTTGACATGTTTATCCGCAACCTTCAGAAAAGAATAACAAAATGTCCTGGTGGACCTCCTGTTAAAGCGGAAGATATTTTCACCATTTCTGATGAGGAAGGAGATTTAGAGGTGCATCCTCCTGTCTTAGAGGATTAGAAGACTAGTAAGTTGGGCTCTTCTCATATCTCTCATGTGGCAGAGTCGTCCAGTGACTCAGAGGACCGTACAGATATGAAAGTCTTTAGTTTCAAGGATAGCTAAATCACCTAGAGGGGGGTGAATAGGTTATTGGTCTCTTTTGCTATATTTTAAGCTTAACTACTTATGTGAGTTATGTGATTAGATTTATAGTGCTTCCAAGAAAATCACACAGACAACACATCAAATTTATAGTGGTTCTCAAATTATGGGTATGTTCACTTTCCCTCCCACCTTTCTAACTTTTAGTTAGACAAGGCACTTCTCCAATATCGGCTCCTAAGAGCTTACAACTTGATCCCGCAGGACCACTCGGTCTCCTCAAAGACCTACAGCTCAGACACAAGGCCCTACAACTCAGTGATCCAAAGATCACCAACCTCAGGCCCAAAGGCCCTACAACTTAGGCTGGGAGGACAATCCTACCTCAGATCCACAAGGGATCCTACCTCAGAGAGAATGACTCTCCTACAGCTCAGGCACAAATGCCCTACCTCAGATGCAAAAGATCCTACCTCAGACCCAAAGGTCCTACACTCAGAGAGAATTACTCTCCTACCTCAGATCCAAACTGGATCCTACAGCTTAGATTCACACTTGAATCCTACTTCTCAGACCAAAGCCCTACACTCAGATTCTCAACAGAATCCTACCTTAGATTAACAAGTGATCCTACTCTCAGATCTATACCCAGATCTTACACTCAGATCCTCACTTGGATCCTACACTCAGGCACAAGACCCTATAACTCAGATCTGTTAAGATCCTATAGTGTGTAAGTGTGTATGGTTTGACTATGACAACAAAGATATTTCTCTGAGTCCTCTTCTTCCTGAGCTGAGATATCCTCAGCCCTAACTTCTTTACATCAACTCTTGTGCTGGAAGAAAATTTGCAAATCTGCTATTCTGCACCTTTCTGAACTGAATTAGAAGCTCAATTTTCTCTTCTTCATAGCTCTAGAAATTTGTCTTCAGAAAAAGCTCTACTATATCTGTGAAGTGACTGCCGCTGGGGCTTTTTCCCTCAATAACTTATTAAGCCAAGACAAACTCAGCTCTGTCTTCCTGACTGCTGAATCCAGATGATTCAACAACTTCTTCCTCATAAAGTGGATTTTTGATCTTGTTGTTGAAGATGTTTTGATTCTTCAGTGAATAGCTTCTTCAATAGCTAACTGTCTGTGAGTCACAGACTAACTTGCTTTTGCTCTTAGATTAACACTTTGAACTGGTTCTCCAAGCTCTGTAATAATGGTCGGCAGGAAGATGAAGTTCAGAAATGTTTTCCAAAAGCTTTCTTTCCTTTTTCAAATTCAGCCTTTTATTATTTGCCGCTCAACGACTCTTTAAGCAGTTGGCCCCACTTGGAATTGGTCGGTAGCTATCAACTTTTGCATTAATGGCTGTACTGAAGGCAAGCAGTGACATTTGTCGCGTACTATAGCTTTCCCGCAATGAATTCAAATTCTTTTGAGTTGTTGACTTTGCTGACATCAACATCTATGGACTTATTCAAAATCAAACATCATTAGTATAGGTGTTGAGTGAGTAAGCATCACTCGACGCAAAAACACTTAGATAGAATTCTATCTATCTAGACATTGAGTGAGTAAGCTTCACTCAATGCCAAAATACTTAGAAAATTATTTTGAATTTAGGCGTTGAGAGCGTTGAGTGCACTCAACCCTTTTTGCCTTAAAGAATATTCCTGCTTCTCTGGCGTTGAGAGCGTTGAGTCCACTCAATTCTTTTTGCCTTAGAAAGCTTTCTACATCTTAGGCATTGAGTAATCCTTCATCACTCAATGCCAAAGTACTTAGGCAGTTATTTTGTAACATCTCGTTTCCAACTAGACCACTAAGAGTGGTTTTGTCATGACTAGGTCATGACAAAATCCTAGGAAGCCTAAGAAGACCAAGTGAGCTTAGGCATGAAGGTGGAAACCACCATGATCTGCAAATAGTAGAATTCTAATTACTAGCTCAGTGTTGACCTTAGGCCTTCACCATGACTCCAAGACCCACCATGACCTCAGCAATCTATTGAAAGGCCCTAAGGGTCCATTGAAGTCAACCCAGGATGGCCAAGTTGACCTAGAACCATCCTAAGCCTAAATTGGGCAGGGTGCCCTAACTAAGGGTAATGTGCCCCTAATAAGCCCAACCAACCCTACCAAGGTCTTCCTAGACCTAAAGTGCGGTCAATGGTTCACCAAAGATCCATTGGGGGTCAACTCTAGAGCCTGAGTTGACCCAAGTCAACCCTAGCCCTAATGTGGTCAAAGTGCCCTAACTAAGGGGAAAGTGACCTTCAGTGTGCAATTTAATCCTACATAGCCCTTCCTAGGCCTTAAGGGAAGCCAAGGGGTCACCAAGGACCCCTTGGGGTCAACTCAAATGGTCATGTTGACCAAAGTCAATTCTAGCCCTAACTTGGTCAAAGTGCCCTTCCTAAGGGTCAAGTGACCCCCAAGTGCCAATATAACCATACCCAGCCCTACCTAGGCCCTAGGGGAGGCCAATGGGTCACCAAGGACCCATAAGGGTCAACCCAAAAGGGTCAAAAGGACCAAGGTCAACCCTAGTCCAATTTAGGTCAACTTAGCCCAAATGGGCTAACCCAAGCTCAAGCCCTTTTTCATTTGGTCTAACCACCGCTTGATTATAGATGATATGGATTAGTGGACTGAAAATAGCCTAAAGGGGTTGACCAAGTCAGCCTTGATGACTAGGAGAGAGGAAACTTCCTTTTCTCCCTTTAATGGAGGAGAGAGAAAATGAAGGGAGGGGCCATTCATGGCTAGGAAGGCCAAGAGCCCTCTCCTCTTGCTGGAATCATCTCCCCTAGTCAGTTAAGAGGAGGCCAAGGGTTTTCCCGGCCATGGCAGTGGCTAGGGGAGGATAACCACAATGGTCGAGCCAAGCTTTCAATGGCCATTGATGACTTGGCCTCTCCCCTCCCTAACTGAGGCTTTAAACACCATTAGTGGCCTGAGTGGAGTTTTCCTCACCATTTACCTGAAGAATTTGAGCCCTTCCACTGTATAGTTGTAGAAACCCGAGCGGCGCCACCACCACTATGACGACCCGACGATCGACGCGACTCCAGACCACCAAAAAGGTCCTCCTCCTCTCCTTACTTTGTGGGTAGATCTTAGGTTTCAATTAGAATTAAGATCAGACTCAATTGAGCTCGATCCAAGCTTTCGATTTCCTGGTTTTTCGGGAAAATTCCTCTTGTCAGGATCGCCAGAAAAGTCCCCTCCGGGGGCTGTGCCGCCGCCTGGCGATAGCCACCACCTCGACGGAGGTGGTGGTGGCGGTGGCTGGCCAGGGAGGTGGTCGGTTGGCCGGGAATTAGGACGGGAAGTGGCTCCAGGTCGGGATGATCCTGGCCGTCAGCTGGAGGTAGACGATGACCAGATGCCGTCCATCATGCGCCAAGATTCGTGCTGAATAATATTTAAATTATAGGTTATATATTCATTTCATTTCATTTCTGTCACAAGATATGCATTTAATGTTTCTATTGATTAAAAATACCTAGAGTCACCTAAAGAAAAAGTGGTAAATATCAAAGTTTTATCCCTAGGGGTGTACTTTATTTTAAAATTGGTTTGAACTAATTTGGGTGCCTGGTTTGACCAGGGCACTCATTTTGGTGGGGTCTATACCTAGGGTTAGACAGAAACTAAAATGAGTTCCCCCACTTCATCTCTTGTTTAAATGACCTGAAATGTGGACAGGGAGTTACCCTAACCTATACCTAGGCCCTGTCCAAAAATTGGAATTTTTGGAGATAATTTTTCTATAGTTTTAGAAATTATTTAATAATCCTAGGGTAAATTAATTAGGAGACCTAATGACCTCCAAACCCTCCCAAATTTTGGTGAGTGGTACTTAGGGTAATCATGAGGTTCTGTATAAATTTTCACCTCATTTAGAGTTGATTTAATTGGAAAATGAGTAAACCCTAGTTTTGCCCTAAAAGGGGTATTTAGGTCAAAAGTGCACCTTGTGGGTTTGGGTGGCCAAACCACCTCAACAGAGGCTGAAATTTGGGCCACTGGTTTTACATGATATTTAACACCCTAATATTGGTTATGGGGTGGTTTGGGGTAGAATTGCCCTAGGACCCAAGTTCAAACCCTAAGTTTGGACCTTGGGGGTTTGAGAAGGGCATGACGTCAAATGCCCTTGTATGGACTTGAAATTTGGTGGAGAGGACCCTATGGTAATTACAGTCCTCTGGTGGAAAAATTAGTGGATTTAGAGATAGCTAAACTCCTCAAAACCCATCCCTAGTTTAGGTCACCAATTTCATAATGGTATGATGGGTTGTCAAAACTTTAAGAAAAGTTGTGAAACTTGGGTTGTGTGGTCATAGGGTAATATGAGCCTCTGGTAATTTTATTGGGAATATTGGAACAATATATTTAGTATCTCCTTTGTATTTCATGGATTTACCCTTAATATTCATTTGTTTATTATGATCTCTATTGGGTACACTAGAAACTATGTATCAGATTTAGAGAAGCCTCCCCTTACTCAATGATATGCATTAATTTGTATTTGATGGGATGCTTGAGTTACAGTGTGCAGGTTTAAGAAATGCAGGAAAATTTCTAAGTACAAGTGTCGACACTTGTAAGGAATTGTGTCGACACCTGAAGCAGGAGCTGTGTCGACACCCAGGAGTTATATCGACACCAGAAGCAAGGCATGTGTCGACACCCAAGAATTATGTCGACACCTGAAGAAGGCTTGTGTCAACACACAGGACTTGTGTCGACACACACTCAACGCCATCTATCATCAACAGCTGTACTGAGTCTAAAAGGCTTGTGTCGACACACACTCAACGCCGTCTATCAACGACAGCTATACTGATGAGTCTGAAAGACTTGTATTGACACACAGGACTTGTGTCGACACACACTCAACGCCATCTATCAACAACAGCTATACTAAGTCTGAAGGGCTTGTGTCGACACACAAGACTTGTGTCGACACACACTCAACGAAGTTTGGACATACACTCAACGCCATTTGTCAGTAAAAGCTATGTCGAGACCAGAAGAAGTTGTGTCGACACACATGACTTGTGTCGACACATACAACAGAAGCTGTGTCGAGAAGATAAAGAATGACTTTGTTGACACATTGGAAGCTGTGTCAACATCATCAAGACTTGTGTCAACACTTAGTATGTTTGTGTCAACACATGTAAAGTAATTCGTTGAGTGATCCCTGCTGAGATATAAAGTCATTGCAGAATCAGCTGTCATGGTTGAAGACTTGACAGCTGTCATAAACAACAAGTCTGACACCTTTGTCAGAACTGTCAGAAGGTTGTTACAAACCAGATCAGCCGGTAATCATTGAGAAACTCTATATAAAGGACTGATCCATGACAACCAAGATGAGCAATTAAGGGGGAACAAACCAACACAGAACTAGAGAGAGAATTCAACAATAAGAAAGGGGGGAACCCTTAAGAAGGCAGATCCTGAACAGTCTGCAACATAACTTGGGGAACCACTATAAATCTGGTGTACTGTACTGTGCTGTGAATGTTATGTTGTGGATTGTATATTCTATGTTGTGGTATATCTAGTTTCTTGCCTAAAATTATTAAAGAAAATTAGAACCTATTCACCCCTCTCTAGGTGTCTAGGCTCTTGAAATCAAGTCTTTCAAGTGGTATCAGAGGGAGGTTGCTCAAAGATAGACCTAACAGTCTGAGTGAATCTCCAAGGCAATTAACATATAGCAAGAATGGGTTCAAATAAGAATCAGAATGAATTTAGATCCATGAAACTGCCCATCTGCAGGAATGAAACTTTTGGGATATGGAAGGATAGGGTTAGGTTATTCATGGAAGCATCTGATCCAAGAATCTATATCATAGTACAAGAAGGTCCTTTTATTCCAATGAAGGTATCAACTCTTAATGCAAATCTACAAAACAAAAAGAGATTTTCTGAAATGACTAAGGATGAGATCATCCTGGCAACATTAGACAAGAGAGCACAAAATATTATTGTGAGTGCTATAGATGATGCCACATTTCAGAACTTGGTACATTACAAAACCTCTAAGGAGATGTGAGACACCTTGATTGTCTATATGGAGGGAACTGAAGAAGTTAGAGAGGATAAGAAATCTATGCTAAATCAAGAATATGAAAGCTTTAGACAAGCCAAGTCTGACAGTATAGCATAATATTACAAGAAGTTCTTCAGAATAGTACATGAGCTGATGACCTATGGAAGAGTCTTCATCACATATGAATTGAATGACAAGTTTCTCAGGTCACTAACTAAGGACTGGGATACAAAGATATGTGCCATCATAGAGGTGGCCAGGCTTGCTGATACACCTCCACCCACATTGTTTGGAAAGATGCTATCTTATGAAATGCAGCTCACTACTAGAAAGGAGGAAAAGAAAAGCAGCAGGTTTGAGTATAAAGATAAGTCAGTAGCCTTCAAGGCTGAAGGCACAAGAAAGGGTTGGAGAAAGTCTCCTTCTCCACTCAGAAAAAGTGCTGAGGCATAAGCAAAAAATCCTGACATCAGTACATCAGATAGCCACACCTCTGATGAGGACTTTGCTGCATTTACAAGGCAGTTTCAGAGGTTTATGAAAAAGAAGAAATGGAGAACCAAGCCTTCAACATCCTTTTCCAAGGATGATTATTACAAGAAAAAGAAGACTTCCAAGGAGGATAGGTACGCCTCAAATCCTTGTAAACAAACTAATTCTAAGATTGTTTGTTATTACTGCAACAGGCCTGGACATGTCATAGCTGACTGTCCTGACAAGAGGAAGGAGTCTAAGTACAAGAAGAAGTATCAAGTAAAAGGCAAGAAGGAGAAATCCTTTGTTGCTCAGAAGCAGAAGAGTTTGACATACTCTTCATCCTCAGAATCTGGAGAAGAAGATGATGCAGAAGCATATATTGGGCTATTCTCTACAGAAGAGGATTCTAGGGAATCAGAATTCTTACAAATGCTGGACTCCATAAATGGAGTTGAAGACTATTGCTGTAAAGGGCTGATGGCTCTATCAGAAGATGATCAGTGCCAGGATCAGCCTGGTCCAAATAAGGTATACAGTTCTCTCTTAGCTTCTGATTACTATACTGGATCAGATTCAGAAGCATGTACATTAAGAGGTGTGGATGGTTCTGAATCTGAGGGGGATGTACATCAACTCATTGATGAGTATGGTGGTTTGGTGCAAACACTGAAGAGGAGCAAGTTCCTTGTCAAGAAGCGGGCCAAGGAAATTGAATCTCTTAAGCAGGCTGCATCAGATTCAGCAAAGATGTTAGATTTGAAATTGAATGAGGTTGCCAAACTGAAAAACATAACTGTTATTCAGATGGGCACAATCTCCTTTAAGGAAAATCACATCAAGAATTTAGAGGCAAAACTTCAGAAAGAAAATGAGTTAGTGGCTAAATTCTCTAAGACGAAGTCTGTCTTGCCCTTAATAGACAATTTCATTTCTCATAAAGGAAAGATAGGTCTAGGCTTTAAGGGAAGAACAAGGGCCACCAATTCTCATAGAAAAGGCAAAGCCCCAGTTCAGCCACTAGCCTCAAAGCAACCTATCTTCTTTAGGAAAGTGATGCAACCTACAAACAGATATGATCATGATATTACTCATGGTCACTGTGAGTATGGTGATCTCATTGGCAAGAGTGTATATGCCAATAGGCCACTCTATAAGCAAACTCATCAGGTTCTTAAGGAATCCTTGGGGTTTGTTGCTCCAGCACCTACACTTAAAAGGACTGCTGGCAACCAAGTTGTGAAGTCTGTACCTAAGAGAAGGTACAACAGATTTGAGTGTTAGTGTTGTGGCAATGTGGGACACTTTGTCATGGATTGTTAGTTCAACACAAGTTTTAAAAACAAGAATAGCTTACCTGTCAAAAAAGCTGCAGGTAAGCATGATAGATTTCAAACTAACAAGAACCTAGGACCCAATAAAAATTTGGGTTCTGAGGATAGGTAAATCTTTATTTGATGCAGGTGAATCCAAGTGGCCATACCCCTATATGGTACTTGGATAGTGGATGTTCCAGGCACATGACTGGAAAAAGAAGAATGTTGAGGGACTATGCACCCATAGTGAATGGACCCAAAGTAATCTTTGGCAGATCTAAAAAAGGAATCATCAAAGGATTTGGTAATATTTCTAGTAATTCTATTACATCACTCAAGTGGCTTATGTGAAGGGTCTAAAACATAACCTGATTAGCATAAGTCAACTTAGTGATCTAGGTTATGACATCTCTTTCCTCAAAGGGGAGTGCCAAATAAGGAGGTCAAGTGATCAAGAGATAATTCCGACTGGCACTAGGAAAGGGAATGTATATTATCTTAACCTTGATTATGAGTATAACATCTCACCCATTTATCTAGTTGCAGGTGATAAAGCATCACAGTGTGTCCAATGGCACAAGAGGATGGCTCATCTGAACTATGTTGGTACCCTAGTTTGATTTGAGTTTAGTCCTCTCCTTTGTGCTCCTTGACCCAAGAAATATCTATGGTCAATGGTTAGGAGTCTAGCTGTAGAGTCCTCGCTTTTCCAAATTGAGAATTTGGTTAAGTAGTTTTTTCGTTCGACCATAGTCGAACGCCGTTCGACTATCGTCTATCGACTGATCGACGATCGTCTATCAGTTGGTCGACGCCTTGGTCTGCGCTGATAGTTCGACTATCTGTTGATAGGTCGACTATCTGTTCTGCGCTGATAGTTCGACTATCTGTTGATAGGTCGACTATCTGTTCTGCGCTGATAGTTCGACTATCTGTTGATAGGTCGACTATCTGTTCTGCGCTGATAGTTCGACTATCTGTTGATAGGTCGACTATCTGTTCTGCGCTGATAGTTCGACTATCTGTTGATAGGTCGACTATCTGTTCTGCGCTGATAGTTCGACTATCTGTTGATAGGTCGACTATCTGTTCTGCGCTGATAGTTCGACTATCTGTTGATAGGTCGACTATCTGTTTTCTGAGGTAGGTCGACTATCTGCCTGATAGGTCGACTATCTCTTTGCGCTTGATAGTTCGACTATCTGTCCTGATAGATCGACTATCTGGTAGTTCGACTATCTGTTCTGATAGATCGACTATCTCCCGGGGTAGTTCGACTATCTTCTTCGATAGGTCGACTATCTGGATCGTTCGACTATCTGCCCGATAGATCGACGATCTCCGTGCGTCGGTCGACGATCTCCGAAGGTCGTTCGACGCTTTCTGCCTGCCTTTGTATTTTGTATTTATTTATTATATTTAATTATTTAATACATTTTCTGGCACATTACTTCAAGCTGTATGATAAAGTTTCCAGGCATTATTTACTTCATTCTATTTGCCTGAGTTCAAATCTTTTAAGATAAAGTTGTTTGTCTTATTAGCTGTCTATTTAAATTACTTTATCTGCTGTCAACCCCTTTATAGCCGTTGGACTGAAAAGTCTTCTTCTTTGCTATAAAGAGTTTATTTCTGATGTGACTTTATTTAGTCCTCTGTTTATTTGATTTAAACCTGCAGTTTCTTAGAAAGAGATTTATTCCTTTTTATGGAATGTATTGCTGCAGAGATATTTCTGTCTTCTTGATATTTACAGCCCAGGTCTCAAGGCTCACAAGAAGACAAAGAATTCAAATGGAAGAGAGCCGTTGCTTGCTGCTAATATTTAAAGAACCCTTGCAGAAGGATTAAAAGCTAGTGTTACACACATATTCAAAAGCACTCAAGCCTTCATCAAGCTCAAGCTTCCTGCTCTCAGCAAACTCCATCTATCTGAGAAGTGTTAAGATCTTCATCTCTTCTTCACCTGAGTTCTCCTGCTTTCAGGAAGTTCAACTCAGAGTTTCTTTGAAGAAGAAGAAGAAGAAGATTGCTGCTTGAAGACTGTTTCCTTTTTATTGTTTACTTTCTTCCTGTAGCCTTTCCTTCAGAATTTTCTGAAGAGTTTTCTGCACTGAAGCAAGACTTCACCTGGACATCTTTGAGCCAGGGGGAGCCTTGATTCTTTAGAGCATTCTAGCTCAGTGCAAGCTTTTTGTGCTTCTCTAATCTATTGTAAAATAGAGAAGACATCTTAACCTTCTTCCCCCTCCTGTACAGGGTTATTACTCCCTTCAAAAGTATCCCTTGGTGGCAGGGCACCTGATCAAAAACCTGTGCTTGGTTTTTTAGACACCTGATCAAAAGTCTAAAGGGTTTCTGAATCTACCTGAATCAGATTCTGTTGGTGGCAGGGCACCTGATCAAAAACCTGAGTGGATTCCTACCGTGTGGGTAGAAGAGTGGACGTACCCAAGTTGTTTGGGGAACCACTATAAATCTCCTTGTGTCGTCTGGATTCAATTGTTTAATTCCTGTACTGTGGCTGTGAATAGATATAACTAGGCTGCTAGTTGCTGTTTAGGTTTTTCCAAGCTTAACTGTAATTACAGTTAACTTGTGTTTGTACACAACACTTGTGTTAGACTCTAAGGTTAAATCAATATCTATAATCTTTTCATTCCGCACCTCACTCCAAGGGAGTTGGGTAGACTATTAAGTTTTGTCTGTGCAAAATTTGATAACTCTATTCACCCCCCCTCTAGAGTAGTATCTATCCCTTCACTTTCAATTGGTATCAGAGGGAGGTTGACTGACTGTATAGGCTAACACCTAAGTCACAAGATCCTGATAGATACCAAGAGTTTATAGATATTCACTATCATGGCCCAGTCTAAGGATTATTCAAGCACCAGACCTCCAGCATGCAACTTAGCAAAGTTTGGCATCTGGAAGGCAAGGATCAAACTTTATATGAATTCTATTGATGAAAGTATTTTTGCTTCTATTTTGTCAGGTCCCCCAAGAGCACCTGCTGCTGCCACTGCCTCATCATCTGATATGAGTGCAGTGCCTCCTCCAGATTATAATGATGAATACAAGAAGGCTAAAATTGCTGATGCCAAAGCAATGAACATACTGGCTCAGACTATGTCTGATGAAGTGTTCCAGAAGGTGGCTGACTGCTCCTCAGCAAAGGCCATGTGGGACACACTGAACCAGATTGTAGCTGGTTCAGCTGATGAAAGGAAGGACAGAAGGTCCAACCTGATCTCACAGTATGAGAATTTCAAGAAGACTGATGCTGAATCAGTTGAAGCAATGTACACCAGGCTCAGCTCAATCATCAATGAACTGAGGACCCTGGACAAGGACATATCATTGACAGAGGTCAATGATAAGATTCTTATGTGCTTCCCTAGCACATGGGATCTAAGAATCTGGCCCATCAAAGAAGCCAGAAGTACCAATGAGATCTCAACTGAAGCTCTCCTCGGCAAGCTCAAGTCTTTTGAGCAAGTGCTGAAGACCAGAGAAGCAGAAGATGAAGCCAAGACCCCCACTCCAACAAGAAAAGAGCAATCTCTAGCTCTTAAGGCTGCAGATGTTTCTGAAAGCAGCCAATCCAATGAGGAACTCATGACACTGTTTGCCAAGAGATTTCTCAAGATGGGGAGAAAAGAATTCAGAAAGAAGTCTTCACGCTATGAAGACAAACCAAGGTATGATCGCTCTCCTGCTAAAGAAATTATTTGTTATGGTTGCAGGAAGCCTGGACACATTTTGCCAGAGTGTCCAGAGGAGAAGAACAAGGAAAAGAGAAAAGACAAAGAACAACACAGGAAGCACTCCAAGCCATCCTCCTACAAAAATAAGAAGAAGGAGAGAGGTTTCATTGCTGAAACCTGGAGTGATTCTGATGAAGAATCCTCCTCATCAAGCTCCAGTGAAGATGAGGAAGAGAAGAAGGCCAAAGAAATTTGCCTCATGGCAATAGATGCCTGCAGCAACCACTCTGCTGCAGAGAGTTCTGATTCTGATGAAGAAATGCCCACTGAAGATGAGGTACTTTCATCTTATGATTTTACTTCTGAAGAATTTAAGTTAGAATTTAAATCTTTATGTTTAGATTTAATTAGTTCAGAAAAGGAGATAAAAGAACTTAGAAATAGGCTAGCTGACTCTGAATTAATAGCCTCTGAAAACATTAGGTTAAAGGAAGATCTCACTACTTGTAGTGAAGAAATTAAATTTCTTAAAATAGAATTAGCTAAGTCTAAGAGATTAGAAGAATCCCTTAATGGTAGAAGCCTTAAGCTGTTAGAAATTACCAGCATGGCTAACACTAGGTCAGGTAATGATAAACTAGGCTTAGGAGCTTCTCCCAGTGAACCCCCAGTCTTGCTTAAAAATAACCTTTCAACTCCAGTGAACTTCATTTCAGCTAGTGGAAAGAAGAACACTGAGCAAGTAAACCTTGTAAATAAAACATTAAATAAGGCTAAGAGAGAAAAGAGAAAGAAATTTTTCAAAGAAATGCAAAGAGCGTCGAACGAAGCTCGACGATCGGAAGCTCCATGGTCGAACGAAGGTCGACGATCGGAGCGCCCATCGTCGAACGTCGATCGACGATTTCAATACGATTTTCAAAATCATAATCCATTCCATAGAAACCTAAATGAGAATAGAAACCCTAGGCTTGTTGACCCATCATCAGCATGGAGAATCCCACCTAGGAGATCTCACCCACTAGGTTATCACCCTCAGCCTGCATTCTCTTACATTTCCAGTTTTTCTTATGTGAAAAACAAGGGACCCAAGGTTACCTGGGTCCACTCTGTCTAAATAATTGATATGCAGGTGAAGGCCTATCCAATCACTCAAAACAAGTGGTATTTGGATAGTGGATGCTCTAAGCATATGACAGGAAACAAAGAGCTTCTGTCAAAGTACAAAGCTAAGCTCGGCCCAAAGGTTATCTTTGGAGACTCCAGCTGTGGTCAAACAGAAGGATATGGCAAGATCACGATTGGAGCTGTTACATTCAAGAGAGTTGCTTATGTCAATGGACTGAAGCATAATCTGATCTCAGTTAGCCAGCTATGTGATGCTGGCTACCAGGTTTCTTTCTCTAACTCCTCTTGCAGTATTACTTTAAATAATGATGTTGTTTTAATAGGTAATAGAATAGGCAATATATATTTAGTAGATTTTAATTCATCTCACTCTGAAATCTGCCTGTTTAATGAATTAACCCTTAATAATAATTCTTTATGGCATAAAAGGCTTAGTCATGTAAACCTGAAAAATATATCTAGGTTATCTAAGCACAACCTTGTTAGAGGTTTACCTTCTTGCCCCTACAAGAAGGAGAACCTTTGCAAGGCTTGTCAGCTAGGCAAGCAAACCAAGAACTCATTTAAATCTGTAAACAAAAGTGATTCTCCTAGGATCCTGTATTTATTACATTTGGACCTTTTTGGCCCAATAAATGTACAGAGTTTAGGAGGGAAGTATTACACATTAGTAATTGTAGATGACTTCTCTAGGTTCAGTTGGGTTTTCTTTTTGAGAACTAAGTCTGATAACTTCAAAGCCCTTACAGACTTTCTACTTTGTGTGCAGACTGAGTACTCTACTCATGTGGCCTTGATCAGAAGTGATCATGGTACTGAGTTTGACTCTCTTCTCATGCAAGAATTCTGTGAGAGAGAAGGTATCAAACATAGCTTCTCAGCTCCTAGAACTCCCCAACAAAATGGGGTAGTTGAAAGGAAGAATAGAACACTAATTGAAGCTGCTAGCACATTGTTGGCAGATGCTAACATGCCTCTATCCTATTGGGCAGAAGCTGTTAGTACAGCCAATTATGTCTTGAATAGAAGTTTGATACACAAACTTAAGTGTAAAACTCCTTATGAGTTGCTTAAAGGAAAGAAACCAAAAATTAATTACTTTAGAATTTTTGGCTGTATTGTGTATATTCATAATAATAATAAAGAATATATTAGAAAGTTTGAAGCAAAAGCTTCAATGGGAATCATGCTCGGATATTCCCAAGTAAGCAAAGCTTATAGGGTTTATAACAAATCAACCTGTAAGATAGAAGAATCTGTGCATGTATCATTTGATGAGCATCAGATGTTTTACAAGGAGAAGGAAAATTCTCCTTCCTCCAGTTCTTTGCAGGTACATGATGCCCCTCAAGAAATCCTTCAACTTTCAACTCTTCAGATCACTGAATCAGACAGTGATGAAGACATTGCTGAAGCTGTTGAAGCTGTTGTTGTTCCACCAACAGTAGATCAAATTCCTCCTGAGGAATTAATCCCAACTGTTGCTGAAGATCACATCCCACCTGCTGATATTGTCACACTTAGAGATCACCCCACATCTCAAGTGATTGGAGACTTATCAGCTGGTGTGCAAACAAGACATCAATTAAGACAGGATGTGATGCATGCTTGTTTCCTCTCACAGGTTGAACCCCTCACCTTTAAAGATGCAGAGCTAGATCCCCACTGGATCATTGCAATGCAAGAGGAGCTCAATCAGTTTGAGAGATGTAAAGTTTGGACTTTGGTTTCAAGACCTAAAGGCCAACTGATCATAGGCACCAAGTGGGTGTATAGAAACAAGTTAGATGCAAATGGAATAATTGTAAGGAATAAAGCTAGGCTTGTAGCTCAGGGCTACAGACAGGAGGAAGGTATAGACTATGACCAAACCTTTGCTCCTGTTGCAAGGCTAGAAGCAATAAGGATCTTCTTGGCCTATGCAGCCTTCATGAAGTTTAAAGTGTTCCAAATGGATGTCAAAAGTGCATTCCTGAATGGTGAGCTTAAGGAAGAGGTGTTTGTTGAACAACCACCAGGGTTTGTTTCATCAACTCAGCCTTCTCATGTTTTTAAGTTGCAAAAAGCTCTTTATGGACTAAAGCAAGCTCCTAGGGCCTGGTATGAGACCTTAGCTAGTTTCCTGTTAGAGCACAACTTCACTAGGGGAGTAGTTGATAGAACCCTTTTCGTTAAGCATCACAAGGACACAATCCTGTTAGTTCAGGTATATGTAGATGATATTATCTTTGGCTCCACTGATCCCAAACTTTGCAAAAAGTTTTCCAACTTGATGCACTCTAAGTTTGAGATGAGTAGCATGGGTGTGCTGTCTTACTTTCTTGGTCTCCAAGTTAAGCAAGATGCTGATGGTATCTTCATCTCCCAATCCAAATATGCCAAGGAATTGGTAAAGAAATTTGGGATGGCTGATGCTTCAGCAATGCCTACACCCATGGCTACTAATGTAGTTATTGATTCTGATGATCACGGCAAGCCAGTTGATCAAAAGAATTATAGGGCCATTGTTGGTTCCCTATTATATCTAACTGCAAGTAGGCCAGATATAATGTTTGCTACATGCCTTTGTGCTAGATTCCAGGTCAACCCCAAGGAATCTCATCTGATTCTTCTAAAGAGAATCCTGAGATACCTGAAAGGATGTCCAGATCTAGGACTTTGGTACCCAGCTGAGTCAGAGTTTGAATTAATTGGATATTCTGATTCTGATTATGCTGGTTGCAGAGTTGACAGGAAGAGCACCTCAGGAACTTGTCAGTTCCTGGGAGAGAGATTGGTCTCTTGGTTCTGTAAGAAGCAGGCTTCTGTCTCAACTTCAACTGCAGAGGCTGAATATATAGCTGCTGCTAGTTGTTGTTCACAGATCCTGTGGATTCAAAACCAGCTTGTGGATTATGGTTACTCACACAAGAACACCAAGATCATGTGTGATAGTACCAGTGCTATCTCAATTGCACAAAATCCAGTGCACCACTCTAGAACGAAGCACATTGAGATTAGGCACCATTTCCTGAGAGATTGTGTGGAAAAGAACAAGATCTGTCTTGAGTTCATATCCACTGAGTTTCAGAGAGGTGATATATTCACCAAGCCTTTAGATGAACAGAAGCATCTGTTCTTTTTAGTCCAACTAGGCATGATCAATGGACGAGACTAAGTGTGACGATATCTGCCTATGTTGAGGTCTGTTTGAAGATAGTCAAACGACGTTCGAAGATAGTCGAACGGTTTAAGCCTATCGTCGACCTCTGGTTAATGATAGCTTATCTGTTTGAAGATCGTCGATCGACGTTCGACCATCGTCGAACGGCTTGGGCTCATCGTCGATCTCTGGACGACGACAGCCTGTTGTTTGAGAAGCCAGAAATAGTCGAACGATTGTCCGACTACTCTGCTTCTGAGCCGATCGTCGAACGACCGTTCGACCATCGGGTCAAGATCTTTTTAATAGACCGACTATATCCGGTTCAATATAAAGCCGATAGTCGACCTAGGTTAAAAGATCTGTTGCTTTATCGTCGACGGAGCGTGCCCTTTCGCATTCTGCTTTCCCGCTTGCGATTTTCTGCTGCTCCGTCCCCTTCGTCTTCCTCCTCCTTCTCGCGTTTCTCCAGCAGATCAATGGCGATTTCTCCAGCTGTTCTAGCCGTCGTCAAGTTCGATGCAGGTTTCAGTGTAGATTTTGAAGCTTTCAGCAGTTGCGATGCCGGGATAGTGGAAGTTCTCCAGCTTTGCAGAGATCAAGGTCTAGAGAAGCTGATGTCTGAAAGGATCAAGATTAACATTCCAGAAATAAAAGAATGGGCTTTCACGTCGTCTTCCACAGACGAAGCGATGATCGGTACCATCGGCGGAGTAGAAGCTACCCTGACTCCGGCCGTTCTTTCTGATGTTTTCGGTTTAGTTATTGGTGATGAAGATTATGAGCAAGATGCTCAGGAGTTCGGAAGGATGCTGGTCGAGCTGGGACATGCCGAGGGCATTCCCACCAAGTTGCTCAAGGTAAACTTCCCCTTCAAGATCAAGTTCCTCGCTGAGATAGTTGGAAAAGTGCTTTTGGGCAAGCACTCCGCCCATGATAACATAACAAGGCAACAATTCGCACTTATGTGTGCAATTGTTAATCGGAAAAGGATCGATTGGGCTGCTGTTCTGTTTGATTTGATCAGGAAGAAGAATGGAAAGAAGGAAGTTACCCTCGGAAGGGTTATAGGTATTTTTCTGAAGGAGAAATTCCCCCAGCTGCTGAGTTCTGCCGCAACAACCATCAATGCCAGCAAGAAGATGGACCCTCATCTGTTCTCCAAGTGGAAAAGGACGTTCGTGAAATCTGCTCCAGCACAATCTGAGGACACAAGGACTGTTTCAGTCGCTCCTCAACCTAGTGAAGCTGGCTCAGCTCTCCCTTCCTCCTCCTCTGCTTTGCCGTCTGCCTCAGTTGAAGTACCATCAACTTCAGCTGAGGTACGACCTTCCTCTTCTGCTGCACCTGAAATGACTACGGTTGTTTCTTCTTCCCCTCCAGTCTCTCCTCTCCCTGCATATCTGGCTAGGATATCTGCTCCTAGTTTCGATTTGTTAGGAGCAGAGAGAATTCTTACTCCTCATGCATCTCCCGTTAATTCCCCAGTTCATTCTCCATCCCCTGCTCCCTCTCCTGCTGCATCTCCAGCTCGATCCCCTGTCCCCATTATTTCTCATCCCAGCACATCTACCATATCTGCTGCAGCTCCATCAAACTCTCATCCATCATCTTTTGAAATCACTCCTGATTTCATCTCGCGCATTGTGGAACTGATTACCCCATCAATCAAAATCATGATTGACGAGGCAATCGCTCCCCTTGCCGCCTCCATTGATCGTTTGGCTGCCTCCATCCAATCCATCTCAAAGTCTGCTGAGCCATCTACCTCTAGGTGCCTGGTTTCAGTAGCTACTGAAATCAGGCAGGGGGAGATGTTCAATGAAGATGTCTCAGGCCTTCCTGCCTCTCCTCTAGTTGTGAAAGATTCAGTCTTGTCTGCCCAGCCAGAAGAAGTTCCAGATGTTGTTATGACTGATCAGGAAGAGATTGCTCCAGTTGAGCAAGTTGTAGTTCCAGTTTTGACTGAGAAAGAAATAGCAGATGGAATACTATTATCTGAAATTGTTGTGAAAGTATGCTTAGAAGATCTAACCACTCCTATGATAGTTAGATTCCTGGAAGGAATTGTAACTTCTTATCTGAATGACTGCTGGGAGATGGTTAAATATGAAGGTAACTCTTTCATTCGTTTTATCGATGAGTCTATTTATTTGATAGTCTGTGAATACATTGAAGGAATGATATCTGTTTATTTAGCAGATCTATATTCATAATTTTACAGATATTATTAGAGAAGATTTAGCTGCCCAAATAATCAAAGTTATTTCTGAGGCTGTACCAAGTATTCCAAATATTCAAGATGACCCTGAGTTAGAATCCTTCCTGGATAATAAAGAAGATGAGTCTGAAAAAGAGGAAGTCAAAGTTGACTCTCCAGTTCTGAGTATGGAAGAAGCTCAAGCAAGAGCTGCATGGGACTTAAGAGTTTTATCTTTAAAAGAAAAAGAGAAAGATTTGCAAGTTGAGAAGTCATCCATCAGGGATGATTCTCCTGGTTTAGATTTAGACTCCCTTCTGGCTTTGGATGCCATAGAAGAAGAAAGGGAGAAATCTGCTTCAAAGATTAAAGAAAAGGCTGTCTCAGAAGCCTATGATCCCTATGAGAACCCTCCATCATCCCATTCTGATGATGATGATGAGTCTGATATTTCTGAAAAATCAAAGAGAAAGAAATCTGCTGCAAAGAAGAGAAAAGCTCCTCCTCCACCTCCAAATAAGGATAATGACACTCCGTATTATATTTTGAAGGGCATTGACCCCAAATCTAAAGATTTTAAGCATTGGATGTGGTTCTCGAAAAATCAGCAAAAAGAAAGGAAGAGAACTAAGAGGTATGACAGTCCAGTCTCCAGATGGACTCCCAAAGGTCCTCCTCCACCTCCAGGTGCAGGAGCCTCTGGGAATCTACCTGCTAATCAATCTGCCTCCCATGGAAAATCTGCATCTGCTCAGCCCCAACCAAGGCAAGGTCATCAAAGTTCTCAAAGCAAATCATCTTATGGTTCTCAAAGACCTATGAAGGAGGTTGTGGCCCAAAGACCAACTTTTTCCCCACCACCTTCTCCAGTTCAATCTGAGAAGAGTGTTTCGAAAGGTATATAGTTTACAGTGTTTTAAAACCTTCTAGCAAGTTCCTTTTGCTAAGTTCTCTAATGTTTTTATCTAGATATAATAGCTGATGCTGCTTCTCCAGAGCCCGTATATGAAAATCCCGAGCTCGATCCTAATTTTAGGATGGCTCGCTTTCAAGAGCTTGTAGGAGCTGCCCAAATAAGAAAAGCAAGAGCCGAAGGTAAAGATACAACTGGTTTTACTACAATGTCAGCATATAGAAAGAAAGAATTTGAGAAATTCCAAGTCAATCCTGAGATATTTGATCCAGCAAAGTACATGGAAAAACATCCTGAAGCTGTTGTCCCCAGAGCTACAGAGCTAAAGATCCTTGGAGTGCAGGATTTAAAGATGTCAAAGAAGGAATCAGATGACCCGCTTAGAAAAATTTCTTTTGTCTCTAGTTCTTCTGATCCATTACCTGACTCTAAAGATTCATAATAGTTTATTAACTGCTGTGATATATTTATTTATCTGATTGACAATCTGCCAGTTTATTGATTATTTTGCTTAAATTATTTTTAGTATTCTATTGCTAGCTGTTTTAGTTTCTGAGAGACCTAACTCAAATAGGGGGAGATTGTTGGTACCCTAGTTTGATTTGAGTTTAGTCCTCTCCTTTGTGCTCCTTGACCCAAGAAATATCTATGGTCAATGGTTAGGAGTCTAGCTGTAGAGTCCTCGCTTTTCCAAATTGAGAATTTGGTTAAGTAGTTTTTTCGTTCGACCATAGTCGAACGCCGTTCGACTATCGTCTATCGACTGATCGACGATCGTCTATCAGTTGGTCGACGCCTTGGTCTGCGCTGATAGTTCGACTATCTGTTGATAGGTCGACTATCTGTTCTGCGCTGATAGTTCGACTATCTGTTGATAGGTCGACTATCTGTTCTGCGCTGATAGTTCGACTATCTGTTGATAGGTCGACTATCTGTTCTGCGCTGATAGTTCGACTATCTGTTGATAGGTCGACTATCTGTTCTGCGCTGATAGTTCGACTATCTGTTGATAGGTCGACTATCTGTTCTGCGCTGATAGTTCGACTATCTGTTGATAGGTCGACTATCTGTTCTGCGCTGATAGTTCGACTATCTGTTGATAGGTCGACTATCTGTTCTGCGCTGATAGTTCGACTATCTGTTGATAGGTCGACTATCTGTTTTCTGAGGTAGGTCGACTATCTGCCTGATAGGTCGACCATCTCTTTGCGCTTGATAGTTCGACTATCTGTCCTGATAGATCGACTATCTGGTAGTTCGACTATCTGCTCTGATAGATCGACTATCTCCCGGGGTAGTTCGACTATCTTCTTCGATAGGTCGACTATCTGGATCGTTCGACTATCTGCCCGATAGATCGACGATCTCCGTGCGTCGGTCGACGATCTCCGAAGGTCGTTCGACGCTTTCTGCCTGCCTTTGTATTTTGTATTTATTTATTATATTTAATTATTTAATACATTTTCTGGCACATTACTTCAAGCTGTATGATAAAGTTTCCAGGCATTATTTACTTCATTCTATTTGCCTGAGTTCAAATCTTTTAAGATAAAGTTGTTTGTCTTATTAGCTGTCTATTTAAATTACTTTATCTGCTGTCAACCCCTTTATAGCCGTTGGACTGAAAAGTCTTCTTCTTTGCTATAAAGAGTTTATTTCTGATGTGACTTTATTTAGTCCTCTGTTTATTTGATTTAAACCTGCAGTTTCTTAGAAAGAGATTTATTCCTTTTTATGGAATGTATTGCTGCAGAGATATTTCTGTCTTCTTGATATTTACAGCCCAGGTCTCAAGGCTCACAAGAAGACAAAGAATTCAAATGGAAGAGAGCCGTTGCTTGCTGCTAATATTTAAAGAACCCTTTGCAGAAGGATTAAAAGCTAGTGTTACACACATATTCAAAAGCACTCAAGCCTTCATCAAGGTCAAGCTTCCTGCTCTCAGCAAACTCCATCTATCTGAGAAGTGTTAAGATCTTCATCTCTTCTTCACCTGAGTTCTCCTGCTTTCAGGAAGTTCAACTCAGAGTTTCTTTGAAGAAGAAGAAGAAGAAGATTGCTGCTTGAAGACTGTTTCCTTTTTATTGTTTACTTTCTTCCTGTAGCCTTTCCTTCAGAATTTTCTGAAGAGTTTTCTGCACTGAAGCAAGACTTCACCTGGACATCTTTGAGCCAGGGGGAGCCTTGATTCTTTAGAGCATTCTAGCTCAGTGCAAGCTTTTTGTGCTTCTCTAATCTATTGTAAAATAGAGAAGACATCTTAACCTTCTTCCCCCTCCTGTACAGGGTTATTACTCCCTTCAAAAGTATCCCTTGGTGGCAGGGCACCTGATCAAAAACCTGTGCTTGGTTTTTTAGACACCTGATCAAAAGTCTAAAGGGTTTCTGAATCTACCTGAATCAGATTCTGTTGGTGGCAGGGCACCTGATCAAAAACCTGAGTGGATTCCTACCGTGTGGGTAGAAGAGTGGACGTACCCAAGTTGTTTGGGGAACCACTATAAATCTCCTTGTGTCGTCTGGATTCAATTGTTTAATTCCTGTACTGTGGCTGTGAATAGATATAACTAGGCTGCTAGTTGCTGTTTAGGTTTTTCCAAGCTTAACTGTAATTACAGTTAACTTGTGTTTGTACACAACACTTGTGTTAGACTCTAAGGTTAAATCAATATCTATAATCTTTTCATTCCGCACCTCACTCCAAGGGAGTTGGGTAGACTATTAAGTTTTGTCTGTGCAAAATTTGATAACTCTATTCACCCCCCCTCTAGAGTAGTATCTATCCCTTCACTTTCAAACTATAAGTCAATAGGATAGCTATTTAGTATGGGGTTAGTGAGGAATGGTCCTCAGGTCAAGTGCATTAAAGAGGGTGTTTGTTCAGCTTGTCAAAAGGGCAAACAGACAAAGTCCTCTTTCCAAGTACTTGATACCAAAGATTCAATGAGATGTCTATATCTCTTGCATATGGATTTGTTTGGTCCAATGCCAGTTCATAGTCTAATTAGGAAAGTATACACATTAGTTATTATGGATGACTATTCTAGATTCACATGGGTTTTCTTCTTGAGGCAGAAATCTGAAACTCTTACTGTCTTCCAGACTTTTGTTAGACAAATTCAGATTGAGTTTAATATTTCAGTGGTCAAAATCAGAAATGACCATGGAACTGAATTTCAGTCTGAGTGTATGCCAAAGTTTTGTGAATAACTTGGGATTCATCAGGAGTTTTCCTCACCTAGAACTCCCCAGCAAAATGGAGTTGCTGAAAAAAAGAATAAGACTCTAATTGAGGCAAGTAGTACACTACTTAGTGACACTACTCTTCCTGAGTACTTCTGGGCTGAGGCAGTAAATACTGCATGTCATGTACTCAATAGAGCTTCCATCAATAAGAAACATAAGAAGACTCCCTATGAGATTTTGAAAGGCAGAAAACAAAACATTTCCTACTTCAGAATCTTTGGTAGCAAGTGTTATGTCCTAGTTAATGGTAATAAATACCAAACTAAGTTTGCTACCAAATCCCTAGAAGGGATATTTGTTGGGTACAATAATAACAGTAGGGCATATATGATCTACAACTTGACTACACAAGTTGTAGAATAATCTGTACATGTAATATTTGATGAGTCTAAGTTGATTAACAGTGAATTGTCTAGCTCTTCAAGTAGTTTTATAGGTTTAAAGGATAGTCTGGACAAGCTGACTATTAATGAAGAAGCACCTGCTAGGCTAGATGAAGAAAAGGATGCATGCTATCCAGGGGGAGAATAAGATTCATTGGATGAAGAAGAAAACAGTGAAGTGCATCAGGATGAGGAAAATGAAGAAGGCCAAGAGGTTGGCAGATTTCCTCTAGCAAGAAGACACTTGAAGGATCATCCAGCTCACCAAATCATTGGTAATGCAAGTCAAGGCGTTCTAACCAGGAGCAAGAGCATGAACACAGTTCTATGTACAAGTTTTCTAACATAGATAGAACCTAAGAAGTTTGAAGAAGCCATGCTATACACAAACTGGATTGATGCCATGCAAGAAGAGCTGAATCAATTCAAAAGATGTATAGTCTGGGAACTGGTTCCAAAACCAAAGGATCACAATGTTATAAGATCAAGTGGATCTATAGAAATAAACTTGATGAGAATGGCACCATAATCAAGAACAAGGTCAGACTGGTAACAAAAGGCTACAAGAAAGAAGAAGGATTGACTTTGATCAAACCTTTGCCCCAGTTGCAAGGCTGGAAGCTATAAGGTTGTTCTTGGCCTATGCTGCCTATCAAGGTTTTAAGGTATATCAGATGGATGTAAAGTCAGCATTTCTGAACGGTGACTTAAAATAAGAAGTCTATGTTGAACAACCCTCAGGTTTTGTAGACTCTCACTATCCTAACTATGTATATAGGCTTAGGAAAGCTCTATATGGTTTGAAACAAGCCCCTAGGGCTTGGTATGAAACCTTATCTGCTTTTCTTATTGAGAATAAATTCTCTAGAGGAAAGATAGACAAAACTCTATTCTTTAGGGAATCTAAAGACAAGATCATCCTAGTCCAAATATATGTTGATGACATTATCTTTGGATCTACTGAAAACAACATTTGTAGAATGTTTGCCAAACTTATGCAAGGGAAGTTTGAAATGAGCAGTATGGGTGAGCTGAAGTTCTTCTTGGGACTTCAAGTTAGACAGACTGATGATGGATTGTCCATATCTCAGTCTAAGTTCACCAAGGAGTTGATTAATAAATATGGGATGGACTCAGCCTCCACCATGAAAACTCCAATGGGAACAAGTATGCCTATAGAAAAAGATTAAGCAGGGAAACCTGTTGATGAGTCTTTGTATAAAGCGATTATTGGCTCTCTACTCTACTTGACTGCTAATAGACCTGACATTATGTATGCAACATATGTCTGTGCTAGGTACCAAGCATGCCCAAAGGAATCTCATTACACTACTGTCAAGAGAATTTTGAGATATCTTAAGGGCACACCTAATCTAGGTCTTTGGTACCCTAAGAATAGAGATTTCTTACTAACAGGCTTCACAGATACAGACTTTGTAGGATGCAAAGAAGACATGAAAAGTACCACAGGAACTTATCAATTCCTAGGTGGAAGGCTGGTGTTATGGAGCAGCAAGAAGCAAACAAGTGTAGCTATCTCAACAGCTGAGTCAGAATATATAGCTGCAGGCAGCTGCTGTGCATAGTTGATGTAGATAAAGCATCAACTTGAAGACTATGACATCAAGGTAAGTAGAATTCCACTATTTTGTGATTCTACTAGTGCTATTTCTATTGCTAAAAACCCTGTTTCGCACAGTAGAACTAAGCATATAGAAATTAAGTTTCATTTCATCAGAGAACATGTGGAGAAGGAAGATATTAATCTAGAATTTGTGAACACAAGTAATCAAATTGCTGATATTTTTACAAAACCTCTGGATGAAATTAAATTCAATTATTTTAAAATTGAATTAGGTATGTTGAACCAAGAATAAGGTGATAGGTCAACATAAAAATTTTCAAGTAGTATCTATAAGTCCAAAATTTCTCAAGAAATTTTGTCTAAGTTAGAAAATTATATCGACTCATGATAACTGTGTCCACACTATCATTTAGTTGTGTCGACAAAGAAAAGAATTGTGTCGACATAGAAATAGTATCTGTGTTGACAGAAAAGTCTGAGTCGACACAACTCTGTCGAGACCTTATATTAGTATATTTTTGTGTCGACACACAAAAATTGGTGTCAACACTCTCTGTCGAAACTTTAATAGTATTTGTCGACACTGGCACAAGTATATCGACACATAGACGTGTCGACTAAAACAAAGTTTTGTTGTGACCTAAGTCATTACTGTCGACACATGTATATCTTTTATCGACTAGTATTATTACTAAGTAAGGCGTATCTTTTGACCCACCCTTTACTAGTACTCTATAAATAGGGAGAGACAAAATCTGGTCGACTACGCCTTCAGAATTCTCGACTCTAGACCTTGTGTCGACATATATATTCACTTCTTTTCTCTTCTTTTCTCTCTCTCATCAATGGCGCCACACCAGGACGATAAGGTGAATGAAGGATACGAGCTGGTTCGCGGGGGATTCGAGACAGCTTCACAGGACATCAAGGGTGTGATTACCCTAATTTCCGAAAATGGTTTGGAGTTTTTGGTCTCTGAACCTACAAGAATTTGGAAGAAGGAAGTGCTTGAATTCTACTCATCTGCAACTGTGGATTATGAAGGAAAGAAGATCAAAGCCACAATTCAGGATTCAAGAGTGAAACTCACACTTAAGACGATCAGGAAGTCGCTTCAACTCCCCAGAGTTAAAGAAGATGATGACATTGTTCCATCTATGGTAAAGGATGCACTAAATTGGTGTGGATTGAATCCAAATACCAAGGTAGGATCGTCAATTACCAGAAAGGGGATGAATTCCCAAGGTAAGTTTCTTTCAGAAATCATAGGCAAGGTGATTCTCTGCAAGACTGGTGGACATGATAGGATATCTGCCTTCATATTCAACATAATGACCAAAGTCATATACAATGTAAAAACAGACTGGTCATCAGTAGTGTTTGACAAGATTCAAGAAGGAATTAAGAAGCCAAATATGGGTAGAATCCTAAGCTTGTATTTAGCTTCAACTATCCCAGATATTATGAATCAACTACCATGATCCAAGATCAATCATATGAGGAGAATGGACATGAGAATTCTATCCAGATGGGATAGAGTCTTGACCAAAGAGGTTTCTACTCCACAAAAACAGGTCAAGAAGGATAGGAAGAAGAAAGCAATTGTTCAGGAAGCAGAATCCTCCAGTGATTCTGAAGAAGAAGTAGTCTTCAGTTCAGATGAAGACCAACAGGAAAAATAAGCCCAAGCTCAAGTGGAGAGCAGTCAGCAACCAAAGCATCAGATGGTCTCCACTCTAGGGGGAGAGAACACTGAATTAAAAGTACAAGACACTGAACAATCTGAGCTACTTGCCCAAGGGGGAGGCATTGCTGAAGCTACTCTGGAGAGTGAGTATGCTACTGATATAGTGATGAACATTGTATCAGACATAAAAAATAAGCACTGATCACTGCTGAGAATGAAGCACCAGATGTGCATATGACAGATACAGCTCAAGATGAGCGAGTGAGGATCTCCTGTATAGAGAAGGCACTGGATAAAGATCTGGATGTCTAGGGAGAACATTTTGCTTTATAAGCCAACATTGTTCTTCCTGTTCAGATGCAGCAGGAGATTACTTTGGAGGAACGGTTCCCTGATTTATCTACAATAAGGACTGAGGTGGAGCAGAAAAAAGTAGAAAAGGAACTACCAGGAACTGAGGGGGAGGAGCTACTGGATGACCCAGTTAATAAAGAAACTATAGATATAGAAAGCTTATCTCAATCTTCTGATGATGAAGAAGCCTCCATGGCTAAAAAGAGAAAATTAGTTGCAATCAAGAAAAGGAGCACATGCTATAAGAAAGCCTTACAAACAGTCACTCCACCACCTGCTCAAAGCATGGACTTCAGTTCACTACTGGTCCAACTGCAAGTCAAGTTGGATGAGCAAAGATAGTCTTTGGAGAAATATGTGGATGAGTCACATAAAGAATTGCAGTTCCAGCTAGCTCAAGACATTAAATCCATCAGATTTGAAGTCAATTTGAATAAGAAAGAGACGACAGATTGCTTCCATAAGGGAGGTAATGCTGTAGTATATTTGGCTGAGTAGCAACAACTGATAAAGACTGAAGTTGAGGACATTGCAGTCAAGCAAGGATATATTTTAGAAAATCAATTCAGATCAAATGAAAATCTCAAGAACTCACATGATGAAATTCTCAAAAAATTGGGAAGTATTACTACTGATTTGAAAATGAAGTATCCAAGCAAATACAAGCAGATCTAGCTGCTGTCCAAACATCCATTGAATCTTCTCAAAAGACTATTTCTGATCACCTAACTAAATTCCAAGCCTACTACAAAGAAGGTACAGAATATCTGGCTGATCAAGTAAGGTTTCAAAAGAATGATCTGAGAGATCATATAGCCAGAGAAGTCATAAAGTGGGAGAGGATATTAGTCAAAGTCAACTCTGATCATGCTAAATGGGTTTCTAATACCATCAGAGTTACACTTGGATTTCCACCCCTATGTGACGATGATAATACTGTTGAGTCTGGTGTTCAACCTGCCTATATTGAAGGGGATCAACCGGATGTTGCATAGGTCATTTATCCTCCAGCTGTTTTTGACATAGTCCAGCAAGAAGTTCAGCAAATGTATAGCCCTCCAGCGGAGGAACAAAATATTATTATTGAAAAGGTAGAAATGTCAGAGGCTGCAAAGGAAGCTCAGAGGGAGGCATAACTTTCCAAGAAAAGGTTTAGAGAACAGGCAGAACTGAAGCCTGATTTTGAGCAGTGGAGTCCTACCTCTAGGAACATTATTTTAACTGCCCGGAAAGCTGTGAAGGACAAGACACATGATAGAGGCAAATGGTACTCTGAGCAAGAGTGGAACAAGTATAAGGCAAGGTAAGAGGCTATACTTTAGTATAGGAGAAGTGCTAAAGCTGGGAAGTTACCTTCTAACTCTGTGGAGCCCAGCAAGTACTTTCCAAAGCCTTTTCACTATTTTGAAAGGCAAAGGATCAAGGCTGATGAACTGAAGAAGAAAGATCTGAAAGGAAAGAAACCAGCTGATGATACTGAACCTAATATGCAGGCTAAGTTCAGATATGGAAAAGGAATTGTAATCAAGGAGCCTAGCCAATCTTAGGATAGATAGGCTAATATGTAGAATAATGTAATCTTTTGATTTTTGTTCTTTAAAGAAACATGTAAACCTAAATAATTTTCTGATTAATGAATGACATCATTTTCAGTATTGAGTTTAGTTATTATCTATGTTTATATGTTACCCTGCAGTGAAATGTATGAACATCTATTTTTCTTTAATTTATTATGTGTGGTGTATATCTTTGACTAAGGGTTATGCCTTCTCCAAATAGGGGGAGATTGTTGGGTACACTATAAACTATGTACCCGATTTGAAGAAGCCTCCCCTTACTCAATGATATACATCAATTTGTATTTGATGGGATGTTTGAGTTCTAATGTGCAGGTTTAAGAAATGCAGGAAAATTTCTAAGTACAAGCGTCAATACTTGTAAGGAATTATGTCGACACCTGAAGCAGGAGTTGTTGGGTTTCTCTAGGGGGTGGCACAACACTTGTGCACGCAGCGGAAGTAATGAAAAATCAAGAACAACCCAAAAGAGATTGGGATCGGGCCATGAATATTAAATCAAGAAGTTAACAAACAACTAGGTAAAATTACCTTAGCGGTGTTGAGTCACAACTCAACAATGATGCTCCAAAATATGAGTCCTTTTCGGTGGCGAGTTCCATGTAGAATAGCTTCTACGTCTCTATAGAAATCCACACGAGCGGGAGAAAACTGAGCTTCGTCACACGAAAGATCGGGAAGGAGATCGTCTGCACCTTGCACTTCCACAGACTGCTAGGTCCGCTATAGGAAGAGCAGCACCGACGACTATCGTCGAAGAGGAGGAGGTCGGCGGAGCGAATGAGGCGGCAAAATACTTCCGTCGGGCAGGGTTCGGGATGCGGCGGACCGACAGAACGGCAGAACACTTCCGTCGGCTTCGATTCGGCCATAGGAGAGAATACTCGATGCTTTCCAAAACCCTAATACCTAATTTATACCAAAGGTATAAACATACCTAGGAATGTCGCTATCCGCAGACCACCCAAAATAGGGTTTCTGAATCGTTCGACTAGAATCAGCTCCAGGTTCGGCGAGAATCAGCTCCAGGTTCGGCGAGAATCAGCTTACAGAATCGACGAGAATCATCTGCAGAATCGTCGAGACTCAGCTGTAGAATCGTCGAGAATCATCAGCTAGAATCGTCGAGTATCACCATTCGTCGGGAATCCAACAGATGATTCTCGACGAATTTGCCTTAGTCAGCGAGTCATACTCGACGATTCACGACGAATCATTCTCGACGAATGATTCTCGACGAATCATTCTCGACGAATGATTCTCGACAAACCATTCTCAATGAACATCCTTGGCAACGTTTACCTGACCCCCATTCTGTATGGTGATTGGTAACCCTTACCAACACAGTCAATCTTCCAACTTCTCCACATGCTCTTATGTGCGACCCTGCAGGCTCATATCGCGTTGGCAGTGAGATTACATGTTTGACCACTTCTAGATCATTATGGTAACTCCAACAGTCTCCCACTTGATCTTGAAAGTACTAAACCAAAAACCTCACAAACAAAGAGCGGCATCTAGCAATGCATCTATGCTACCCAAGAAATAAGAGTTCATAACTCAAAAGCCTATATGAATAATATTCCAGCATTGTCTTTATCCCTTTGTCCTTTACATCCGGAAAGAACTAGAGGCATGGACCGTGTCACCCTCATAATAGCTCAATCCAAGTTTCTTGATCTAGAATGGACTTTTAGAGAATGGTGAGTCAAATATCACATATTGACTCAACTAAGCATGACCATGTATTTCTCAGTCCAGTTCCATCAAGGGGCCCATGGATGCAACTCCTGTCATATAGGAGGACAATTCCCATATCTGCTCACACACAAACACCCAAATGATTCGTAACGTGCCCAACAACCACCCTTATCATCAACCTTTCTCAAGGAAGACTTTAGATGGCATCAAAGCATGCTCTTCCTCACTTGATGAATGATGTGACTTCAGGTCAAAGGACCACAACACCATTGTCAATTGAGACCTACTCGTGATACGTTTAGATAACAATCCACAAAGTAGTCTCAGGTTGGGTCTGTCCAGTACAACTTGTTCATTAACAAGTACCCACGTGATGACTTGATATCACAATATCATGACCTGTGAGAACTTGTCATCAGTCAACGCACATGCTAGTCTAAATGTATCATCATCACCCTTAGCTTCTATGATGATACAACGACCAGGGACCTTTTAAGAATGAAACTTCAAATAAATCATAGGCTCTCACATTCAAGTCACGTACTTGATGTCCTATGGAAGCGAACATTCTAAGGGTATTTATTATGTTAACATTTAACTATCGCATAGAGAAATCATAATAAAAGAACTTGCCATTAATTGTAAAAGAAAAATTCTGGTACACAATTCATCATATGAATAAATAACAAATAGCCAACAGAATATATGTTTACACGCAACCCACAAGACTCTCACTAGAGTTGATCATTTAGGTATCGTATACCTATTGATCTAGTATGACCATCATGCTTTCTCTGCGCGAGAGGCTTTGTCAGTGGATCCGCAATATTCTCCTCAGTCAGCACTCTACAAATGTTCACATCTCCTCGTTCGACAATCTCACGAATAAGATGGAACCGCCGAAGTATGTGCTTGGAGCGCTGATGGAATCTAGGTTCCTTAGATTGTGCAATTAGACCATTGTTATCACAGTAGAGAACTACGGGACCAACAATGCTAGGAACTACATCAAGCTCGCCGATGAATTTCCTAATCCATACAGCCTCCTTCGCCGCGTTAGCTGCAGCGATATACTCGGCTTCTGTTGTAGAATCAGCAACTGTCTCTTGCTTGGAACTCTTCCAGCTCACAGCTCCTCCATTAAGGCAAAACACAAACCCTGACTGAGACTTTGAATCATCCCTATCAGTTTGGAAGCTAGCATCCGTGTAACCACTTACAACGAGCTCTTCCTCTCCACCATACACCAAGAACACATCCTTTGTCCTTCTCAAGTACTTCAGGATATTCTTGACTGCAATCCAGTGACACTCACCGGGGTCTGACTGATACCTGCTAGTCATGCTTAAAGCAAAGGAGACATCGGGTCTAGTACATAACATCGCATACATGATTGATCAAATTGCCGAAGCATATGGAATCAACTTCATGCGGTCCTTATCTTCACAAGATTTTGGACACTGGTCCTTAGAGAGATTCATACCATGAGACATGGGTAAAAATCCTTTCTTGGACTCAAGCATGTTGAACCGCTTCAACACCTTCTCGATGTATGTACTCTGGGTCAAACCCAACAACTTCTTCGAACTATCTCTATAGATCTTAATACCGAGTATATAAGTTGCTTCACCCAAGTCCTTCATAGAAAAGCAGTTCCCTAGGTTGTTCTCAATAACTTTCAGGATAGGAATGTCATTCCCAATAAACAGTATGTCATCTACATTCAATATCAGGAAGACAACAATGCTCCCACTGATTCGCTTGTAAACACAAGGCTCATCTTCATTCTTGATGAAACCAAACTCTTTGATTTTCTCATCAAAACAAAGATTCCAACTTCGAGAGGCCTGCTTCAGTCCATAGATGGACCTATTCAGCTTGCATATTTTAGTGGCTTTATTTGGGGATACAAAACTCTCGGGTTGTGTCATGTACACTTCCTTAAGGAGGTTTCCATTAAGGAAAGCCGTTTTAACATCCATCTGCCAGATCTTGTAGTCATAATATACAGCAATAATAAACAATATCCTTATAGACTTTACCATGGCAATAGGGGAAAAGGTCTCATCATAGTCAATACCATGAATTTGCTTGAAACCCTTAGCCACCGGTCGCCCTTTGAATGTCTGTACATTCCCATCCATGTCGGTATTATTCTTGAAGACCCATTTGCACCCTATGGGTCGTACCCCTTCAAGTGGTTCCACCAAGTTCCAAACTTGGTTTGCATACATGGAGTCCATTTCAGATTTCATAGCCTCAAGCCATTTGTCGGAGTCCGGTCCATTCATAGCCTATTGGTAGGTTGCTGGTTCATCATCATGATCCATAAGCAACACATTACCGATTTGGGACACAAGAAATCCATATCTCTCAGGCTCAAATCTTGGTCTACCAGATCTACGTAGGACTTGTGTTTCTTGAGCAGGTTCTCTAGCTACAACATCTTGTAGTCCTATCTCAGAATCCAATTCCGGTTCACTCACTACTTGTGGTTCTTAAACTTATTCAAGTTCTACCTTTTCAGTCTTTCTTAACAAGAATTCTCTCTCCAAGAAGACACCAGTCCTTGTGACAAACACTTTGCCCTCGGACGGTAGGTAAAAGTAATACCCTTTCGTTTCCTTAGGATATCCCACCAGATAACATTTATCCGATTTGGGTTCCAGCTTGTCAGGCATTTGACGTCGCACGTATGCCTCACAACCCCAAATTTTAATGAACGACATACTAGAATGCTTCCCAGTCTATATCTCATATGGTGTCTTCAGAACCGTTTTTGTTGGAACGCGATTCAGTGTCATTACAGCAGTCTCTAAAGCAAAACCCCAAAAGGAAACAGACAAGTCTGCATGACTCATCATCGAACGTACCATGTCTAACAGAGTACGATTTCTCCTCTCAGACACACCATTATGTTATGGTGTTCTAGGTGGAGTGAGCTGTGATACAATACCACACTCTTTTAGATGATCACAGAACTCATGACTCAGGTATTCGCCACCTCGATCAGATCGGAGTGCTTAACCCTTTTACCCAGCTGGTTTTCTACTTCATTCTTGAACTCTTTGAACTTTTCAAAGGTCTCGGATTTGCACTTCATAAGATACACATATCCGTATCTATTGAAATCATCAGTAAATGAAACGAAGTAGAAATACCCACCATTAGACATGGAGCTCATGGGTCCGCATATATCACTATGTACAACACCCAAGAGATCCTCAACCCTCTTAGTATAACCAGTGAAAGGGGCTTTAGTCATCTTGCCTAACTAACAAGATTCGCATCACTCAAATGATTCATAATCAAATGAGTCTAAAAGTCCATCTTTATGGAGCTTAGATATGCGCTTCTCGTTTATATGGCCCAAACGACAATGCCAGAGATATGTAGGGTTTGAGTCATTTGTTCATAGTCTTTTATTATTTTCTACATTATAGATCAGATGGTTCAAGTTCAAAACATAAAGATCATTAAACAATTGGGCTACAACATAACCAACATCATTCTTAAATATAAAACAGTAGTTGTTCTTAATTATAAAAAAAATCCAATCATGTCCAAGCATGAAATGAATATAATGTTTCTAGTTATGGCCGGAACGAAATAACAATTATCTAGTTCTATTACAAGCCCACTGGGCAAAGAAAGACGGTAAACCCCCTACGGCTACAACAGCAACTCTTGCTCCATTGCCGACGCGCAGGTCCACCTCCCCTTTACTCAGCAATCTTCTCCTTTCCAGTTCCTGCACATTTGTACAAATGTATGAACCACATCCGGTATCCAATACCCAAGATGAAGAAGCAGAAAGGTTTATTTCTATAACGTAAATATTTGAAGCGGAAGTCATACCTCCCTTCATTTTCTGCAGACTCTCAATGTAAAAAGGACAGTTCCTCCTCCAATGACAAGCCTTGCCACAGTGGTGGCATTTCCCTTCCTTCACCGTGCTCTTCTTTTTCTTCAGTGCAGAAGACTTGGGCTCAAGATATGACTTAGGTCCCACCTTCGTCTTCTTAGAGCCCTTGGCCTTTCCCTTGCCCTTATGCACCATCAGTATGGGGCAGGCAAGCTTTGTCTTCTTCATATTGATCTCGGCAGTTCTTAACATGCCTAGGAGCTCGAGCAGTGTCTTGTCTATTTCATTCATGTTGTAGTTCAAGACAAACTGCTCATAACTATCCGGCAATGATTGCATGATTAGATCTGTAGCCAACTCTTGACCTAGAGGAAAACCCAGCCTTTTAAGGTTCTCTATATACCCAATCATCTTGAGTACATGAGTCCCTACTGAGTCTCGAACTCCCATCTTGCACTGAAATAACGCTTTTGTTACGTAGAACCTCTCTTGACGAGCCTGCCCTTGAAACATTTTCTTGAGATGCTCGTCAATCTCCTTGCATCCCATGTTCTCATGTTGCTTCTCAAGCTCAGAGTTCATGGTGGCAAGCATAAGGCATTCGATGTCTAAGGCATCATCAGTATACTTCTTATAAGTATCCTTATCAGCACGGGAAGAATTCCCGGTCGGCACCTCGGGGGCTTCTTCTTCCAAGACATAGAGCTTTCTCTCTTGCCTGAGAACAATTCTCAGGTTCCTGTACAAGTCCATGTAGTTGGTCCCACTGAGCTTATCCTTCTCAAGGATGGCTCTAAGAGACAGAGTGGAGTGTGAACCACTTGCCATGGAATTCTACAAGAATTCATGTAGAATAATATCAACACCAAAATTTCAAAATACAATTTATTTTTTAATTTGGACTTCAATTAAAACTCCCACTATTTTATTCGAAATAATAGCCCTTACTATCAATTCAGAGAGTTCATGCGAGCTACTCTCTTAGTGGACAAGATCCGTATTTCACCAACACAATGAGTCAGCTTTGGCTTTTCTCTCACGATGTGGTTATTCAGGTAGGCAACTCTTGCCAATTGCATCCTCATGCAATTCTTGTATGGCTGGTGAATAACTCCTTATTCACATCCATCATATGGTGCATGCCAACCCTATGCCTCTAAGCACTCAACCTTTGAGGTCACCTAGTTAAGTTAGACCCGATGTCGACAGTGGGATATAACAATTATCCGCTCGCACCCTTACAAAGATAGATTAATGCACCTTGCTTTGGCAAGCCCACACTTCATCGATCGAGGCAGGAAGAGTATCATCCATCGGAAGGCATCCGAACACTTAATATTCGATGAAGGGATTTTTGATAATAGGTTAACAATTAACCATGATCAACATTTGATCAATGTGCACATCCTCAGAAAAACAATTTCTAAAATCCATATGCATCCCTTATGTGCACAACGAGATACTATCAACATTTGATAAAAGAAAGGGCTAAATCTGAACATCCGGACTCTTCCAAATCTTCAGATTTACATGCATTGGACAAAGGCAAAGGCAACTCGACTTAAAGCAGTAGACAAACTCGTCTCTCATTGTCTGATTCAAAATCCAAAACAATACACGGGTTCATTAACCACTCGAGGGACGATTACTGCTAAGGAGACAACAATTTCTAACAATTAGAAATAACCACGAAATCCCAGACGTTCCTGGCGGGGTTCCAAGGGGCAGAGCTCCTAACCTGTGGGTTATGGGCCCACCGATTTCCCTTGGAAAAACAATCAACAATTGATGTTCCAGGAATAAATCTAGACATTTAGAACACTTCTAAATCCCTAGGTTTATACGTACTGGAATAACCTAACTTCCAATACAACAATCATGGCCGAAACCTCGCTCTGATACCACTATTGGGTTTCTCTAGGGGGTGGCACAACACTTGTGCATGCAGCGAAAGTAATGAAAAATCAAGAACAACCCAAAAGAGATTGGGATCGGGCCATGAATATTGAATCAAGAAGTTAACAAACAACTAGGTAAAATTGCCTTAGCGGTGTTGAGTCACAACTCAATAATGATGCTCCAAAATATGAGTCCTTGTCGGTGGCGTGTTCAATGTAGAATAGGGTCTACGTCTCTGCAGAAATCCACACGAGCGAGAGAACATTGAGCTTCGTAACACGAAAGATTGGGAAGGAGATCGTCTGTACCTTGCACTTCCACGGACTGCTAGGTTTGCTCCAGGAAGAACAACACTGGCGAATATCGTCGGAGAGGAGGAGGTCGGCGGAGCGAACGAGGCGGCAGAACACTTCCGTCGGGCAGGGTTCGGGATGCGGCGGACCGACAGAACGGCGGAAAACTTCCGTCGGCTTCGATTCGGCCACAGGAGAGAATACTCGATGCTTTCCAAAACCCTAAGAACAAATTTATACCTAGGAATGTCGCTATCTGCAGACCACCCAAAATAGGGTTTCTGAATCGTTCAGCGAGAATCAGCTCCAGGTTTGGCGAGAATCAGATCCAGGTTCGGCGAGAATCAGCTCCAGGTTCGGCGAGAATCAGATCCAGGTTCGGCGAGAATCAGCTCCAGGTTCGGCGAGAATCAGCTTACAGAATCGACGAGAATCATCTGCAGAATCGTCGAGACTCAACTACAGAATCGTCGAGAATCATCAGCTGGAATTGTCGAGTATCACCATTCGTCGGGAATCCAACAGATGATTCTCGACGAATTTTCCTTAGTCGGCGAGTCATACTCGATGATTCACGACGAATCATTCACGACGAATGATTCTCGATGAATCATTCTCGACGAATGATTCTCGACGAACCATTCTCAATGAACATCCTTGGCAATGTTTTCCTGACCCCCATTCTGTATGGTGATTGGTAACCCTTACCAACACAGTCAATCTTCCAACTTCTCCACATGCTCTTATGTGCGACCCTGCAGGCTCATATCGCGTTGGCAGTGAGATTACATATTTGACCACTTCTAGATCATTATGGTAACTCCAATAGGAGTTGTGTCGACACCTAGGAGTTATGTCGACACCAGAAGCATGGCATGTGTCGACACCCAGGAATTGTGTCAACACCTGAAGAAGGCTTGTGTCGACACACAAGACTTGTATCGACACACACTCAACGCCATCTATCATCAACAGCTGTACTGAGTCTGAAAGGCTTGTGTCGACACACTGGACTTGTGTCGATACACACTCAATGCCGTCTATCAACAACAGCTATACTAAGTCTGAAAGGCTTGTGTCGATATACAGGACTTGTGTCGACACACACTCAACGCCATCTAATAACAACAGCTATACTGAGTCTGAAGGGCTTGTGTCGACACACAGGACTTGTGTCGACACACACTCAACGACGTTTGGACATACACTTATCGCCCTTTGTCAGCAACAACTATGTCGAGACTAGAAGCAGTTGTGTCGACACACAAGACTTGTGTCGACATATACAACATAAGCTGTGTCGAGAAGATAAAGAATGACTGTGTCGACACATTGGAAGCTGTGTCGACATCATCAAGACTTATGTTGACACTTAGTCTATTTGTGTCGACACATGTGAAGTAATTTGCTGAGTGTTCCCTATTGAGATATAAAGTCATTGCAGAATCAGCTGTCACGGCTGAAGACTTGACAGCTGTCATAAACAACAAGTCTGACACCTTTGTCAGAACTGTCAGAAGGTTGTTACAAACCGGATCAGCCGGTAATCATTGAGAAACTCTATATAAAGGACTGATCCATGACAACCAAGACGAGTAATTAAGGGGGAACAAACCAACACAGAACCAGAGAGAGAATTTAACAATAAGAAAGGGGGAACCCTTAAAAAGGCAGATCCTGAACAGTCTGTAAGAAAGATTCAGATCTAATTCTGAATCTAAGAAGGGAGCTGTCTGAAGATCAACTTCTACATCAAGTGAAGATCAACCTCATTTTGTTCAATTAAGAAGCTTTGAAAAAGCTAAGTCAGGTTGGATCTGAAGTATATAGTTTATTCAAGAACTGATCAAGAAGCTCACACCAATTGAGAGTTCTATCTGGGTGAAATTTTTGTACAACTAAATATTCTTTTTCCTTATAAGATCTTTTATAGATCTGAGTTGTAAGCCTGTGTTTATAAAGGCTGAGGTAGGGCTGAGAGCCTGAGGTGTAGGACTTATGAAAGTCTGAGTTGTAAGCCTGGTGATAAAGGCTGAGGTAGGGCTGTTGCCTGAGGTAGAGTTCTTGGGAAGAATCTGAGGTAGGACTTGTATAAGTCTGAGCTGTAGGAACCTATTAGGTTCTGAATTGTAAGATCTGTGGATCTTAGTTAGTGGAAGGAAGTTGGGTTGAATCAAGTTCTCTACTAGATAGGCGAAGGGGGAAAGTGGATGTACCCATAACTTGGGGAACCACTATAAATCTGGTGTACTATGCTGTGCTGTGAATGTTATTCTTGGATTGTATATTCTATGCTGTAATTGATCTACTTACTTGCCTAAAATTATTAAAGAAAATAAGAACCTATTCACCCCTCCTCTAGCTGTCTAGGCTCTTGAAATCAAGTCTTTCAATCTCACTATTCATTGAGAAATTGTGAAATTTGGGAAGAGGAGGTTTTAGGTCATTATGCTCATACCTGATTTTTATTATAATTTTTAAATGCATATTTTCAGTACTTACTTCACAAGCTTTTAAATATGCAAATATGTTCAACATTAGATTCAGAGCACAATGTTTGTTAGAAAAATGTGAAGCTTGTTTAGTAGTGATATTAGGGCAGTATGCTTATAAGGAAATTTTATCATAATTTTTAGATAAATATTTTCAGTAGTTGTTTCATTGAATTATTGAGGAGGATTATCATTCCAAATTAAAGTTAGAGTTCATTATTCACTGGAAAATTTGGAAACTTGGTCAGGAGTGTGTTTATGGCATTTTAGTTATGCTTGGATTTTCTTATAATTTTTGGAAGCTTATTTATATCACTTGCTTCTTTAGCTGTTAACTATGTGATTATATTTAAAATTATGGATAAGAGGCTTAAACCTTGTAAAAAATTTGGGAGACTTGAATTTACTATTAATTAGCTTTCTAGTATTTATCATAATTTTATGGAGCATTTTGCATGACTGTAAGGGCCACTTCATATTCAAACTAGGGTATTTGGATTTTTAGGAGAAATAAATAAAATGTCAGATAAATTAGGAAAATTCCAAGTTTCTGGATTTAGGCTATAAATATCATGATAAGCCTCCATTAATTTTCTTAGGGTGTTTGGATGAGGATTTAGAGTACCTCCTATCATGCACGTCATATAACATAAGGTGGTCTGCATTTAGTAAAACTGCTGAAATCGTGTTAATATGGGGAATGGTCGTAGGTAAATGAGATTGTGGTTTACTTATTTTAGTAAAGTGGATTGGAGTATACCATTGGAAGTTGGGATGAGTAGGTTGTAGAGTTGTCTAAGATTAGGTGGTGCTCGAGATCGACGAAAGATCGTCTTTCCTGTGGAGGGAGAGACAGGGTCAAAACACATTAGGGTTAGAACCAATATAATACTAAAGGGATCGGGAATCGGGTATTAACCAATAATAATAAGTGCCTTGCGAAAGGGAGCTTTTGGCTTCAGCCCATCGTAGTTCCTAGTGCCCTCGAGAACCCTTCACGGGGTATGCCTTGGGCAGTCCTAGGCTAACCTAAACTGTAGGCTAAATAAACTGCAAGAGTAACTAGTATAACTAGGAATTCACTTTCACTCACCTTGATGTCTCGGGGCGTTAGGTTGGGTCACTCAGGTAGTAGGCTCGGTGGTTTTGGTGATGGGTAGGTTGGCCTAGCGAGCTTTGGCTCGGTTGTTGTTTGTGACGGACGGGATGGTCTGGGGAGCTTTGGCTTGATAGCTGATACATAAGGTTGCATGTGCATAAAGTATAAGGTGGTGGGTCTTCGATATTGGAGGGTCGAAGCACCGACGCTAATACGTTGAATCGACAAGTGTGGTTTTGTACTTCGCCAAGTTAAGTCTGGTGGACTTGCCGGCAAAGAGTACACAAGAGCTCTGCTTAGTACACCAGCGTCGAGGCATATAATAGGTCTGACTGGTAGTGCTATTACCGGTTTAGAGGTGGGCGAGGCCCAACCCACCGCTTCTGTTTGCCACTACGGAGGTATCCTGAGAGGTTCGGCTCCAGAAAGGGGGAACTAAAGGTCTGTGTGCACAGAGTCGAGTGGGTGTGTTGCACTTGCATGATTCACATCATATCATACTTGCATGTCATAGCATAACCATTACATTTAACCCTTGACACCTATTGTATAAATTGGTATGAGACTTTTTATACAATAGGCCCTGCAAAACGACCCCTTGGTTTATAAGCTCGCGTGAGCGTGCTTATAAGTTAAGGTTTTTATTTTGTAGATATATACATGTTTGCTAGAAAACCGACACTCTATCGTATAAATTGGTATGAGTCTCTTTATATGATAAGAGCCTTGCAAAAGATCCCTTAGCTTATGTATTTTCATATAAGTTAAGGTTACTTATTTCTTGTTAAGTTTTTCATACCTATATTACTGTCACATATACTAATAGAACTGTTAGATTAGTTCCGCCATCACCCGCCTCTTATTTATTCTCCACCATCACTACCTCTCCTTTCCTTCTCCCCGCTCAGTGCCTAGGATCCATGGGGGAAGGGGTGGGCGATGATAGGACTTAGTCTTTTAGACTAATGGTTTTCGAACAACATCATTTTAGGGGACCGTGGAGCCCAACATGGAGGAGCAGCCCCGGAGGTCGGCATGCTTGGAGATGGGACAGTCTAGCACCGAAGTTCAGACAGCTGGGACTGTGAGTCTTGATCGTGAGTAGATGTTTAGTTTTTGCTTCCGTGACGAGTGATATGTAGTCAGGATATTGATATATCGGGCGTGAGCCCCTTTTTCAGTATTTCTTCTATTATTATTACTGTGGACTCTCCCTTCGTGGAGATTATTTATTATATATGTGATCTCTGTGGACATGTTTTATTTACTATTTTGCTACTTTTCTGTGATCGATTTGGCCGACATGATCGGCGTTTTATAATGACGACCTTCCCGGGCGTGAAGGTGTCACCGCAAAGCGGCGGTTCTGGGCCTAAGAACCCGTGGTTCTATAAAGAAAAAAAAGGGTCTTACATATTCTGCCACTTAACGCTGAATGAGTAAGCTTCACTCAATGCCAAACTACTTAATAGATTTTCTTCTGTTATCCGGCGTTGAGTGAGTAAGCTACACTCAACGCATTTGGACTTAGCCAATTTCCTGTGTGAAAATACAGTGTCTCTGACTGACTAAGATTCAGTCAATGCTATTGCCCCATGGCATTGAGTGAGTAAGGATCACTCAACGCTTTCAGCTTTAGCCTATTATATTGATGGGGCGTTGAGTGAATGGCCTTCACTCAATGCTTCTGTACTTAGACAGATTTTTTGTCAGCTTAGGCGTTGAGTGAATAGCCTTCATTCAACGCTTTTGGACTTAACCAGATTCTTTGTATCTGGCGTTGAGTGAGCTTGCTTCACTCAATGCCTGTGGACTTAGCCATATTTCTGCATGTTTTTTCTTAAGCTTAGCCTGTCTCACAGCTTTTAGCTGTATGGCATTGAGTGAGTAAGCTACACTCAATGCCCGTGGACTTGGCCATAATTCTGCCTATTTCTTCTTAGGCTTTAACAAGTTGAGCCTTACTCAATGCTTTTAGCTGTATGGTGTTGAGTGAGTTGACTTCACTCAATGCCCGTGGACTTAACCACATTTTCAGCTTGCCAATTCTTTTTCTTTGACTATACAGGTTGTACTCACAACTTTTAGTTATTTGACATTGAGTGAATGGAATTCACTCAATGCCTGTGGACTTAGACAATTTTCTGTCTTTCCACTAGCTTGCCTAGACATTAACTGTCTTGGCCATTTGAATCAACATGTCCAATCAATACTTAGGAGGTATCCTACATACATACAACTTGTAGTACATGTTAGATTACAACATGTGTATACCATTGTCTACAAGGCCTTCTTCAAATCCAGGACATTGGGATCAATGGACCCAACAATCTCTCTCTATTTGAAGAAGTCAAAACCTAAGACAATGTATACACTAACACACCTATGCAACATATACATAGAAAAATAACTGATGAGTATACAAATATACAATTTTATATAGTATTAATTTTGAATATTTATAAATAAAACCTCAATTTATATATATAAAACTAATTATTTTTGTTATATTTTATTTTTTATGTTTTATATTTATTTTCTAAGTTTTTCTGAATTTTTGTATTTTTTACTTAGGTCACGCCTGTGACCTAGGGCGTGACAGCCCTGTTTAATTCCTTTTTATTTTCTGCTTTTGTTACTTAGGAAAATCAGAAAAGCTGATGATACGTCCACGACACACCCATGACCCAATCAGACACGCCCGTGCCCGCACCGGTGTTAGCCTGTTTCCAACAAGATGCTACGCTGTCGCCATGCCCCGTGCTGCCTGATGAACCGACTGCCAGACACGCCTGTGACACAATTCGACACGCCCGTGACCTAATGAAATTTTATCCAAAGTTCAGCCCAGCTCGACACATGTCCCGACACGCCACCCGACACGCCCGTGACCTTGTCACGCCCACCCGATACGCCCATGTCCAGGGGCGTCTCGTTTCAAATTTTTTTTTCTATAAATAGAGGGGCAGAGCATTGTAAAATTATTTGAACACCAACAACTTCTTAAGAACTTTTAGGACTCCCCAGCTCTCTGACAAAGAACTGGTAGTAGCTTTCAAGTATTCCAAGTTCTGTAAGTTGTAATTTTTTCAGCTTTCTTTTCAGCTTTGTAGAAAGTTGTAATAACTTTTTGAATTTATAAAATAGAATATTTCAATTTCAATTCTGAGTACTTTACAGTTTTTTTGCTTTACTTTATTTTCTTATACTATCCCGAATGAAAGGCGAAGCTCTGCTTATGTCTTGGATTAAGATAGCGTGAAACTACTTTCAAAACTATTTTCCAAAACCTTATTATTTCATACTATCCCGAATGAAAGGCGAGGCGAAAGCCTATGACCTGGATTAAGATAGTGTGAAAGCTTTTCAATAGTTTAGATTTTACTATCCTATCCTGAATGAAAGGCGAAGCAAAAGTTTAAGTCCTGAATTAAGATAGATAGGTAGATATTATTTTATGCACTTTATACCGCCCCCATCCTGATAAGAGGCTAAGAACCCTTAGCACTTGGTCAAGAAGAGCTCTGGGCTGGATATTATTTTCAACTATTTCAACTCTACGTTCTAGTTATTCTAATTAGGGTTTACTGTTAATTGATCATATACCAGGTAAAGAGATACTACATTTTACTTTAACCCATTTTAAACGCAAGCCTCCCCGGTCGTACTTTCGAGTCAGTGATGTTACCAAAGGGACCCTATCGTTAAGTTAGGTAATCAAGAAATAAAGTTGTTCTTTAATAGGTGAATTAATATTCTCTCATAGTAATTCTGAAATCAAGGACTACCTTCTGAGTCCTTATCTTAATAAAACCACGTATTTATATTTTTCTGTCTTATATTTTTAATATAAACTCCACTCTGTTCTTTCGATAAGATAATAGTCTGTTCTAAAAAGTAGAATAATTAACATCGATCCTAGGAAAAATACGACCTTGATATTTTCTACAAAATATTATACTCTTATGCGATATGTACTCTTGCCTTAATTCACATGATATAAGTAAGTAAAAAAGAGATAGACTTATATAAGTAAAAGATTATATAACACCAAATCTATCCTCTTTAAATAAAAATTTATTTATCAAGCTTTTTGGCGCCGTTGTCGGGGAGTCGTTTATATGTGTTAATATTTGAAAATAAAAGAACGCTATTAATTTTATCTTTTTTTTTCTTGTTATTTAAAAACCTTAGTTTTTATAAAAATAAAACAAACATAAAATTCACTGAATTTAAAACTTTGTTTTTATAAAATCTAACTTTTTATTAATAATTTTATTAACCACTAACGAATTCTAACAAAAATCTAACATACTATTTTAACGTATTTTATATAAAACTTTTCTTATTATAAAACTAGTTTATAATAAAACTGCTTTTTATTATAAAAGCTATTTTATATAAAACCTTATTTTCAGTTATTTTCCTTTTTTAAGTCTTTTCGTGTGTTTGTATTTGTGTGTTTATATATATTTGTTTTTAACTCAGAGTTTTTTTAATTGTAACTTATTTTTTTACTTAGTTTTTTGTTTTTATAAAAAGGCTTTTTTAGTGTATGACCCGCAGAACTCCATCTGATTTAAATCTTGAATTTGATCCTGAAATCGATCGCACCTTTTGCAGGCGCCTCCGATCTCTGAATCAAAAGCTAGTATTTAATCTAAAAGAGTCCGTAGGCACCGCACACGTACAAGAAATTGCAACAGAGCCACAACAAACGCTAGAGGTGGTCCCCCAAAGGACTATGTCTTATTATGCACGACCCAATTTAGATGACACCGGGTCTAGTATCGTTCGGCCAACAATTGCTAATAATAACTTCGAGATTAAATCGAGTATAATCCAAATGATTCAAAATTCCGTTCAATTTGATGGATTGCCCGACAAAGATCCAAACACGCACTTGTCCAACTTTTTAGAAATATGCGACACATTTAAGATAAATGGCATCACTGATGATGCCATCTGTCTTTGCTTATTTCCTTTTTTGCTACGAACGAAAGCCAAACAGTGGCTAGCTTCTCTCTCCAGAGGATTTATCACCACTTGGGCTGACATGACTGAGAAATTCCTCACAAAGTACTTTCCACCTGCAAAATCCGCAAGTCTGCGTGCGGATATTTCTTGCTTTATGAAAGACGAGTTCGAGTCTCTCTATGAGACTTGGGAACATTTTAAGGAATACCTACGTCGGTGTCCACATCATGCACTGCTAGCTTAGCTTCAGGTACAAACATTCTATAACGGGCTGAACACTCAGACCCGACAAGCCATTGATGTTGCCGCTGGGGGCACGCTCAATAACAAAACCCCCGAGGCCACTCAAACCCTGTTTGAGGAGATGGCCATGAATGCGTACCAGTGGAACGTGCCGAGGTCATGCCCTAAACAAGCTGGGATCTATAAGCTCGACTCCTCTTCAAACTTAGCTCTCCAAGTAGAGTATCTGACTAGGCAAGTGGCGGGGATAAGTACTTACTCCGCCTCTATATCTTGGAATCCGCCTAATTCAACTAATAATAATAATGAAGAAGTCGACTATATGGAGAACTCATATAGACCTTCCTATAATCCGAATAATAATAATAATAATAATTCTTACAATGCAGGATATAGGAATCATCCTAATTTTTCGTGGAGCAACCCCAATAATGCTCAACGCCCTCCGATTGCAAATCCAATTGGATTTGCACCGCAACCCCCACAACCACAGACACCACCACCACAACCACACCAATTTAGGCCAACCTCGATAGAAGACATATTCACGGAATATGTACGTATCAATGAGTCCAATATCCGGAACCTAACCGGATCAATTAAAAACTTAGAAACACAAATTGGACAACTATCAAAAATGCTATCGGAACGCCAACCTAGTAATTTGCCAGGAAATACGGAACCAAATCCGCGGGAAATTTTCCATTCCAGTAACCCACCAAGTTGACAAGCCGTCAAACTACGAAGTGGCAGGGAGCTATCACCACCCGTTAGGATAGAAAAATAAACTAAGGTTAGCCCTCCTACACCACCTCCTGTTACATCTCTACCTCCTAAACCCCCGCGAATTGTTCCACCTCATGTTGTTGTACCTTATCCTTCAAAATTAAAAGATGAGCGAGAAGATGAACAGTGTAAATTTTTTCTAAAAATGCTAAAACAAATTCAAATTAATATACTTTTCTGCGAGGCAATTGCACAGATGCCTAAATACGCAAAATATTTAAAAGCGTTACTTTCAAATAAAAAAAACTCGAAGATATTTCGAGAGTTTTCCTTAACACCGAATGTTCAGTCGTTTTATTACATAAATTACCCCCAAAATTAAACCATCCGGGACGATTTTCCATCCCGTGTCTCTTCGGTAATCTATTAATAAAAGATGCGTTAGCAGACTTAGGTGTTAGCATAAATTTAATGCCCTACTCGCTCTTTCAAAAACTAGGATTAGGTAACCCCAGCCAAACTAAAATCAACATCCAGTTAGCAGATCGTTCTATTAAATATCCAATAGGGATAATAGAGAATGTTCTGGTCAAAATAGACAAGTTTATCTTCCCGGTAGACTTTGTTATACTTGACATAGAGGAAGATGCCGATGTTCCCATAATTCTCGGTCGTCCTTTTCTCGCAACCTCTCGCGCGATAATAAGCATAAGTAATGGTAGACTTCTCTTACGAGTAGGAGATGACGAGGTTACTATCGATATAGATCCCTCTATGAAAAATTCTTTAATAAACGACGATTCCTGCTATCTTGCGGAAGCCTCTTTTGAGGAAAATGGTTTTCCCTATTCTGATTTACTTTCAATAACTATAGAAGAATCAGACTTGGCAGACTTACCCCTTTCACAAGAAATGCCTATCGATGACCCTTTAGAATCTTTTATATCCTTAACTTCTACAAATCTAAAAACCCAAACTTTGTATGAAAAACCACCAACCCTCGAGCTGAAAACACTTCCCGCACATTTAAAATACGTTTTCCTTGAAGCCAAATCTAAACTCCCTGTTATCATTTCTGCCGAATTAAATGATAAGAAAACATCTGAATTAATAGAAGTGTTAAAACAACATCGCCATGCATTAGCATGGAAAATTTCTGATATACAAGGACTCAACCCATCTTTTTGTACGCATAAAATATTTCTTGAAGATAACCCTCGTAGATCTATCCAGCCCCAACAACGTTTAAATTCTAATATGAAGGATGTCGTAAAAGCTGAAGTAATGAAATTATTAGACGCAGGAATTATCTATCCAATCTCAGATAGCACATGGGTTAGTCCCGTACAAGTCGTCCCTAATAAGGGCGGTATAACGGTAGTGCTAAACGCTAATAATGAACTAATTCCAACACGTACTGTTACGGGTTGGAGGATGTGCCTCGACTATCGAAAATTAAATGATGCATCCCGTAAAGATCACTTTTCACTACCGTTTATAGATCAAATATAAGAGCGACTCTCGGGTCACTCATATTATTGTTTTCTCGATGGCAATTCAGGGTATTTACAAATCCCTATAGCCCCTGAAGACCAAGAGAAAACTACGTTTACTTGTCCCTTTGGTACTTTCGCCTATAGGCGAATGCCGTTTGACTTTGTAATGCGCCAGCTACATTTCAAAGATGTATGCTAGCTATTTTAGGCAAGTTAGTAGATGATGTTATGGAAGTTTTATGGATGATTTCTCCATATTTGGAGACTCATTCTATACGTGTTTAGATAACCTCGCTCGTGTTCTTCAACATTGTGAAGACATGAATTTAGTGTTGAACTAGGAGAAATGCCACTTTATGGTCCGCGAAGGTTTAGTTCTCGGTCTTAAAATTTCTTCCCAGGGAATCGAGGTCGATAAGGCCAAAATAGAAATAATTTAAAAACTTCCTCCTCCAACAAATGAAAAATCTATTCGAAGTTTCTTAGGCCATGCAGGTTTCTATAGACGGTTCATTCAAAATTTCTCTAAAATAACAAAACCGTTAACTCATTTATTAGAAAAAGAAGCCCCATTTATATTCAATAGTGAATGCTTAGTAGCATTCAACATTATTAAGGACAAACTTATCAACTCTCCTATTTTAGTAGCCCCAGTCTGGTCCTTTCCTTTTGAGATCATGTGTGACGCGAGTGATTATGCGGTAGGAGCTGTCTTAGGATAGCGAGTAGACAAATATTTTCATCCTATCTATTATGCAAGTAAAACTCTCACATCCACAAATACCAATTACACAACCACGGAAAAGGAACTACTAGCGATTGTATTCGCATTTGATAAGTTTAGATCTTATATAACGCTATCAAAAGTTATAGTTTTTACGGATCATTCTACTTTAAAATATTTACTAAGACAGACACAAAACCCCGTTTATTACGTTGGATTCTCTTATTACAAGAATTTGATTTAGAGATCCGAGATAAGAAAAGCGCAGAGAATTTAGCAGCCGATCATCTTTCTCGACTAGAGAATGCTGCAACAGATACACTCGTGGAAGCCGACATCGAAGATAAATTCCATGAATAAAGTCTCCTTGCCCTCGAAAAGGTAACAAACTCTTCTACTCCTTAGTTCGCATACTTGGCTAACTATTTAGTAGCCCGAGTCCTTCCAAAATCTTTTTTAATTCAAGAAAAGAGGAAATTCTTTTCTGACTTGAAAAACTACTTTTGGGAAGACCCGTATTTATTCTGAGTCTGTGCCGACCAAGTAATTAGAAGATGTATTTCGAACGAGGAAGGACTAAAAGTACTATGACACTGCCACGAAGGACCAACCGACATACATTATCAAGCCAACCGGACTGCACGTAAAGCCCTTGAAGCAGGATTCTTTTGGCCTACTTTATTTAAGGACGCTCAACAATTGGTAAGCGTTTGCAACTGCTGCCAACGGTCAGGTAAGATTTCCCGTCGGGACGAAATGCCCAAAAATTTTTACTTAGAATGTGAAATTTTTTATCTGTGGGGCATAGATTTTGTAGGCCCTTTACCTCCTTCTTTTGTTATATCTTAGTAGCGATCGATTACGTTTCACGATGGGCTGAAGCGCAAGCTTTTCCCACCGCTGACATGAGAGTCGTCGTTAAATTTCTGAAATCCTTATTTTCACGTTTTAGCACGCCTAGGGCTATAGTTAGCGATCGAGGTACTCATTTTTGTAACACCCAGATGGCTAAAGTGTTAGCCAAATATAGAGTTACTCATAAACTCGCTACCGCTTATCACCCCCAAACAAGCGACCAAGTGGAGGTAGTGAATAGAGAACTAAAGCGCATATTAGAAAAGACTGTAGATACCAATCAAAAAGATTGGTCCCTCAAGTTAGATGATGCACTTTGGGCCTATCGTACAACATTCAAAACTGCGATCGGTTGTACACCTTCGTTTAGTATATGGAAAAGCATGTCACCTACCTGTAGAATTAGAACATCGCGCATACTGGGCACTAAAATTTCTTAACTTAGATACAAACTTAGCCGCCAAACAACGTAAATTTCAACTCAATGAACTTGAGGAATGGCGTGCAAATGCCTATGAAAATAATAAATTTTATAAAGAGCGATCTAAGTTTTATCATGATAGGAAAATTAAATTTCCAAAATCTTTTTCACCAGGTGATCTTGTCCTACTATATTACTCACGCCTTAAATTATTTCCAGGAAAATTAAAATCCCGATGGACCGGACCCTTTACTGTTAAACAAATCTGGCCATATGGGACCGTTCTTATTTCTAACCCTAAACTAGGAACTTTCAAAGTAAACGGGCACCGTTTAAAACTATATTTTACTGGGGACCCTTTTCAAAAAGAACCTGAAACCCTAACACTACTCCATAATCTCGAAATATAAATTCACTTGTATATTTCCATCTTTTATGCTTTTGTATATTATGTAAATATGCTTTTTCTATCTTTATTTTGTCACTTCATACCTATGCCTAACATTAGTATGGGGGTGCTTTTAGCTGCAATTTTTATCACTTGTATGGTATATTTTTCCTTTTAAATAAAAACATTGTTTATTTTATTACTTATCCAAAACAAGTCAAAAATTTCAAAACCATACTATTTATATATATTCCAAAAATCTGCATTGATAAAAATGCAAATTATTCAATTTTCAAATTTACTACTCCTTCTCATAACTCGATAGATATAAATATTCGGAATAAACTTATAAACTCTACCTTGTAAATTTCATTACACTCGGAGTTATTATTTTAGCAAGCCTGCTTTAATATATTAAAAATACATATATATATAATAGAAGCAAAACATATTATGTTCACCAAACAATTTTAGACTGTAATTATCCTTACTCCATTATTAACGAAATATAAGAAATACAAACTATTATAGTTGCTCTCAAAAAATTTTATCCAACTCTTGAATATTTATTTATTTCTACTTGGCATGTTTTCTTATGCAAGCAAGTATCTAGGAGTATGTGCTCCTAGTAAAAGAAAAGATCTTATGTCAATGAGAATAAGATTTCATTCCGTACACATAGACATCCAATAAATATGAAAAAATTATATGGAAAGGAGTATGTGCACCTCTAAATATACATTGGATTCAAATAAAAACTCAAGTATGCATTGTATTTTTTTTGCCACTTTGGAATTACATTCCTTAGTAGTTATAACAACGCATAACTTAGATAAAAAGATGATAGAATACAAAAATCTATCACTTTTACAAAAACCTATTGTATAGGTAAATTCCACCCTTCCAAAGTTGATATTCTATTTTTGTTTAAAATTTTGAGAGAGCATAAATAATAGGAAGTATATTTTCCAATATATCTCATATAAGATATAGTAATCATAAAGCCAATCTATCCTTGTTATATCTGATTTTGATATGTGCTTACTATTTGTTTTCAAAAACTTTTTATGGCTATAAATTCTAAACTCTGGTATCAATGATATATATATACGATAGCATTTAACTCTTTATTCATCGGATTTTTATACCTGTTTTATCTTGAAGAATTAAATTGATAGTAAATAGAAAATTTCATAACTTTTAAATATACTCAACTCTATATTTGCTCTGGAATAGCAGAATCTAAGTACGGGGGTATTTGATGAGTAAAAAAATATACAATTTTGTATAGTATTAATTTTGAATATTTATAAATAAAATCTTAGTTTTTATATATAAAACTAATTATTTTTGTTATATTTTATTTTCTAAGTTTTTCTGAATTTTTGTATTTTTTTACTTAGGTCATGCCCCTAGGTCACGCCCGTGACTTAGGGTGTGACATCCCTGTTTAATTCCTTTTTATTTTCTATTTTTGTTATTTAGGAAAATCGAAAAAGCTGATGACACGTCCATGACACGCCCGTGACCCAATCAGACACGCATGTGCCCGCACCAGTGTTAGCCTGTTTCCAGCAAGATGCCGCACTGTCGCCATGCCCCGTGCCGCCTGATGAACCGACTGCAAGGCACGCCCGTGACACAATTCGACACGCCTGTGACCTGATGAAATTATATCCAAAGTTCAGCCCAGCTCGACATATGTCCCGACACGCCGCCCGACATGCCGCCCGACACGCCGCCCGATATGCCCATGATCTTGTCACGCTCACCCAACACGCCCGTGTCTAGGGGCGTGTCGTTTCAAATTTTTTTCTATAAAAAGTGGGGCAGAGCTTTGTAAAATTATTCGAACACCAGTAGCTTCCTTAAGAACTGTTAGGACTCCCCAGCTCTCTGACAAAGAACTGGTAGTAGCTTTCAAGTATTCAAAGTTCTGTAAGTTGTAATTTTTTCAGCTTTATAGAAAGTTGTAATAACTTTTTGAATTTATAAAATAGAATATTTCAATTTTAATTTTGAGTACTTTACAGTTTTATTTTTTTGCTTTGCTTTATTTTCTCATACTATCCTGAATGAAATGCGAAGCTCTTCTTATGTCCCGGATTAAGATAGCGTGAAACTGCTTTCAAAACTATTTTCCAAAACCTTATTATTTCATACTATCTCGAATGAAAGGCGAGGCGAAAGCCTATGACCTGGATTAAGATAATGTGAAAGCTTTTCTATATTTTAGATTTTACTACCATATCCTGAAAGAAAGGCGAAGCGAATGCTTAAGTCCTGAATTAAGATTGATAGGTAGATATTATTTTCTGCACTTTATACCGCCCCCATCCTGATAAGAGGCTAAGAATGGTCAACACTTGGTCAAGATGAGCTCTGGGCTGGATATTATTTTCAACTATTTCAACTCTATGTTCTAGTTATTCTAACTAGGGTTTACTATTAATTGATCATATACTAGGTGAAGAGACACTACATTTTATGTTAACCCGTTTAAACGCAAGACTCCCCGGTCGTACTTTCGAGTCAGTGATGCTACCAAAGGGACCCTCTCGTTAAGTTAGGTAATCAAGAAATAAAGTTGTTCTTTAATAGGTGAATTAATATTCTCTCATAGTAATTCTTAAATCAAGGACTACCTTTTGAGTCCTTATCTTAATAAAATCACGTATTTATATTTTTCTGTCTTTTATTTTTAATATAAACTCCACTCCGTTCTTTCGATAAGATAATAGGCCGTTCTAAAAAGTAGAATAATTAACACCGATCCTAGGAAAAATACGACCTTAATATTTTCTACAAAATATTATACTCCTATGCGATAGGTACTCTTGCCTTAATCCACAGGATATAAGTAAGTAAAAAAGAGATAGACTTATATACGTAAAAGATTATATAACACCAAATCTATCCTCTTTAAATCAAAATTTACTTATCAATAACCTGCATAACTCAGAGAAATAATGAACATAATCAAAAAAATGATTTTTCATTTAACATATAAGGAAAAGTAATGTTTGTGCATATAACAAAATATCACATTTCTTGAGCCCTTTAAGTAAAACTTGAAACATTTCATGTTTCAGGTTCCCTTATAACTAAGCTGCGCCCCTAGGCTTCTTGATAGCTTGATCTTCAGCTACAGCCTCCTTCTTTCCTTTTTTTATTTTCCTTATCTGCTTTGGCTTCTTCATCTTCAGCTTTCTTATCACTCTGTCTTTGGAAGTAACTATATGGCTTTGGGAAGTATTTGGAAGGCTCAACTGCATCAGGAGATAGAATGTTTGCATTCTTGTTCTTCCAGTATATCCTCCTTATTGTGTCCCTCTTTTCCATTTTCTCCCATTCCACTATGCTATACAATTTATATCTATCATTCTTCTTAGTTTTAACTTGATCCCATGCTGACAATATGATGGTACTTGACTCTAGGCTCCACTACTCAAAGTCATATCTCTTTTCTATTTCTTCTCTGTATCTTTTCTTCCTTAATCTGGTCTCTTCCTCATCTTTAGCAACAATAAATCTTTCATTGGCCTTCAACATCTGGTCTGCAGTGGGGCTGAGTGCAAGAGTGTCAGCAGCTACATGTATTGATGGTTCACCCCACTATGACCCTTCTCCTATATACTGATCATAATTTTGTTCATACCCCTGATCATAATGCTGATCATCTTGCTGAGCAGACATGCTTGAGTTCAAAGCATCTTGTACTTGAGTAGGCATCATAGGGATGTTGTCATATCTGATAGGTTCAATCACAAATGATCCTCTTACTATATTTGTAGCCCACACCATATTTTCAGTGTTAGTTCTTATTACCTTACTCTCCCCCTTTTTGACTTCTTCAATTACTTATAAATTATGGGAGGTGCTTGCCTTGTTCCTTGCAGATTCAAGATAATTGACTCCAACAGTGACTTGATTTTTGACCTCTAGCATGTGGTCATCCAACAGCTTTGTATAACCATCCATCTTATGGAATATGTCAACATTCTATTTTTCTATCAATACTTTGTCAGTATTGTGTATAACTAGCATATTCTTTGCCTGAATGTTTTGATTTTCTATAATTGTAACAACATTTTCCCCCACTTCATCCAATTTTTCTATGGTATAATCCACTACAGGAGCAGCCCTTATGAAGAACTTAACTGTCTCAGACTTCAAAAGATTTACTTCAAATCTGATAGACTTGATCTCCGTTGATAGCTCATTTCTTATGTTCTTCAAGGCATCATCCACAAAATTTTCTAGGGATCTCCTCTACTCATCCAACAGGCCCTTCAGCCGGGCAATAAATATATGATCAATTTGATCCATCCTTGCCGAGGTTCCCTCATCAGTTGCTTCTTGGACTGGTCTGTCTTCTGTCCTGCGGGCATGGTCATCCATTGTGAATTCAGAGGAATGAGCTTTCTTTGGGACACTCTCTTTCTTCTCTAACATAGAGGAATCTATTTCATGCACTTCAACATGAGCAGGGAGTTCAGATTGAAGCTCCCCATCCACATCTGCCATGTCCTCAGTGACATGTAGTACAGCAATAACAACATCATCAGTCTGATTTTTCTCAGGAGGATTCTGGAACTGCTCCTCCTCAGCAAATGCATCCTGTATTACTTGTTCCAGGAGTCTCTCCCCTCACTCTGAGGATGTTTCCATTTAGAAGCTCTTGGGGTGGTGGCAGTATATCTTCTGTAGCTTCTAGGGTCTTTAAGGCCTCCCCCTTGATTACAACAGAGATTCTGGTCATAATTTCTTCTGCCACTGTCTCAGTAACTTTAATTATAGGAGTACGTGGAGCTTGTTCAGATGAAGTAGATACGTGAGCGCCCATGTCCTTCCTGGTCTCTTCTTCAGACCCTGTCAGGTTTGGATCATGAGTTTCTTCTTCATCTTGTTTTTTAGAAGAGCTGCTTGTAGAGCTTGATTCAAGAATAGGGACTGGCTTCCCTTTCTTCTTGGCAGTAGATGGACCATGAGTCTGGAGGACTCTGTCCCATATGTCCAGCATTCTGATGTCCATCTTCCTCATATGATGGATTCTTTCCCCAAGCTTCATACTGAGGATCTATGGAACTGTATGTAGCAGAAACAGGGAAAGGATTCTCCCCAGATTTGGCTCAGATAGACATTCCGCTATCCTTTAAAATAGAACTTTTCCCTAGTTCATTTTCTTGGTCAAAATGACCCTGGCCATCAATTAAAACATTTTCTTGGAGATTTTGTCGTGGGATCCATTTTTGCATAACAGGGCCTTCCCAACGACGTCGGCCAGGAACTTACCATTCACGTTCAGTTCCTTCCTTAGGATGGAGCCGGCGGAAAGCTTGGAAAAGCGGCACCACTTCATGACCGCTTTGACATCTAACTAGACTAGGGATTCTTCGTTCTCAGTCTCTGTAAACCTCGACAATTTTAGCGCCTTGCTTAATCTCCTCGAGTTTATCTTGATCTTTGTTCCACTTACTACAGCCTTGATATTGCCAGTAGAAGCATCTCCCTTGGCATTCATAAACAATTCCAGTACCTCCCACTTCCATAGCAGGCACGACTCCGACCGGACAAACTCTAGGTCAGATACCTGGAGTAGGTGGAGAACAAATAACACCTCTTCCGGTGCATCCTTAAATCCATTTTTCACTAGCTCTGACCCCTCGAATAGGAAATCTTGTCCCTTCGACGCCATTTCTCTCGGAATTTCTGTAGTTCCGCGAGACTATTTCGTTGTTTTGGCGAATACAGGCGGAAGAGGGCAAGGAACAGTGTAATTTGTTCTATGCACAAGTCCTTCTATTTATAGTTATTTTCAAAGAGAAGGCAGAAAGGCACTTACTATAACACCCCCATCCGTCACATGAGATATAACAGAAGGTCCAGCCGGGGCCCCACGCCATATTCCACGGACAGTCAGCGAAGTTACATATTAATACTAAAATACTATGAGACGATATCGAAACCTAACACAGAGCATTCTAGCGGAAGATTTTAAGCAAGTTAGAAGAACCCATCACAACACATGAATGTCCACTAAAACCCAAAGCAAGAGTGAAAGTACAAATACACATAGAGTATTGACCTTATGACCTTACAACATTCAACTTGAATTAAAGTGTTTTACATACTTCAGTACGCAGGCCGTCCATACATGAAAATAGTAAAAGTAAACACTTCGCTGTGGCCTTCAAGGGCCAACACAACATCAAGGGATTTAGCCCGCTACTTGCCACTTGGCTCACCTATTCCCACATAAGAACAATCCACCGAATGGTGGCAAAACAAGGCAACAGTCAGCTAAAGCTGACCAAATTATAACGACCCTGCCCTTTACTCGGGGTGGCAGAGCTATTTCCCAGTAAAGTATTAGCAAAACCAAACATAGTAATGAAAGTGCAATTTAAGCACACTTTACTAAAGGCATAGGCACGAACGACCACACACCCCGTGCACTCAGGGCATATTCTCGGTGTCTAGATAAAAGCCAGTGCCAACCATCGTTCATAAGACGACAACAAACATGAGCATTTTGGTAGTCTTTACGGCCCGCATAAGGCCTAAGACCCGTAACTATGTCTGCGACAGGCATCACTACCCATGGATGCACCACATAGCTACTGGGTAGGTTTAACGCTTTCCCATTGCTCACATTGCGGGGAAAAAACTACCGCGATGCGGGTCGACCTCCCCATTCCCACTCCTCTAGTCAAAAAATAACACTACTATGCTACATGGGTGGCTCGCATGCCACCTGGCTGGGCTCCCAGAGCTCTTAGACCCACATCTCAAGCCCCAGGTCTCCACGACATAGGCCACAAACAAAGCTCTTAAGAAGCTACCGCCTGCGGTAGCACTACTGCCGCGCGATATTTGACAGAAATGCGATTCTACCCAGTTTTCCGGGTGCTCCTTGGAGTTAGTCCCCAAGGTTCCCTGATGCAATCTACCATGTAGAAACCCAAAAAACAAACATCACGGAGTCTTCTCCGGCCAATAAAAACATAATGAAAACATCACCAATCTAGACCAACCTGTCCAGATGGGCTTCACACACCATGCCTATATTCGTACTTCGATTCTGAACTTTATATGCAAAACTACGGGGATATACCGTAACTAACAGAGGGAAAACCTCACGTTCACCGCACACTTGCGAGAGAGGGTTTCCTATGCAATAGGAAGAGGACTTCACATGTCCAAGTTAAGAATCGTTACCCTTTGCGCTTTCTTCGGTGTCATACCAAAGATCTAGACATATGAATACGACTGCAACGATCTTGCCTCCATAGATCCGGACTCGGCTTGCGAATCAAAACTCCGGAACTTCAACGGCGACGAGATTTACCCTCCGGCGCCACTGCTCCTCCTCTAGGAAAACCAGGCCAACTACAAATCAAGAAGAAATGAAGTGAAAACGACCAAATTCAGGCTTATAAATAAAGCTACTGCCACGCGGTAACTAACTACCGCCACGCGGTACCTTAATACAATGCCTCATTTCGAGCGCAACCGCCCAAACCCTCCAATCACAAGCCGACACTTGGCCAACGCCATTACATTATCACTATCGCCGCACGATAGAACGCTAACGCCACGCAATAGAGGCATCGGTTGTGACATGACACCAGGCCTTATCGCTGCGTGCTAACTTCTACCGCCACACAGTATGATCCTGAGAACCATATCAATTAAATTGACCAAGCTATCGCCAGTGGTAACCCTATCGTTGGGCGGTAGCTTCCCGAGAGTTCTGGTAGATTAATTCCCCTGCTACCGCCACGCGGTAACAACTTTTCGCAACGCGGTAACATCTTTCTCGAGATCTTGATGCTCTCAATGCAAACCCTGGAGCTACCTCCACGCAGTAACTAGCTACCGTCGGGTGGTAATCCACAGAGAAGCATCTTACGCCTCAAGAAATTTGGGGCGTTACAAATCTCCCCCACTTAAAGAAATTTCGTCCCAAAATTTTTACGTTACGGGAAAATATAAAAAGTAAACAATGCATCCGTTTACCTTAGAGAAATAGCTCAGAGAACTCCTCCCTCATAGTTTGATCGAGCTCCCAAGACATCTCTTCACTGCCACAGTTGTCCCAAAGGACCTTGACCATTCTAATGGACTTGTTCTGCAGCTGCTTGAACTCTACGTCTTTGATCCGAATGGGCTTGACCTTCATCGTCAACCCACTATTGACCAGCACTTTACTCGCAACAATCACTTGAGTAGGCTCTTGAATGGCCTTTCGCAGCACTGAGATGTGAAATACATCATGCAAACCGCTCAACTCCACCGAAAGAGCCAAACGATAGGAGGCAATACCAATCCTCTCCAAGATCTCAAAAGGCCCAACATACCTCGGACAAAGCTTATTTAAGCGTCGAATTCTTGATACACCCTTAAAGGGTTTTATCTTGAGGTATACTCAATCGCCCACCGCAAAACACATGTTCCGATGCTTGGCATTGTAGTACTTGGTCAGCCTATCTTGAGCAATCAGTAGCCAATCTCAAATTAACTGTATCGTTGAAGTAACGTCTTCAACGTCCCTTCGCTTGTACAGCTTTGATTTTCACGTTTCTACCCAAGCCAACGGCGTACAACACCTCCTTCCATATAGAGCCTCAAAAGGTGCCACCTGAATGCTATCTTGGTAGATGTTATTATACGCGAACTCAATCATCAAAAGATGGTCCTCCCACCTTTTATCAAAATCCAAAGTACACATATGAAGCATATCTTCTATCATCCTGTTCACCATTTCAGTCTTACCATCTGTCTGTGGGTGAAAAACTATACTAAAGTTCAACTTTGTACCCAATAACTGATGAATGAGGCTCCAATCATTAAATGTGAAATGACCATCTCGGTCACTAACGATGCTCCGGGATACGCCGTGCAAATGGACTATGTTGTCCACATAAAGCTTCGCTAGTTTCTCAACTGAATCATCCTTCCTTTTGGGTATGAAGTGTTACACCTTCATTAAACGATCAACGATCACCCAAATGACAATGTTCCCTTTGTGCGATCTCGGCAAACCATGCATGAAATCCATGGAGATGTCATAATATTTCCACTACGGTATAGGCAAGGACTTCAGGAATCTGCCAGGCTTATAGCATTCGGCCTTCACCAAGGCACAAGTTTGATATTTTGCCACATACAATGCTATGTATTTCTTCAGACCCGACCACCAAAACAATTTCTTCATGTCCTTGAACATCTTGATGCTCCCAGGGTGAATCGAGTACTGAGTATGAGGAGCCTCATAAATAACCTCCTCCCATAGTTTGCCCATACTTGGGACGCACAAACGACTGTCCTTCCATGATAACCCATCAATGACGGTAAATTGGGTATTTGACCCATCCAAAGCCTCATCCATGAACTTCTTCATGCTGTCATCCAACTCTAAAGCCTTCCGAATCCGATCAGCTAAGTCATACAACACTTCCATCCAGTTCAACCGTGCTTCAGCACCAGACATCTCATCAACACAAGAGATCTCTAAGGCCTTTAAATTTCGAATGAGATGCTCGACATGCATCGTTAACCAATTGGCCTGCGCGGGAGCTCCGTGGCTTAACGCATCCGCAACCGCATTACCTTTCATAGGTACATAGCGTATCTTGAAGGCGTAATAACCAAGGAACTCCATCCACCTTTGTTGATGCACATTCAAATCCTTTTGATTTGATAGGTACTTCAAGTTCTTATGGTCTGTGTAAATATCGACCTTCACACCATATAGGTAGCGCCTCCAAAGCTTTAGTGCGAATACCACAGCCGCCAACTCCAAATCATTGACAGGGTAATTCCTCTCATGAACCTTAAATTGACGTGATCCATAGGCTATCACCTTCCTGTGCTGGAGCAGAACATAGCCTAATCCACTCCCAGAGGTGTCACTGAAAATCTCAAAGCCCACCGAACCACAAGGCAAACATAAGACAGGCGCCGTAGTCAGACGACACTCTAGTTCTTCGAAAGCTTGTGCGCACTCCGGTGACCCAACAAACTTCTGATCCTTCCTTATCAAAGTAGTGAGGGGCAGTGCCATCCTCGAGAAGTTTTCCTCGAAGCGTCTGTAATAGCCTGCAAGCCCCAGAAAACTCCGGACATCCGACACAAAAGACATCACAGGCTATTCCCGTATCACAGCTACCTTCACCGGATTTATTGCAATTCCCTCACCACTAACCACGTGACCAAGGAACGCTACCAAGGACAGCCAAAACTCATATTTGGAGAACAAAATATGCAAGTACTCCTCATGATCATCCTCGAATAGGGAGTACACTAAGATATCATCGATGAACACTGTCACGGACCGATCCAAATACTCCTTAAATGTCATGTTCATTAGATCCATAATGACTGATGGAACATTTGTCAACCCGAAAGGCATGAAAGTAAACTCATAATGCCCATACCGTATACTGAATGCCATCTTGGGAATATAACTCTCCCTGATTCTTTGCTGAAAGTAACCAGACTTCAAATCCAGCTTCGAATACACAGTCGATCCAAACTAGCTGATCGAACAAATCATCGATCCTTGGAATCGGGTACTTATTCATCTCCGTTAGCTTATCCTGTTCCCGTTAATCGATACAAAGCCGTAGACTTCCATCTTTTTTTACCATGAAGAGAACCGGGGCGTTCCAAGGTGACGAGCTTGGACGCACAAACCCCTGCTCTATCAATTATTGAAGTTGCGCCTTCAATTCCGCCATCTCTCTCTGTGCTAAGCAGTAAGTATACCGTGACACTGGCTTGGCACCAGAATTCAACTCAATGGTGAACTCGATATCTCTCCGGTGTGGGGCTCCAGGGACACTTTTGGGGAAAATGTCGACAAGCTCTGACACCAACGAAACACCGACCAACCCAGGCATGGGATTCACAGTCTCTAGTTAAGAACAACTCCGCCCCTCAAGAACTGATAACTTAGTCTCGCTTTCAGCGTTTACCCCTAGTGTGACCACCTTAGGGTTACACTACCTATAATCTTTAATGACCATGTTTCCGTTTTGTTTATATATCCATAATTGATACATCTAAAAGCAATAATACGGACCAAGAGAAAAACCTTGGATGCTAAGGAGCGAGAAGTCTCACAACGAACAGTACTCTCAACAACTAAGAGTGGTACAAAGCCCGCTTACATAAATCGTAAGTCAATAACTAATCATGTCGTAGGTATCAAAGCTATAAGCTAAACCGTACCTGTCATCTCGTCCATTTGCTTATGGCCTTCTGCCCTTTCCTTTATCTTCGGAAACCTACCCCAACAGTCACTAGCTAAATTTCCTGGCTTACCACAGTTATAATAGTGGATTGGGCCTCCTAGCCCAAAGGTTGGTCTAGACCACGCCTCCTTTACCACTGGAGTACCACTCCGATATTTCATGGCAATATGTCATATCTTGCCATACGTATAACAGGTAAGTGGGACTCGCCCTATAGTTTCTCCTGACTTAGCTTTCTTTGTCTTTGGGGCATCAACACGACAATCACGGGTAAAGTGTCCTGACTTGACACAAGTATGGAAAACATAAGGGGCTTGACCAGTAGAGGTTCTATACCTCTTATGCCAACTCCTATGGTGTTCATACTTTGTATAAACCATGGAGTTCGGTACTCTGCACACTAACGTCTGGTGGACTTTTCCCAAATCTACTTCCAACGATCTAGCTTACTCCACCAATGCTCGGAATCCCAATAACTTCGGTCCTACCAATAGAAGTCGTAAATCATCACGCAGTTCGTTATAAAACCTGTTTACCATAGTCTGCTCGTCCTCCAACTCAAACTCTGAGTAGCGCCTTATCGTGACAAACATATGTAAATACTCGTCAATAGAGTGCGTCCCTTGCATCAAAAGCATGTTCAACTGCTGATTTGATGATCGTCTAATTTCCACTTATTCTAGAGAACCAACCGGTATTGAATCCACCCCAAGGGCAGGGGGTTTCCCATGCCTTCCATGTCAGGCATTGATCATAGAGAGCACTACTTTGGCTACCATTCAGATGGTTTCAGCAGAAGGAGGGGTCGTAGGCATGTCATTAAGCGCACTTCTCTCCACATAGTGCTAACATTGTGACTGCACTGCACCACTCCTAATCACCTATAATAGGGAAACACTCAATTAGGTGGCAAACAATTGCTAAAAAGCAATTATAGGAACACTCAGGTTCCTTAAACATATGTATTTTCATTCCTAAGTGGACATTCATGGGTTCTTTTCATGTTATAACAATGACGCACACGCCTGTGCTCACCACGCCTTAAAATGAATTCGTCCATGAATTCTCCTAAGAAAGACTGACACCGTAGTCTGATACCAAATTATAACACCCCCATCCATCACACGGGATATAACAGAAGGTTTGGTCGGGGCCCCACGCTATATTCCACGGATAGTCAGCGTATTTACATATTAATACAAAAATACTATGAGACGATATCATAACCTAACACAGAGCATTCTAGCGAAAGCTTTGAATCAAGTTAGAAGAACCCATCACAACACATGAATGTCCACTAAAAAAAAAGTAGGAATGAAAGTACAAATATACATAGAGTCTTAGCCTTATGACCTTACAACATTCAACTTGAATTAAAGTGTTTTACATACTTCGGCACCCAGGCCGACCATACATGAAAGCTGTAAAAGTAAACACTTCACTTTGGACTTCAAGGGCCAACACAACATAAAGGGCTTTAGCCCGCTACTTGCCACTTGGCTCACCTATTCTTGCATAAGAACAATCCATCAAATGGTGGAAAAACAAGGCAATGGTCAGCTAAAGATGACTAAATTATAACGACCCCGCCCCTTACTCGGGGCGACGGAGCTCCTTCCCTGCAAAGTATTAGCAAAACCAAACATAGTAATGTAAGTGTAATTTAAGCACACTTTACCATAGGCATAGGCATGAATGGCCACACACCCCGTGCACTCAGGGCACATTATAGGTGTCCGGATAAAAGCTAGGGCAAACCGCCGTTCATAAGATTACAACAAACATGAGCATTTTGGTAGTCTTTACGGCCAGCGCAAGGTCATGACTAGTAATTTAGTCATAATTTTAGCTTAATTTATTATTTGATATTTAATAAATTATTGTATTTATTCGTTGTTTTTAAGAATTTTCATAAAATTTATATTTTATGTTCCAAACATATATATTTTTATTTTTGTTGGATTATGACAGGCCTGGGGGGAGATTTTGTCCTGCTGTCACGTCCAGGGTCCATGTGCAAGCCGCAACTCATCATATATATATATGTGTGTGTATGTATATACATAATATGTATGTGTGTATGTATGTATACATATTCATTATATATATGTGTGTGTGTGTGTGTGTGTATATATATATATATATCCTAATAAATATATACATAAATATATATGCAGCAGGCCGATCACCACCATGCAGCACCTCAAACCTCACTCTGCCGGCCACTCCAGCCAACACCAAGTTCGACCACTTCAGCAGCTCAAATCCAGCCGGCCGCCACCTCATCTCGGCCACAATAGCGCCACAACCGTGCAACCATCCTCCTCCATGCAAGGCTCCAGCAACTCCAAGTTCGGCCGACCATCGGCCACCTCCGCGTCAATAGCTCTCCCTTCTCCACGTCAGTGATCCAGCCCGTCCTCAATCCTCCTCCATGCAGCGCCAGTTCCGCCTCCGCCATCGCTGTTGAAGTTTCACTCGGGAGTTGGGTGAAAGAAACGGCTGAATTTATTTAATTCCGTCGTTACTGTAGCGTGAACAGTAACGACAAAATTAATAAATTCAGTCGTTTGTTTGTGCTAAGAAGGCTTATAAATACTCATTTGTTGGGCATTTTAGGGGGACCCCGAAGAGATTTTGAGAAGAGAATTCAACAAGTCAAGTCACCACTGTCACTTTTATTTTGTGTAGAATTTTGAAATTAAGTGTGTTTAAGTTTCAATTTGAAATCGCACATCAGTTGTCTTTTTTTTGTCTTTATTTATGTATCGTAAATCTTGTACGTTTTTCTCTTTTTAACTTAGAATCTCTGCTAGTTTGTAACCTCATAACTTCGCACTATTATTTCTAGTAAATCATCGTTCTACTCGCAATAAAATTTTATTATTCATATTTCAAAATTTATCCCTTGTAATCTTTTCAAATAGCAAAAAAAAGCTCTCCATTTCACTTAAAATTTTATTCCTTGTCAATTTCGCATCTTTTTTCTTAATATCACATTTTTTCTATAATAATGATTCCTCCATCTCCATGAGCGGCTAATTCTCTATAGTGCTCGATCGCGATGATCCGAGGATGAGCTAATTTTCGCAATGATTTTAGTTTTGCATTTCTCAATTTGTTGAACGCTTACGATTTACCGTTGATCAATTCATTGAGGCTATATATTTTATATAGTTTTCATAACAGTTTTCGATCTTTAGCTAGCCGAGAGGCTCGTAAGGCGAATCGATCACTCATCAGTAAAAAGAGTAGAACGCAACCCTCAAGAGAGGACAACGTAACTCTTCCGGATTGGAGTAAAATCCAATAGCGAGGTTCACAACCTAAAACAAGTCTTAGGCGATGCGATTTGAGAACGAAAGTTTGGTCGATACACCTAAGCTTAGTTGAACCTAATCTTCGAAAGAAGAGTGTTCATGCTTCGGGAACCTCCACGGTCAAAGCCACTCCTCAACAAGAGAATCACATTGTTATTTTCATTTCGTAATTTTATAATTCCAAAGTGACTCAAGATCGGGTACTAGCTGTAAAACCATTTATTTAATTCTGTTAAGCTCTTATAGTTTTCGTTATTCGCAACTCAAACTTCAAGTTTTATTTGATAAGATAATAACGATTTTCAAAGTAGGATTACTCGATCACCCCGAGTCTAATACGACCTTAGTTTTTATAAAACTTATACCACTCCCGATACGGTACACTTTCCGTTGTCGTTTGCGGATATAGTTTCGCGCGATCAAGTTTTTGGCGCCATTGCCGGGGACTTAGGTCGATAATTTGAAAAAGAAATAGTTATTAATTTTATCGCTTTTTTTTTAGTTTATGACCCGAGTAAACTCTTTAAATAATTTTGAATTTGGTTTTGATCCGGAAATCGAGCGCACCTTTCGCCGACGTCTCCGATTTAGTGATCTACCAATAATTTGCGAAGAATCAATCGGAGAAACTAACGAGAGCATAATGGAAGTCCCTAACCTTAATGCGGCCCCGCTACGGACCATGTCCTATTATGCGAGGCCGAATTTGGAGGAAACACAATCTAGTATTATTCGCCCAGCAGTAGCGAATAATAATTTTGAAATTAAAACGAGTATCATTCAAATGGTACATCAATCGGTTGTATTCGATGGCTTACCGGATGAAGATCCAAATTTACATCTGCTTAATTTTTTGGAAATTTGCGATACGTTTAAAATAAATGGTGTCACTGATGACGCCATCCGTTTGCGTTTATTTCCGTTTTCTTTGCGGACTAAGGCCAAGCAGTGGTTGGGTTCTCTTCCTAGAGGTTCCATCACTACATGGGCCGAAATGACAGAGAAATTTTTAATGAAATATTTTCCTCCGGCAAAGTCCGCTAAATTACGTACGGACATTCTCTCGTTCACGCAAATAGACTCGGAGTCTCTCTATGACACATGGGAGCGCTTCAAGGAACTTTTGCGGAGATGTCCTCATCATGCCCTTCCTATGTGACAATAAGTTCAAACTTTCTACAATGGTTTGAATATCCAAACAAGGCAAATGATTGATGCGCCCGCAGGGGGAACTCTTAATAACAAAACCCCCGAGGCCGCTCAAGAGCTTTTCGAGGAGATGACCATGAATGCTTATCAGTGGAATGCGCCACAGTCGCACACTAACAAGCCGACCGGACTCTTTGAAGTCGAGGTCACCCCGAATTTGGCACTTCAAGTAGAAATGCTCACAAAGCAAGTGGCGGAGATGTCTGCTTCCTCCACCACAAATTGGGCTTATAATAATAATAATTTTAATAATAATTTTCAAGAGCAAGTAAATTATATGGGGAACTCCTATCGTCCTCCGTATAACCCGAATAATAATATTCCGTTCAATAATAGTTATAATCCGGGTTTGCGGAATCATCCAAACTTTTCATGGAGCAACCCCAATAATGCTCAACGACCACCACAAGTGAATCCTCCCGGATTTGCACCACCACCACCACAAAAGTCCTCTTCACTTGAAGAGGTCTTCACTAAGTACGTAGCCTCCAACGAGTCCAATATCCGGAATCTTACCGGCTCTATTAAAAACTTAGAAAATCAAATTGGACAGCTAGCTAAATTATTCTCTGAACGCCAACAAGGAGCTCTGCCAGACAATACCGAGCCAAATCCAAGGGAGACCGCCAACGCAATAACCCTTCGCAGCGGAACGGAGGTAACTTCTACAAATTTGGCTGGACCCGAGGTAAACGTTTCATCTTCACCCCCGCAACTTACTTCTCTGCAAGTTAGCTCTTCTACTTTACCATCTTCTACTCTAGCTCCGCGTAATAATTTAAAACCTTCAATGCCTTATCCTTCAAAATTTAAAAACGAGCGCAATGATGAGCAATACAAAAAAATTATTGAAATTTTAAAACAAATTCAAATAAACGTCTCATTCTGCAAAGCAATCTCCAATATGCCTAAATACGCGAAATACCTCAAAGAATTACTCTCTAATAAAAAGAAACTTGAGAATATTTCGCGTATTTCTTTAAACGCAGAATGCTCGGCGGTTGTATTAAATAAATTGCCGGAAAAACTTAACGATCCGGGACGGTTTTCTATCCCATGTTTGTTCGGCAATTTGTTAATAAAACACGCCTTGGCCGATTTAGGTGCTAGTATAAATTTGATGTCGTTCTCTTTATTTAAAAAACTTGGTTTGGGCACACCAAACCCAACTAAAATGAGCATCCAACTAGCGGACCAGTCAATAAAATATCCAATAGGGATAGTTGAGGATGTGCTCGTTAAGGTTGACAAGTTTATTTTCCCGGTAGACTTTGTCATCCTCGACATAGAAGAAGACACCGAAGTACCTCTTATACTCGGTCGTCCCTTCCTTGCCACCTCCAGGGCAATAATAGACGTAAGTAACGGAAAGCTTCTCCTACGAGTGGGGGACGAAGAAGTTACTTTTAGAATTAATTCTTCTATGAAAAATTCTTTTTCTAACGACGACTCTTGCTTTACCTTAGAAATTTTTTTTGAAGAGGAAATAACGTTGTTTTCTGAAATTATCTCTCATTCATTAGAAAATCCGGATATTACAAACTCATTTTGTTTAAAAGAAATAACTCGATCACTTAATTTTGAAGAAATAAAATCGAATAATTTTAAAGTAAAAACGTCTTATGAGGAGCCTCCGAGTTTAGAATTAAAACAATTGCCGGAACATTTAAAATATTTATTTTTAGAAAAAGAGTCAAAATTGCCCGTAATTATTTCATCCGCGCTTAACGATTCAGAAATTTCTGAATTAACAAAAATTTTAAATAATCACCGTCATGTAATTGCATGGCAAATTTCTGATATTAAGGAAATTAGCCCCTCATTTTGCACGCACAAAATCACATTAGAAAATAATTCTCGCGACACCGTTCAGCCACAACGCGGGGATTATTTTCCCAATTTCTGATAGCACTTGGGTTAGCCCGGTGCAAGTCGCGACTAAGAAGGGCGGGATAACGGTGGTCTCTAATGAAAATAATGAGTTGATCCAAACACGTACTGTTACGGGTTGGCGGGTATGCATCGATTATAAGAAATTAAATAATGCAACTCGTAAGGATCACTTCCCGCTTCCCTTCATTGACCAAATCTTAGAATGTCTATCCGGTCACTCACACTATTGTTTTCTTGATGGTCTTTCGGGATACTTTCAAATCCCAATTGCACCTGAAGATCAAGAGAAAACAACGTTCACTTGCCTGTTTGGCACCTTCGCCTATTGGAGGATGCCGTTTGGTCTTTGCAACGCGCCAGCTACATTCCAAAGGTGTATGTTGGCAATTTTTAACGAATTAGTAGAGGACGCCATGGAAGTTTTTATGGATGATTTTTCAGTCATTGGCGATTCTTTTGAAAATTGTTTAAATAATCTTGATCGTGTTCTTCAATGTTGCGAAGACACGAATTTGGCGCTCAATTGGGAAAAGTGCCACTTTATGGTCCGAGAAGGCTTAGTCCTCGGACATAAAGTTTCTAGCAAAGGGATTGAGGTCGATAGGACCAAAATCGAGGTCATAGAAAAACTTTCCCCGCCTGCCAACATAAAATCTATTAGAAGTTTTCTAGGACATGCAGGTTTCTATAGGCGATTTATTAAAGATTTTTCAAAAATTACAAAACCTTTAACTCATCTTTTAGAAAAAAAATCCGCGTTTATTTTTGATGATGAATGTTTGAAAGCATTTGAAAAAAATAAAGAATGAATAAATAAACTCCCCGATTTTAATTGTGCCAAATGTGTCTTTACCGTTTGAAATAATGTGCGATGCAAGTGATTTTGCTGTAGGGGTTGTTTTAGGCCGACGGGTGAACAAATATTTTCACCCGATTTATTACGCAAGTAAAACGCTTACGCCCACTCAAGCTAATTATACAACGACGGAGAAAGAACTTTTGGCGATTGTTTTTGCATTTGATAAATTTCGTTCTTATTTGACGCTTTCAAAAGTTATTGTCTTTTCAGATCATTCCGTGCTCCGGTATTTATTGAAAAAAGGGGATGCCAAGCCCCGACTATTGAGATGGGTTCTCCTCCTTCAGGAATTCGACTTGGAAATTCGAGACAAAAAGGGAGTGGAGAACTTGGCGGCCGACCACCTCTCAAGATTGGAGAATCCGGCTGCAGGAGAACTAGTGGAGACTGATATTGACGACAAATTCCCTGAAGAGCGCCTCCTCGTCATGAATAAGGTAATGACTTCTTCCACCCCTTGGTACGCAGATCTTGCCAACTATTTAGTGGCACAGGTTCTTCCAAAAGATTTTTCAAGTCAACAAAAGAAGAAATTCTTTTCAGACTTAAAAAATTACTTTTGGGAAGACCCCTTTTTATTTCGTGTCTGCGCGGACCAATTGGTAAGAAGGTGTGTATCGGGCGAGGAAGACGTCCAAATATTACGACACTGCCACGAAGGACCAACCGGTGGTCATTATCAAGCAAACTGGACCGATAGGAAGGTGCTAGAGGCGGGCTTCTACTGGCCCATCTTATTCAAAGACGCTCACACTTTTGTGAGTAAATGTGATAGTTGCCAACGGTCAGATAACAATTCTAACTAGGACGAAATGCCCCAAAATATATTTTTAGAATGTGAAATTTTTGATTTATGGGGGTTAGATTTCGTAGGTCCACTACCACCTTCTCATAATAACAAGTACATCCTTGTTGCGGTCGACTATGTGTCAAGGTGGGCTGAGGAGCAAGATTTCCCCACTAACGATACGAGAGACATCATAAATTTTTTTTAAAAATTATTTTCTATATTTGGCACACCACGCGCACTGATTAGTGATAGAGGCTCTCATTTTTGTAACGACCAACTTGCTAAAATTTTAGCCAAGTATGGCGTTACCCACAAACTCTCTACCGCCTATCACCCACAAGCAAATGACCAAGTGGAGGTGGTAAACCGCGAGTTAAAAAGAATATTAGAAAAAACGGTGTCCGTTAATAGGAAGGATTGGTCGCTCAAGCTAGATGACGCTTTGTGGGCTTATCGGACGGCGTACAAGATCGCCATCGGTTGTACACCATATCGATTAGTTTACGGGAAAGCGTGCCATCTACTGGTTGAATTAGAGCACCGCGCATTTTGGGCGCTCAAAATTTTAAATCTAGATTTAAACTTAGCCTCCGAACAAAGAAAATTTCAACTAAATGAGTTAGATGAATGACGTGCAAACGCCTATGAAAATAATAAATTCTATAAGGAGAGAACTAAGTTTTATCACGATAGAAATATTAAAAATCCAAAATCTTTTTCACCGGGAGATCTAGTCCTTCTTTTTAATTCTAGGCTTAGGCTTTTTCCGGGAAAATTGAAGTCTCGATGGTCCGGCCCCTTTGTCGTGAAAGAGGTTTGGCCATATGGGACCGTGCTAATAGAACACCCGGAAAACGACTCATTCAAAGTTAATGGGCACGATTAAAGCTATATCACCCCGGCGACCCATCAACCGGAAAAATTGAATCGCTAAATCTTCCAAACATTTAAAATCACCACTTAGTCAAGCTACGCGACGGTAAACAAAGCGCTTGTGGGAGGCACCCCATAATTATCCCTTTCATTTCTATTGTTTTTCTTGTTTCCTTTCTTAACAACTTTTGCAGGTTTTGGGTCGATGTTATAAAGCGGCTGCCCCGACAAATAATCAGGGAAGATTCTTTATAACATTTAATTTTGCTTTATTTTACTTTAAAATATATTTGTAAACTTCATACTTAATTTGAAACATTGAGGACAATGTTTATCTTTAAGTATGGAGGGGTAGCATAAATTAGTTCTAATTTTTAACTTAGTTTGTTTTTTTAATAAATAAATAAATAAAAAAATATAGACTTATTTATGAAGTGAGCTTAATTTGTTTTCACCATAACTTTCCTAATTTACTCAATTGTAAGTTCTATAGTAGACTTAATTTTTCATGAGAACTAAGAATTTTTTTTTTGGCCTAGAATAATTTTCTGAAACTTTTGAGTAAAATTGTTGACTCATGTAGTGTTTCTAGTCAAATGCATGTGTTTGAGTAGTATTTGTGTAGAATTAAATTCTTGACATAAATGTAAACTTAAGATTTGTTAATTTGTGTTGAAAAAAATTTATTTTACTTCTAATTTGAATCCGATTTTATCCAAAAATAGTTTAGGCGAGTGTGTAGAAGATCGTTAGAAAGCTATTACTTGACTTAAATGGAAGGGTGTTTTTTTTATGTCTAGAACTTGCCCTTAGCTATCTTTGAAACATTTGCCTTTTAGAATAATTAAATTCTATGGAAATGATTTAGGCCTCTCTTTGGATAGTTTGAGCTTTTGCACCTAACCCTAAATAACTACCATTGTTCACACAAATTTGTGCCTTGTACCTTTATTTGATCCACCCCTCCATTTTGCCACAAAAACTAATAAGCCTAAACCCAATTGTTCACTTAAATTTTGAGCTAAATTATTGAAAAAAGGGTGATTAGAGAAAATTTTTCATAGTGATATGCGGTCTAGGTATGCATACGCATACTTGGAATGATCCCAATTATGAAAATAAAAATTGTGCTTATTCAAAAAGCTAAAATTTTATAGTGACATGTGGCCTAGGTATGCATACGCATACTTGGAATGATCCCAACTATGAAAAACATATTCTCATAATGATATGTGGCCTAGGTATGTGTATTCATGCTTAGAATGATCCCAATTATGAAGAAAATAGGAAACAACAAAAAAAGTAGTATAGCTCAAAACTCTTTGTTTAAGTGAAATGCGCATTCATGTTCATCATTGTTCACCCTTTTTCTTAAACTCAAGTCTTAAGTGCATCCTATTTTCGTCCTAAAGATCCATAGAGTTGATTTAGTATGAAGTGTAGTGGAGAAGGTGCAACGGGCAAGCCTATGGATTTCTTTGAAATCTCCCCGAGCATCAATATCTAGTAATTTAAATCTCAACGACCACGCTACTTTCTCCCTTTACATAACTTTGAGATTAATCGTCGAATCGTCTTAAAAGTGATAATAAATAATTGAAACACATTTTAATTATCTCATAAATTAGTGTTTATGCCAAAAACGTCTTTCTACTAAAATGTCTACGCATGCCGGCATAAAACTTCGCATTTTACTCTCTAGCTTTCAACATTTTATCTAGCATTAGATTTTTCTAACCTTATGAAGAATGGTTTGCTCGGGACGAGCAACAAGTAAGTATGGAGGTGTTTGATGACTAGTAATTTAGTCATAATTTTAGCTTAATTTATTATTTGATATTTAATAAATTATTGTATTTATTCGTTATTTTTAAGAATTTTCATAAAATTTATATTTTATGTTCCAAACATATATATTTTTATTTTTGTAGGATTATGACAGGCCTGGGGGGAGATTTTGTCCCGTTGTCACGTCCAGGGTCCATGTGCAAGCCGCAACTCATCATATATATATATGTGTGTATGTATATATATAATATGTATGTGTGTAAATATGTATACATATTCATTATATATATATATATGTGTGTGTGTGTATATATATATCCTAATACATATATACATAAATATATATGCAGCAGGCCGATCACCACCATGCAGCACCTCAAACCTCTCTCTACCGGCCACTCCAGCCAACACCATGTTCGGCCACTTCAGCAGCTCAAAACCAGCCAGCCGCCACCTCATCTCGGCCACAACAGCGCCACCACCGTACAACCATCCTCCTCCATGCATGGCTCCAGCAACTCCAAGTTCGGCCGACCATCGACCACCTCCGCGTCAATAGCTCTCCCTTCTCCACGTCAGCGATCCAGCCCGTCCTCAAGCCACGTCATCGATCCTCCTCCATGCAACGCCAGTTCCGCCTCCGCCATCGCCGTTGCAGTTTCACTCGGGAGTTGGGTGAAAGAAACGACTGAATTTATTTAATTCCGCCGTTACTGTAGCGTGAACAGTAACGGCGAAATTAATAAATTCAGTCGTTTGTTTGTGCTAAGAAGGCTTATAAATACTCATTTGTTGGGCATTTTAGGGGGAACCCGAAGAGATTTTGAGAAGAGAATTCAACAAGTCAAGTCACCACTGTCACTTTTATTTTGTGTAGAATTTTGAGATTAAGTTTGTTTAAGTTTCAATTTGAAATCGCACATCAATTGTCTTTTTTTTTCTTTATTTATGTATCGTAAATCTTGTACGTTTTTCACTTTTTAACTTAGAATCTCTGCTAGTTTGTAACCCACAACTTCGCACTATTATTTCTAGTAAATCATCGTTCTACTCGCAATAAAATTTTATTATTCATATTTCAAAATTTATCCCTTGTAATCTTTTCAAATAGCAAAAAAAGCTCTCTCCATTTCACTTAAAATTTTATTCCTTGTCAATTTCACATCTTTTTTATAATGTCGCATTTTTTCTATAATAATGATTCTTCCATCTCCATGAGCGGCTAATTCTCTATAGTGCTCGATCGCGATGATCTGAGGATGAGCTAATTTTCGCAATGATTTTAGTTTTGCATTTCTCAATTTGTTGAACGCTTACGATTTACTGTTGATGAATTCATTGAGGCTATATATTTTATATAGTTTTCATAACAGTTTTCGATCTTTCGTTAGCCGAGAGGCTCGTAAGGCGAATAGATCACTCATCGGTAAAAAGAGTAGAATGCAACCCTCGAGAGAGGACAACATAACTCTTCCGGATTGGAGTAAAATCCAATAGCGAGGTTCACAACCTAAAACAAGTCTTAGGCGATGCGATTTGAGAACAAAAGTTTGGTCGATACACCTAAGCTTAGTTGAACCTAATCTTCGAAAGAAGAGTGTTCATGCTTCGGGAACCTCCACGGTCAAAGCCACTCCTCAACAAGAGAATCACATTGTTATTTTCATTTCGTAATTTTATAATTCCAAAGTGACTCAAGATCGGGTACTAGCTGTAAAACCAATTATTTAATTCTGTTAAGCTCTTATAGTTTTCGTTATTCGCAACTCGAACTTCAAGTTTTATTTGATAAGATAATAACTATTTTCAAAGTAGGATTACTCGATCACCCCGAGTCTAATACGATCTTGGTTTTTATAAAACTTATACCACTCCCGATACGGTACACTTGTCGTTGTCATTTGCGGATATAGTTTCGCGGGATCACAAGGCCTAAGATCCGTAAATATGTCTGTGACAGGCATCACTACCCACGGACGCACCATATAGATACTGGGTAGGTTCAGCCCTTTCCCGTTGCTCACATCGTTGGGAAAAAACTACCGCGATGCGAGTCGTCCTCCCCATTCCCACTCCTCTAGTCAAAACATAACCCTATTATGCGACATGGGCGGCTCGCAGGCCACCTGGCTGGGCTCCCAGAGCTCTCATCCCCACATCTCAAGCCCCAGGTCTCCACGACACAGACCACAAACAAAGCTCTCAAGGAGCTACCGCCTGCAGTAACACTACTGCCGCGCGGTATCTGGCAGAAATGAAATTCTACCCAGTTTTTTTAGTGCTCCTTGGAGCTAGTTCCCAAGGTTCCTTGATGCAATCTACTGTGTAGAAACCCGAAAAACAAACATCACGGAGTCTTCTCCGGCCAATACAAGCATAATGAAAACATCACCAATCCAGACCAACCTGTCCAGATGGGCTTCACACATCATGCCTATGTTCGTACTTCGATTCCGAACTCTATAGGCAAAACTACAGGGATATACCATTTCTACCCGAAGAAAAAACCTCACGCTCACCGCACACTCGCGGGAGAGGGTTTCCTATGCAAAAGGAAGAGGACTTCAGTTGTCAAAGTTGAGAATCGTTACCCTTTGCGCTCTCTTCGGTGTCATGCCAAAGATCTAGGCGGATGAACGCGACCGCAATGATCTTGCCTCCACAGATTCGGACTTTGCTTGCGAATCAGAACTCCAAAACTTCAACGACGGCGAATTTTACCCTCCGTCGCCGCTGCTCCTCCTCCAGGAAAACCAGGCTAACTCCAAATCCTGAAGAAATGAAGTGAAAATAGCCAAATTCATGCTTATAAATAAAACTACCGCCACACGGTAACTAGCTACCGCCGCGTAGTACCTTAATACAACGCCTCGTTTCGAGTGCAACCGCCCAAACCCTCCAATAATAGGCCGACACATGGCCAACGCCATTATGGTTTCACTACCGCCGCGTGATAGGATGCTAACATCGCACGATAGAGGCGTCAGTTGCGACACGAAACTAGGCGCTATCTCCGCGCGCTAACTTCTACTGCCGTGCGGTATGATCCTGAGAACCATATCAATTAAATTGACTCAGCTATCGCCAACGGTAACCCTGTCGGCGGGTGAAAGCTTCCTGAGAGGTCTGGCAGATTAATTCCCCATACTACTGCCACGCGGTAATAACTTTCCGCCATGCGGTAACATCTTTCTCGAGAACTCGACGCGCTCGATGCAAACCCTGGAGCTACCGCCGAGCGATAACCCCCAGAGAAGAATTTCACGCCTTAAGAAATTTGGGGGGTTACACTTACCTATTAGGGTATCAAGATGTGATCAACGACGGGGATTGAATCCCGTTTCTTAGCCAAAAGCTGACTATCTTGCCTTTAACCCTTAGTCTTATTAGACCACCAATCCTGCAGGGATTAAATTGATCTGCAACACACATACAATGTATACAACTAGTGGATAGCTACTTGAACTAAATTCAACATACCCATGTCAAACTTGACGGTGTTGAATCTAGTTCCATCTAGTGGCTTAATGAATAAGTGAGCCACAAGCTCATTTGTTGAGACAAATGTTAAGATAAATGTCTTTAATCTCCCTATGCTCCTTTTATTTTAAACAAAATAATACCTTCTCTCAATGTGCATAGTCATATTATGAGAGACATGCTTTCTTGCAATTGAGAGAGCACTTAGTAGAATCATAAACTAGGAGAGGTCTACTTATATTTAATTTGTAGACTTGAAGCATATGCTGGATTGGTAGCAGCTTCCTTGCACCTTGCAATGTCTCTACTTGCTGAGCCAGATTTATTCTTATTCTTCAGCAAATGATTTGCCTCTGGCTCCAGCTATCTTAGTGTTTTGTTATTCAATCCTTCTTGAATAGGAGGAATGTTGTTTGCATGCTGTTCAAGCCCCAATGTACTTCAGATTCCATTGGCAACCCAGATAGCTGACTCCCCCTTGATCATTGCCTTCTTGTGTTGATACCACTCCAATAGTGATCATACCACTTGAGTAGATACTACATGAACCATGAATGGTTCTTTCTTGATCTATCTTCCTCTGATTAAATTTTCCACCTTGGGCAGTAAGTGGAGTAATCTTGATGGTCTACTTCTCCATCTCCAACTTCACAACTGAAGTATGAACCTCAAGCTAGCTCCTTGTTCTAGTCTAATTCCTGGAGCAAACTTTGTCCAAAAACCACATGGGAGTATGGGCACTTGGACTATCCTGCAAAATAGAATTACCTTACCTTAGGACCCCAATTTTGATTGGGTCCTAGGTTCTGATTAGCACAAAAATGCACATGCATTCCGGCAGATTTTATGATAAGAAGACCACCATTAGCTCTGTCATGAAGACTTACCCTTGCCCTTGGCACACTAGGGTTGTGTCAAAAGTCTATGGCAAAGTGTCCCACTTTGCCACAACACAAACATTCACGAATGTTATATCTTCTTTTCTAAGCAGGCCCTGCAGTATGTTTAACTGTAGATTGAACAGAAGGAATATGTGCAATAGTCTTCTTCAAGTCCCTTTTGTTGGATCTTACGGCGCCCTTGGAGGGGGGTGGGGGGTGGGTGGGTGGATAAGGGTTGATATTATTTATTTCTTAATCTAATTTACTAGGTGAAATAATTAAAGAAGTCAAAACTAATTTTTTATAGACAAACTAAACACTTAGAAACAAATAAGAACAAAAATGATAATCTTTTATTTTATAAGTGATAAATAGAATACAATATATCTCTATGAAGCTAGAGATTATGGCTATGAAAAATATAGTCTACTTTTGATTTCGCCGGTCCTTCTACAAGAACCGGTAGGCTAAAGCGTATCTCTCCCTAGATCTTTCTACTAGCCTCCCCTCGATCTAACCACGATCTAGACGCTGCACACAAGGTAAAGATTACTCCCTAAGCCGCACAAGAACTTGGACGCTACTCACAAGGCGACGATTTTCTCCTAAGCCCGCAAGGACCTAGACGCCACGCACAAGGCGATGATTTTCTCTCATAACAATTACAATGAGAATAATGATAAAGTATAAACTTCAGAATCAAAAACTCCCTCTAAATGTAGCACTGAAGATGACGACGAATACTTTCCAAGATTGCTTCCGATGTCATGTACGTGTCGTCGCTTCTTCACTCTTGAACCTTCTTGGGAGGATGGAGTTTTTTTGGATGTTGGAGCTCTCTGTACCAGTTGCACGGGAATGAACACTCCAAATTCTGTAATCCTTAATCTCCACAAAAAAATGAATCACTTTTCTATTTTAGCGATATCGCCCGATGACACTGGCTGTTGCCGATCAGCAATAGCCTATCTGACTGCCACATGTCCCACGATTCTGAGGTTTCTGCGGGATGATTCGATCATGGAGCTATCGCCGGGTGACAGTGGCTATTGCCTGATAATATTTCCTTTTCACTTTTGCTATCCGAACTGTTTCTAGAGTGTAGATCATTCTCATTCCGGAATGGGGTGACACGTTCTGTAACACCTCCCAGATTGAAAGTTATGGCTATTTGAAGTTTAGCACACAAAACTCGTCATTTTGTTTTTTTTTTTCTAAAGTGTACACACCATTTGATCATGCCCATGACTGAGGACTTGTCTCCTCATTTAACCTGTACAACCTGCACACTATAAACACACAAAAGAGTAGATCAAATACATTACGGTATTTGTTATTCTCAAACTAAGAGATGCGGAATGCATGATCCAACACCTTTCAGCTAGGATCTCACTGAAGGTTAGCCTTTCAGCAGTCTTTCTTGGCTGGCTTTGACTGCCATTTGCAGCAGTCTTCTTTGTAGATGACATGTTATATATAGCATCAGAGATAGCTAGATCTGGCCTGCTAACATACTTACCCTTAGTCCGAACCTTTGCTGGTTGGGCTTGAGTGAAGGCCACTGCCTTCTTCTTGAAAGTGGGGGTTGTAGCTCCAAATGTAAGTGGTCAAAGATGGGCCATTTGAACTTGTTCATGGGGCGCCTTCTGTGCACTCAAACCCATTTCCTTTCTTCTTCCATTATAAAATACATTTGTATTCTTATAAGAAAGGTTCTCATTCCTCTAGTGACCATACTTGTAGTCCTGTTCATACCTTTTGAATGAGAGAATTTCCTTGAAAAAGGTTGATTGAGGCTTAATAGGAGCCTTGCCTTTCCCTTTGGAGAGGACAACTCTAGAAGTCCACTTGGACTCTGATTTTCTCTTGAGGGCATCTATCTTAGAGAAATTTTCCACAATTATCTTTTCCCTCTCAAGTTTCTCTTCAAGATCCTTGATAATAAAGTCCTTATATTTGATGGACTCAATATGGATATCTACCATAGTCTTCAGATGGCTAACTTCCCTCACTTTCAGATACAACAAAAATGATGTTTCATCCTGTTGGGAAGCAGCCAGCTATAAGGAGACAATTTCCTTAGCTTGTTTCCTAACAAGCATCTTGCTTTCCTTGAAAGCTTTCAAAAGTGCACCATAATTTTCAATAAATTGATTGATTTCATCTTCTTCTATAGGACCCTCATCATCACTTGAAGTGGATGCATCAGAGTCTGAACTGGTCTCAAAACCAGATTCTGAGGATGAGCTGGATAGGGAATGTACCTGATCTTGTCCAGGCTGATCCTGGCAGGCTTCTTTTTCTTTCAAGGCAATCAACCCATAACATCTGCAGTCATCTTTCTCAGCTTCATCCATCTCTGAATCACTATCTGAATATGATAGAGGGCCCCTGATCTTTGTTCTTGTATCTAGATAGTCTTCATCTTCTACAAGAGCTGCCAATAGCCCAATGTAGTCCTTATTCTCTCTACAGACTTGGAGCTCCATACCTTATGTTTCACTCCTGAACCCATAAGTACTAACCTCTTAGCTATCCTTGGGGATCTACTCAGACAGTTAAGTCCTTTTTGAGCAACCTCCCTCTGATACCAATTGAAAGTCTTTAGTTTCAAGGATATATAAATCACCTAGAGGGGGTGGGGGGGGGGGTGGGTGGGTGAATAGGTTATTGGTCTCTATTGGATCCATTGATCCACATGACCTGAATTTGTAAGAAGTCAAACAAGTCAATGACACATACTAGTTGTATTTGATGTGTGTTTTAGTTTATGTATGCAGGTGGACACCAAGCAAGCTGGTGGACAAGAAGGAATCTACCTAAGTCCATAGGAATTGAGTGGAGCAAGCTCACTCAATGCTAGGTGCAGGGTGAAAACTTGAGGAAATGACTAAGGACAAAAGTGTCGAGACAAAAGAATCGAGACAAAAGTGTCGAGATAGCTGTGTCGAGACAATTTAGTTATCTCGATACCTTGAAGATCAAGTCAGCTGGAAGATACTAGATAGGCTGGAAATCGACTAAGTCCACAGGCTTTGAGTGAATTCTATTCACTCAACGCCAGGTAAGCAAAATCATTGAGTATAGCTAGGTTAGTCTAAGCCTAACAATTGGCAAGCTGAAATTGTAGCAAAGGCCACATGCGTTGAGTGTAGTCTACTCACTCAACACCATCCAGCTAAAAGCTGTGAGATAGGCAAAGCCTAAAAAGAAACAACTGAAAATGTAGCTAAGTCCACAGATGTTGAGCGTAGTCTACTCACTCAATGTTATACAACTAAAAATTGTGAGGCAGGCAAAGCCTAAGAAGAAACAACTGAAAATGTGGCTAAGTCCATAGGCATTGAGTGAAGTTCACTCACTCAATGCCATATCATCAAATTCATTGAGTATTGCTCAGTTAGTCAAAGCCATAAAAAATTTGTATAAATATTTGACTAAGTCCACAGGCATTGAGTGAAGCTTACTCACTCAACGCCATATAATAAAATGCATTGACTGACCTTAGTCAGTCAGAGTCTGTGATTTCACAGAAATTTGGCTAAGTCCAAATGCGTTGAGTGTAGCCTACTCACTCAATGCCAGATAATAGAAAAATATTTGTTAAGTAGTTTGGCGTTGAGTGATGAAGGCTCACTCAACGCCTAGTAGCAGAAATATTTTCTAAGGCAAAAAGCGTTGAGTGATGAAGACACACTCAACGCTCTCAACACTCGGTAATAGAAAGTTTGGCTAAGGCAGAAAGCGTTGAGTGATGAAGACACACTCAACGCTCTCAATTCCAACGCAAATAACATTGAGTGGACTCAACACTCTCAACGCCAGAGAAGTTGAAATATTTTTCAAGTGTTTTTGTGTTGAGTGAAGGTTTCTCACTTAGCGCCTAATGACAGAGAAATTATTTTAAGTGTTTTAGCATTGAGTGAAGGTTGCTCACTCAATGCTTAGTGACAGAAAATCTGTCTAAGTGTTCTGGCATTGAGTGAAGCTTACTCACTCAATGCCTATAATAATGTTGCTTGATTTTGGCCAAGTATACAGATGGCTGACGTCAGCATGACTCAACAAAAGTCAACAAAGTCAATGCAGTTAAAATTCATTGCAGGAAAGATGGAGTAAGCCATAGATGGCGCCGACGGCCAGCTTTTGTCATCTTCTGCAAATGGAAGGTGGTAAATCGGCAATTAAGGTTGGGCCCCACAGCGCAAAGATCCGTTGATCAACGAGCAATTAGAGGGAAAGATTGGTTGTGTCGACGACAAGCAATTAGGGTTTTCTGATTTCGTAATTGCGGCTGAATATCGTCTTCTTCCTCGTCATTACTACTGAGCCTGAAGGTCCTGTTCTATTCAGTTAACTTGAAAGAGAAAAGTGATAGCTGCTGTAATATTCATCTACGACAGTAAGGTCAGGACTGATTCCTGAAAGAGAAGAGGCAGAGATTTCTACAAGCTACTTCCAAAACAAGCCGTTGATTCAACTGAAGATATCTGTCAACTTGTTGTTGTGAAGAAGAAGTTAGGGAAGACTTAGTTTTTGCCCAGGAAGACATGCACAAAGATTTTCTCTGGTGTCTGATTGTTTCAAATCTTTATTGTTTTCCGTAGGATCCTATCTTGGATCTAAGTGTAAGATTCTTGAGTGAATCTGAGTGTAGGCATGTGTTATAAAGGCTGAGGTAAGATATGTTGTAGATCTGAGTGTATGATTCTTGTGTGAATCTGAGTGGTAGGCCTGAGTTATAAAGGCTGGGGTAGGATCCAGTTGGGATTTGAGTGTTATGACATATTGCCTGAGGTGTAAATCTTGAAGAAGACTGAGTGGTCCTGTGGGATCATGTTGTTAGCTCCTTGGAGCCGAGATTTGGGGGAAGAGCCTTCTCTAACACACTATTAGAAGGGCACAGAGGGACAATGGATATACCCAAACTCTGGGGAACCACTGAAAAATTTCTATGTTGTCTAGTTGATGTTCTTGAAAGCTTAACTTAACAAATCACCAAGCACAAATAAGGTGTAGGTCTAGATAATTAAAAAGAGACCTAAAACCTATTCACCCCCCTTCTAGGTGTTAGCTGACCTTGAAAATAAAGTCTTTCAAGTGGTATTAGAGGGAGATTACTCTTTAAAGACTCAACAGTCTGAGTAGATCTCCAAGTACAGCAAGAAAATCTGTCCTTATGGGTTTTGGAGTGAACTATAAGGAGCTGGGTGCCATGAAGCTTCCCATCTGCAGGAAGGAAGGGCGTCTGGAAGGAGAGGGTTAGGCTATTCATGGAGGCAACTGACCCTAGAATCTTCATCACTTTCAAGGAAAGGCCTTTCATCCCTATGAAAGTGTCTGCTATGGATGCAAATGTCCAAACCCCAAGACCTACTCTGAGATGACAATGGATGAAGTTATTCTGGCCATAATGGATATGAGGGATCAAAATATAATTGTCAATGCCATAGATGACTCCACTTTCCAAAATCTGGTACACTACAAAACTGCAAAGGAGATGTGGGATACACTAGTGGTCTATATGGAGGGAAGAGGAAGTGAGAGATGACAGGAAGTCCATGCTCAATTAAGAGTACGAGGCATTTAGGAAGAGTAAGACTGATAGCATAACTGAGTGCTATGAAAGATTCTTCAGGATTGTCAATGAGCTGAGAACATATGGAATAGTCTTCAGCACTTATGAGTTGAATGACAAGTTTCTCAAGTCTCTAACTAGAGACTGGGATACTAAAATCTGTGCCATCAGAGAGGTGGCAAAGCTTGTTGACACTCCACCAACAACTCTATTTAGGAAGCTGTTACCCTATGAAATGTAGCTGATAACCAAGAAAGAGGAGGAGAAAGTCAGCAAGTCCCAATCTAAAGAAAAATCAGTGGCCTAGAAAGCTGAAGCCACAAGGAGGAGCAGAAGGAAGACACCTTCTCCACCAAGGAGGGGTGCTGAATCTGACTCAGAAAAATCAGAGACCAGCACATCAAACTGCCATATGTCTGATGAAGACTTTGCTGCCTTATCTAGGCAGTTCTAGAAGTTTATGAAGAACAAACACAGGAGAAGCAGGCCCTCCTCCTCCTCTTATCCCAAAGAAGACTACTACAAGGGCAGGAAGAAATCCTTTAAGGAGGACATGTATAGTTCTAAACCCAACTGAAAGAGAAGGGATAGATACAACTCTAGAGGGGGGGGGGGGGGGGGGGTGAATAGAGTAATCAAAAATTGCACTGGCAAAGTTGACTTTCTACTCAACTCCCTTAGAGTTAAATGCGGAATGAAGGTTATAGATATTTGAGATTTAAACCTTAAAGCCTAACACAAGTGTTGTGCACAAAAAGGCAGCCAACTGTAATTACAGTTAAGGCTTGGAAACTTAAACAACAACTAGCAAACCTAGTTAAGATCTAATCACAGCCACAATGCAAGTAATTAAATAAAATAATCCAGACGACACAAGGAATTTATAGTGGTTCCCCAAACAACTTGGGTACGTCCACTCTTCAACCAACAAAGTAGGAATCCACTCAGATTTTTGATCAGGTGCCCTGCCACCAACAAGATCTGCTTCAGGTAGATCAAGAAACCCTTTAGACTTTTGATCAGGTGTCTAAAAACCAACACAGGTTTTTGATCAGGTGCCCTGCCACCAAGGGATACTTTTGAAGGGAGTAATAACCCTGTACAGGAGGGGGAAAGGAGGTTAAGGTGTCTTCTCTATTTCACAATAGATTACAGAAGCACAATAACTTGCACTGAGCTAGAAAGCTCTAAAAGTATCAAGGCTCCCCCTGGCTCAAAGAACGTCCAGGTGAAGTCTTACTTCAGTGCAGAAACACTTCAGTAAATACTGAAGGAAGAACTACAAGAAGATATAAAATAAGAAATGAAAATCTTCTAGCAGATATCTTCTTCTTCTTCTTCTTCAAAAGATCTCTGAGTCAGAACTTCCTGGAACCAGGAGAACTCAGGTTGAAGAAGAGCAGAAGAGCTAACACTTCTCAGTTGAGTGAAGATTGCTGAGAGCAGTAAACTTGATCTTGCTGTAAGCTTGCTGAATGAATTGTTTTTCTGAGAACTAGTTGATTTCTTCTTCAAAGAAGTCTTTATATAGCAGCAGCAGCAACGACTCTTAACTGAGTTTGAATCTTGTCTTTTTCTGAACTCTGCAAGCTGGGCTGCAAAAAGCATAAAGCAAAACAAAAATACTGCAGGCAGATATCCTATAAAAGGATAAAGCTTTCTAAAAAGCTGCAAATACTTCTGATGAGATAATATAAGAGAAAGTCACATCAGAAACGACTCTTTACAGCCAAGGAAGACTTTTTGAGTCTAATGGCTATAAAGGACAACCTGGCAGAAATCATATCTCAGCTATAAGACAAACAACTTTGTCAGAAAAGGTTAGCTCATGCATAAAGAATTGAATAGATATTGCATGGAAGAGTTATCACAATTTACTCAGATAATCTTTTATAAAATATGCCAAAATAATTATGGAATTAGTCACATCACAGAAGACGACAAAACTATTTAAAACAAACATCAAAACGTCGAACGACCTTCGGAGATCGTCGACCGACGCACGGAGATCGTCGACCTATCGGACAGATAGTCGAACGATCCAGATAGTCGAACTATCAAAGAAAATAGTCAAACTACCTCAGCAGATAGTCGACCTATCAGAACAGATAGTCGAGCTATCCGATAGTCGATCTATCCGGATAGATAGTCGAACTACCAAACAAAACAGATAGTCGACCTATCAAGCAGATAGTCGACCTATCATAGAAAACAGATAGTCGACCTATCAACAGATAGTCGACCTATCAAAGAAAGCACAGATAGTCGATCTATCAACAGATAGTCGAACTATCAGATAGTTGAGCTATCCAAGCAGATAGTCGAACTATCAAAGCAACGCAGATAGTCGACCTATCAACAGATAGTCGAACTATCAAAGCAACACAGATAGTCGACCTATCAACAGATAGTCGAGCTATCAAGGCGGACAGATAGTCGACCTATCAACAGATAGTCGAGCTATCAGATAGTTGAACTATCAGGACAGATAGTCGAACTACCAAAGCAAGCAGATAGTCGACCTATCAACAGATAGTCGAGCTATCAACGCAGACAGAACGTCGACCAACTGATAGACGATCGTCGATCAGCCGATAGACGATAGTCGAGCGACGTTCGACTATAGTCGAACGAAAAACTACTTAACCAAATATTCATCTGGAAAAGCAATTCTACACAACTAGAGAATCTAACCTATCAACTAACCTTTAACCATAGATAAATCTTAGGTCAAGAGACAGAAAGAGAGGACTGAACTCAAATCAAAACTTAGGGTTCCAACAATCTCCCCCTATTTGAGTTAAGTCCCTCAACAATTAAAACATACAAAACTAATTACTTAAAGTAAAATAAAATGCATAAAATAGAAATGACTAAGCAGATATCATCAATCAATCAGATAATAAATTAACTGTCAATCAATGAATAATTAAGGTGCTTCAGAGTTAGATTCCGGATTAGAAGAGCTAGAAACAAAAGTAATTTTTCTGGTAGGATCTAGAGCTTCTTTTTTCGATAGCTTCAAGTCTTGCTCTCCAATAATTTTCAGTTCAATTGTTCTTGGGACCACTGCCTCAGGATGCTTTTCCATATATTTTGAAGGATCAAACATCTCAGGTCTGACCTGGAATTTTTCGAGCTCCTTCTTTCTGAATTTAGACATTGTGGTTAACCCGACAGTGTCCTTTCCTTCAGCTTTTGCTTTCCTTATTTGCGCTGCTCCAACCAGTTCAAGAAAACGAGCCATCCTAAAGTTAGGATCAAGCTCTGGGCTTTCATAGACAATCTCAGAAGAAGTGTCAACTGGTTCTTTATCCTGATTAACTAGATAACAAGAGGGAGCAGACTTAGCAAAGTTCTTGCTAGAATTTTCAGATAAAAAATAAATCACTTGAAAGTGAGGGTAGATCTTATATTTTCTTTAGGAAGAGTTAATGCGGAAAATTAAAAATTAAAACGAATAACAGAGCATAGCACAAAGAAAGAAAAACAGAGCAAGCAAACCAGACGACACAAGGAGCTACAGTGGTTCCCTCTCAATAGGTACGTCCACTCTTCTACCACCCTGGTAGGAATCCACTACAGGTTTTTGCTAAGGTGCCCTGCCACCAGTGATCTGATTCAGGTAGATCAAACAGACCCTTTAAGCTTTTGATAAGGTAGCCTAAAAACCAAGCAGGTTGTTGATAAGGTGCCCTGTCACCAACGTTCACTTTTGAAGAGGTGTGAACAAACTCTTTACAGGAGGGGGAAGGAGAGTTAGATTGTCTTCTCTATTTTTACAACGGATTAGAGAAGCATAAGAGACTCTTCAGAACTTATGACAGAATACTGTCACGAGGTTCTGAAGGAGTAAGGCCTGAAGAAGACTAGAGATCTGGATTTAGATGTTCTTCTTCAGCTTCCTTATTTCTTCTTCTTCTTCAAAATCTCTGAGTGTATCTTCCTGGAACAGGAGCACTCAGGTTGAGGAAGAGCAGAAGAGATATCTTCACAGTTGGATAGATATTGCTGTGAGCAGCTGTATCTTCTCAGTTGAATCCTGAGAGCAGCAATATCTTTTCTTTCTTGAAGACTGCTGAATGTTGATGGTAGCAGTCTTCTTTCACATTTGTTCTACAGCTTCGTCTGTGTGTTTCTGGTCACTGTCTTCTTCTTGTATGTTTTGTGTGTGTTGTGTGTCTCTTAGTTCTTTCTCCAAAAGAACTCTTTAAATAGGTGCAGCAGCAACGGCTCTATTAGAGCAAGACTTTTGTCTTCTTCTCAGATCTTGAATCTGGGCTGCAATTAACACACAAACAAGTCTTGCAGATATATATCCTATAAAAGGGAAAGCTATAGCAGCTGCAATAAATAAACTCATAAAGGATGTTAGACAAATCACATCGGAAATAACTCTTTACAGCCAACGGCTATAAAGGACAGCTGCAACAATAAAGTCAGATAATAAGACAAAAGACATTGTCAGAAAGAATTGACTTATGCATAAATATAGAAGCAAGTTTGCTTTGAGATATATGCATAAGATCAATTAAATAATCCATAATAAAACATGCCAGAAATATAGGGAATAAAACAACAAATAAAACGCATATAATATTACATATGCAGACCAGAAGATAGTCGAACGATCCTCGACGATCGTCGACCGACCTACTGAGATCGTCGAGCTATCAGTCAGATAGTCGACCGACTCAAACAGAACAGAAAGCGTCGAGCGATCCTTAGAGATCGTCGAACGAGCCACTGAGATAGTCGAGCTATCAGGAAGATAGTCGACCGACTCGGGCAAGACAGAAAACGTCGAACTATCAAGAGATAGTCGACCAGAGCTCGACGATCTAGCAGAACGTCGAGCTGGCTAGCGACAGACGATCGTCGACCGGCTGATCGACGATAGTCGATCGGCGTTCGACGATAGTCGAACCCGAAAAAGACTTAGCCAGAATTTTACTGGAAAAGAGAATACTCAACAATAAGACTTTGACCATAGATAAATCTTGGGTCAAGATCTAAAAGGAAGGACTTAACTCAAATCCAAACTAGGGTACCAACAATCTCCCCCTATTTGGGTTAAGTCTTTCACAAACTACAACTACTAAAAACAAATAAACTAAACTCAAACAACTTAATAGTGATCCTAACCCAAATCAGAACTAGGGTTCCAACAATCTCCCCCTATTTGGGTGAGGATCCTATTAGCAAAATAATATAAATAAATGCAAAGCATAAAATATATATAAAGAAAAGCTTTGCTAAGCTGGCTGCTTGCTGGCATTTGCAATCTCCCCCTATGTTGATGCAGTACATATGATTGAAGAAGGCTGAGATGACTTTGAATTTTGATTGAGTCATCCAGCTAACTCTTGTAAGTAGTACCTGCAGAAAGCTATGATAGAGATTGCTCTCTCCTTGAAAAAGGGTATGTTAGCAGCAAAAAAAATGATATTTTGTCCAGCAAATTTAATTAAGATTCTGGATCTGAAAAACAAAATCAGATATCTTCCTTCCTATAGAATTTCTTTTCATTAGACGAGATTCAAACTCAGCTGACCAATGCAACTAGAGTAGAGGACTCAATCTAAATGAAGTTAGAAAAGGATCTATAAGAAATAGAGTTATCTGACAGAGAATTTCTTTATACAGAAATCTGAATGAAATATTTGAACATAACATCAATCAAATGTAATCAGCTATAAGAAAAGAGAATGCTTCCTAATAAATCTGTTCCAAATAATAAAGGAATTTGAGATTATTCTAACTATTTTATCCTTATAATAATAATAAAACAGATTTATAAAACAGCTAACTGAGTTCTCAAATCTGAACTCATTAAAATATAAAGAAAACATTTCTCTGAGAAGTGTTGTTTCCTTCTCAGGTTTTGTTAAAATTTGGCAGCAATATTGAATTTCTAAATTAACTTAACTGAAAACAGAATTGGATATTAATACCTGAACCTTTTCAGGTTTTGATTTTTCTTCTGTTTGTTCAGCCACTGAATTTCTGCATGAAGCATTGATGGCCTTTAAGCAAAATTCTTTGGCCCTTGCTTCCTCCTCTTCATCTTCAAGTGATGGGTCATCATCTGAGACATCCCAGACAACATCAAGGGATGTTGATTCTTCTCCTTCAGATGAGATGATGTGGCTTCCTTCTGATATTGCATCCATGGGTTCAGAAGCCATTTGATGAATGTTTTGTAGAGTTTGGCCCTGTTCTTGATCATCTCTTCATGTTGGAAATTTTGAGTCTGTAATCCTGCAAAACAGAAAAACAGATCAAGTGCAAAGGGAACAAGAAGAGATGCAGTCTTTGCTTTTGTGCATGAACAAATGAATGAAGCAAATCTTGAAGAAGAAAAGAGTGAGGGCAGAGAGGATGGCAGGGGAATGCAATATAATGAGCACAACACTCATTAGGATTATCTGAAAAAGATTTTGAAGAAAATCTTTAAAATCAGAACGGCACTGTCTGATAATTCCCTTCCTATAGAATCACTTTATCACAAATAAAAACTTCAACACAGTGTGATGATCCACTGGATCAAGTCTGTGTTGAGTTTTAGTGTAGATAATTTTGTGAAAAATCTGTAAGGATGTAGAATTATCTTACTATGCCTCTTTGAGATCTAAGATTCATCAAAAAGGAAGTTTTTCAGACCATAAATGTAATGAGGTTTTATTGGTTTATTAAATAAATTTTTCAAAAAATGTTTCATGTATGTTTGAAAAATTTGAGAAAACTTTTGAAAAACAAAATCAATGTTGTTGAATTTTCTTAATATTTCTCTTGAAGGTTTTCTTATTGCAAAATGTTGATTATTTTTATCTAGTTTTTCTTTCCCTATAGTTGATTCTAGATAATTTGTTTGTTCTAGGGCAATTTTTAAATCTTCTTTAATATTTGTATTTTCAGAAGATAAATTATTAAATTTTTCTCTGAGAAGTTTTATTTCCTTCTCAGATTGAATTAAATCATTGCATAAATCTTTAAAATCATTTTTAAAAGGTTTTGAGGAGAAATCAAAGGAAAAGATAACCTGATCCTCTTCTGATTCAGCTTCTGATTCAGATTCTTCATCAGAGATGCCGCAAGATGCATTGATTGCCATCATGCAGAATTCTCTTGCTTTTGTTTCTTCTTCATCCTCTGATGTGCAGGATGAGATTTCTGAGTCACTCCAGGAATCAGCTTTAAATGTGTTTTCCTTTGCTGTTCCAACAGCCATTGCTGTGAGGGAGTCCCAGATGTCCTTTGCTGAAGACCATTCAGCTACTTTTTGGAAAATGTCATCTGACATTGATTGAGCAAGTATGTCCATTGCTCTTGCATCAGCTATCTTTAGCATTTTTTTATCTTCTGTATCTTCAGATGGTGAGATGGGACCTGTCAAAATAGAATCATAAATAGATTCATCAATAGAGTTCATAAACAGTCTAATCCTTGCCTTCCATAGGGCAAGCTTGTCCAGATTGCACTTAGGAGGTCCAGTGCTTGACCATTCTTCATTTTGTGCCATGAAAAACTCTTAAGAAATAAATATAAGATCTATCTCAGGGATCTTTTGATTCAGGTGTTAGCCTGTATAAACAATCAACCTCCCTCTGATACCAATTGAAAGTGAGGGTAGATCTTATATTTTCTTTAGGAAGAGTTAATGCGGAAAATTAAAAATTAAAACGAATAACAGAGCATAGCACAAAGAAAGAAAAACAGAGCAAGCAAACCAGACGACACAAGGAGCTACAGTGGTTCCCTCTCAATAGGTACGTCCACTCTTCTACCACCCTGGTAGGAATCCACTACAGGTTTTTGCTAAGGTGCCCTGCCACCAGTGATCTGATTCAGGTAGATCAAACAGACCCTTTAAGCTTTTGATAAGGTAGCCTAAAAACCAAGCAGGTTGTTGATAAGGTGCCCTGTCACCAACGTTCACTTTTGAAGAGGTGTGAACAAACTCTTTACAGGAGGGGGAAGGAGAGTTAGATTGTCTTCTCTATTTTTACAACGGATTAGAGAAGCATAAGAGACTCTTCAGAACTTATGACAGAATACTGTCACGAGGTTCTGAAGGAGTAAGGCCTGAAGAAGACTAGAGATCTGGATTTAGATGTTCTTCTTCAGCTTCCTTATTTCTTCTTCTTCTTCAAAATCTCTGAGTGTATCTTCCTGGAACAGGAGCACTCAGGTTGAGGAAGAGCAGAAGAGATATCTTCACAGTTGGATAGATATTGCTGTGAGCAGCTGTATCTTCTCAGTTGAATCCTGAGAGCAGCAATATCTTTTCTTTCTTGAAGACTGCTGAATGTTGATGGTAGCAGTCTTCTTTCACATTTGTTCTACAGCTTCGTCTGTGTGTTTCTGGTCACTGTCTTCTTCTTGTATGTTTTGTGTGTGTTGTGTGTCTCTTAGTTCTTTCTCCAAAAGAACTCTTTAAATAGGTGCAGCAGCAACGGCTCTATTAGAGCAAGACTTTTGTCTTCTTCTCAGATCTTGAATCTGGGCTGCAATTAACACACAAACAAGTCTTGCAGATATATATCCTATAAAAGGGAAAGCTATAGCAGCTGCAATAAATAAACTCATAAAGGATGTTAGACAAATCACATCGGAAATAACTCTTTACAGCCAACGGCTATAAAGGACAGCTGCAACAATAAAGTCAGATAATAAGACAAAAGACATTGTCAGAAAGAATTGACTTATGCATAAATATAGAAGCAAGTTTGCTTTGAGATATATGCATAAGATCAATTAAATAATCCATAATAAAACATGCCAGAAATATAGGGAATAAAACAACAAATAAAACGCATATAATATTACATATGCAGACCAGAAGATAGTCGAACGATCCTCGACGATCGTCGACCGACCTACTGAGATCGTCGAGCTATCAGTCAGATAGTCGACCGACTCAAACAGAACAGAAAGCGTCGAGCGATCCTTAGAGATCGTCGAACGAGCCACTGAGATAGTCGAGCTATCAGGAAGATAGTCGACCGACTCGGGCAAGACAGAAAACGTCGAACTATCAAGAGATAGTCGACCAGAGCTCGACGATCTAGCAGAACGTCGAGCTGGCTAGCGACAGACGATCGTCGACCGGCTGATCGACGATAGTCGATCGGCGTTCGACGATAGTCGAACCCGAAAAAGACTTAGCCAGAATTTTACTGGAAAAGAGAATACTCAACAATAAGACTTTGACCATAGATAAATCTTGGGTCAAGATCTAAAAGGAAGGACTTAACTCAAATCCAAACTAGGGTACCAACAATCTCCCCCTATTTGGGTTAAGTCTTTCACAAACTACAACTACTAAAAACAAATAAACTAAACTCAAACAACTTAATAGTGATCCTAACCCAAATCAGAACTAGGGTTCCAACAATCTCCCCCTATTTGGGTGAGGATCCTATTAGCAAAATAATATAAATAAATGCAAAGCATAAAATATATATAAAGAAAAGCTTTGCTAAGCTGGCTGCTTGCTGGCATTTGCAATCTCCCCCTATGTTGATGCAGTACATATGATTGAAGAAGGCTGAGATGACTTTGAATTTTGATTGAGTCATCCAGCTAACTCTTGTAAGTAGTACCTGCAGAAAGCTATGATAGAGATTGCTCTCTCCTTGAAAAAGGGTATGTTAGCAGCAAAAAAAATGATATTTTGTCCAGCAAATTTAATTAAGATTCTGGATCTGAAAAACAAAATCAGATATCTTCCTTCCTATAGAATTTCTTTTCATTAGACGAGATTCAAACTCAGCTGACCAATGCAACTAGAGTAGAGGACTCAATCTAAATGAAGTTAGAAAAGGATCTATAAGAAATAGAGTTATCTGACAGAGAATTTCTTTATACAGAAATCTGAATGAAATATTTGAACATAACATCAATCAAATGTAATCAGCTATAAGAAAAGAGAATGCTTCCTAATAAATCTGTTCCAAATAATAAAGGAATTTGAGATTATTCTAACTATTTTATCCTTATAATAATAATAAAACAGATTTATAAAACAGCTAACTGAGTTCTCAAATCTGAACTCATTAAAATATAAAGAAAACATTTCTCTGAGAAGTGTTGTTTCCTTCTCAGGTTTTGTTAAAATTTGGCAGCAATATTGAATTTCTAAATTAACTTAACTGAAAACAGAATTGGATATTAATACCTGAACCTTTTCAGGTTTTGATTTTTCTTCTGTTTGTTCAGCCACTGAATTTCTGCATGAAGCATTGATGGCCTTTAAGCAAAATTCTTTGGCCCTTGCTTCCTCCTCTTCATCTTCAAGTGATGGGTCATCATCTGAGACATCCCAGACAACATCAAGGGATGTTGATTCTTCTCCTTCAGATGAGATGATGTGGCTTCCTTCTGATATTGCATCCATGGGTTCAGAAGCCATTTGATGAATGTTTTGTAGAGTTTGGCCCTGTTCTTGATCATCTCTTCATGTTGGAAATTTTGAGTCTGTAATCCTGCAAAACAGAAAAACAGATCAAGTGCAAAGGGAACAAGAAGAGATGCAGTCTTTGCTTTTGTGCATGAACAAATGAATGAAGCAAATCTTGAAGAAGAAAAGAGTGAGGGCAGAGAGGATGGCAGGGGAATGCAATATAATGAGCACAACACTCATTAGGATTATCTGAAAAAGATTTTGAAGAAAATCTTTAAAATCAGAACGGCACTGTCTGATAATTCCCTTCCTATAGAATCACTTTATCACAAATAAAAACTTCAACACAGTGTGATGATCCACTGGATCAAGTCTGTGTTGAGTTTTAGTGTAGATAATTTTGTGAAAAATCTGTAAGGATGTAGAATTATCTTACTATGCCTCTTTGAGATCTAAGATTCATCAAAAAGGAAGTTTTTCAGACCATAAATGTAATGAGGTTTTATTGGTTTATTAAATAAATTTTTCAAAAAATGTTTCATGTATGTTTGAAAAATTTGAGAAAACTTTTGAAAAACAAAATCAATGTTGTTGAATTTTCTTAATATTTCTCTTGAAGGTTTTCTTATTGCAAAATGTTGATTATTTTTATCTAGTTTTTCTTTCCCTATAGTTGATTCTAGATAATTTGTTTGTTCTAGGGCAATTTTTAAATCTTCTTTAATATTTGTATTTTCAGAAGATAAATTATTAAATTTTTCTCTGAGAAGTTTTATTTCCTTCTCAGATTGAATTAAATCATTGCATAAATCTTTAAAATCATTTTTAAAAGGTTTTGAGGAGAAATCAAAGGAAAAGATAACCTGATCCTCTTCTGATTCAGCTTCTGATTCAGATTCTTCATCAGAGATGCCGCAAGATGCATTGATTGCCATCATGCAGAATTCTCTTGCTTTTGTTTCTTCTTCATCCTCTGATGTGCAGGATGAGATTTCTGAGTCACTCCAGGAATCAGCTTTAAATGTGTTTTCCTTTGCTGTTCCAACAGCCATTGCTGTGAGGGAGTCCCAGATGTCCTTTGCTGAAGACCATTCAGCTACTTTTTGGAAAATGTCATCTGACATTGATTGAGCAAGTATGTCCATTGCTCTTGCATCAGCTATCTTTAGCATTTTTTTATCTTCTGTATCTTCAGATGGTGAGATGGGACCTGTCAAAATAGAATCATAAATAGATTCATCAATAGAGTTCATAAACAGTCTAATCCTTGCCTTCCATAGGGCAAGCTTGTCCAGATTGCACTTAGGAGGTCCAGTGCTTGACCATTCTTCATTTTGTGCCATGAAAAACTCTTAAGAAATAAATATAAGATCTATCTCAGGGATCTTTTGATTCAGGTGTTAGCCTGTATAAACAATCAACCTCCCTCTGATACCAATTGAAAGTGAGGGTAGATCTTATATTTTCTTTAGGAAGAGTTAATGCGGAAAATTAAAAATTAAAACGAATAACAGAGCATAGCACAAAGAAAGAAAAACAGAGCAAGCAAACCAGACGACACAAGGAGCTACAGTGGTTCCCTCTCAATAGGTACGTCCACTCTTCTACCACCCTGGTAGGAATCCACTACAGGTTTTTGCTAAGGTGCCCTGCCACCAGTGATCTGATTCAGGTAGATCAAACAGACCCTTTAAGCTTTTGATAAGGTAGCCTAAAAACCAAGCAGGTTGTTGATAAGGTGCCCTGTCACCAACGTTCACTTTTGAAGAGGTGTGAACAAACTCTTTACAGGAGGGGGAAGGAGAGTTAGATTGTCTTCTCTATTTTTACAACGGATTAGAGAAGCATAAGAGACTCTTCAGAACTTATGACAGAATACTGTCACGAGGTTCTGAAGGAGTAAGGCCTGAAGAAGACTAGAGATCTGGATTTAGATGTTCTTCTTCAGCTTCCTTATTTCTTCTTCTTCTTCAAAATCTCTGAGTGTATCTTCCTGGAACAGGAGCACTCAGGTTGAGGAAGAGCAGAAGAGATATCTTCACAGTTGGATAGATATTGCTGTGAGCAGCTGTATCTTCTCAGTTGAATCCTGAGAGCAGCAATATCTTTTCTTTCTTGAAGACTGCTGAATGTTGATGGTAGCAGTCTTCTTTCACATTTGTTCTACAGCTTCGTCTGTGTGTTTCTGGTCACTGTCTTCTTCTTGTATGTTTTGTGTGTGTTGTGTGTCTCTTAGTTCTTTCTCCAAAAGAACTCTTTAAATAGGTGCAGCAGCAACGGCTCTATTAGAGCAAGACTTTTGTCTTCTTCTCAGATCTTGAATCTGGGCTGCAATTAACACACAAACAAGTCTTGCAGATATATATCCTATAAAAGGGAAAGCTATAGCAGCTGCAATAAATAAACTCATAAAGGATGTTAGACAAATCACATCGGAAATAACTCTTTACAGCCAACGGCTATAAAGGACAGCTGCAACAATAAAGTCAGATAATAAGACAAAAGACATTGTCAGAAAGAATTGACTTATGCATAAATATAGAAGCAAGTTTGCTTTGAGATATATGCATAAGATCAATTAAATAATCCATAATAAAACATGCCAGAAATATAGGGAATAAAACAACAAATAAAACGCATATAATATTACATATGCAGACCAGAAGATAGTCGAACGATCCTCGACGATCGTCGACCGACCTACTGAGATCGTCGAGCTATCAGTCAGATAGTCGACCGACTCAAACAGAACAGAAAGCGTCGAGCGATCCTTAGAGATCGTCGAACGAGCCACTGAGATAGTCGAGCTATCAGGAAGATAGTCGACCGACTCGGGCAAGACAGAAAACGTCGAACTATCAAGAGATAGTCGACCAGAGCTCGACGATCTAGCAGAACGTCGAGCTGGCTAGCGACAGACGATCGTCGACCGGCTGATCGACGATAGTCGATCGGCGTTCGACGATAGTCGAACCCGAAAAAGACTTAGCCAGAATTTTACTGGAAAAGAGAATACTCAACAATAAGACTTTGACCATAGATAAATCTTGGGTCAAGATCTAAAAGGAAGGACTTAACTCAAATCCAAACTAGGGTACCAACAATTGAAAGTGAAGGGATAGATACTACTCTAGAGGGGGGGTGAATAGAGTAATCAAATTTTGCACAATACAAAACTTAACTGTCTACCCAACTCCCTTGGAGTGAAGTGCGGAATGAAGAGATTATAGATTTTGATTTAACCTTAAAGCCTAACACAAGTGTTGTGCAAACACAAGCTAACTGTAATTACAGTTAAAGCTTGGAAAACCTAAACAGCAACTAGCAACCTAGTTATATCTATTCACAGCCACAGTACATGAATTAAACAGTTGAATCCAGACGACACAAGGAGATTTATAGTGGTTCCCCAAACAACTTGGGTACGTCCACTCTTCTACCCACACGGTAGGAATCCACTCAGGTTTTTGATCAGGTGCCCTGCCACCAACAGAATCTGATTCAGGTAGATTCAGAAACCCTTTAGACTTTTGATCAGGTGTCTAAAAACCAAGCATAGGTTTTTGATCAGGTGCCCTGCCACCAAGGGATACTTTTGAAGGGAGTAATAACCCTGTACAGGAGGGGGAAGAAGGTTAAGATGTCTTCTCTATTTTTCAATAGATTAGAGAAGCACAAAAAGCTTGCACTGAGCTAGAATGCTCTAAAGAATCAAGGCTCCCCCTGGCTCAAAGATGTCCAGGTGAAGTCTTGCTTCAGTGCAGAAACTCTTCAGAAAATACTGAAGGAAAGAGCTACAAGAAGAAAATAAATAACAAAAAGAAATAGTCTTCAAGCAGCAATCTTCTTCTTCTTCTTCTTCAAAGAAACTCTGAGTTGAACTTCCTGAAAGCAGGAGAACTCAGGTGAAGAAGAGATGAAGGTCTTAACACTTCTCAGATAGATGGAGTTTGCTGAGAGCAGGAAGCTTTAGCTTGATGAAGGCTTGAGTGCTTTTGAATATGTGTGTAGCACTTCTGTTAACTAGAAAAACTAGCTTGAATCCTTCTGCAAAGGGTTCTTTTTATATTAGCAGCAAGCAACGGCTCTCTTCCATTTGAATTCTTTGTCTTCTTGTGAGCCTTGAGACCTGGGCTGTAAATATCAGGAAGACAGAAATATCTCTGCAGCAATACATTCCATAAAAAAGAATAAATCTCTTTCTAAGAAGCTGCAGGTTTAAATCAAATAAACAGATGACTAAATAAAGTCACATCAGAAATAAACTCTTTATAGCAAAGAAGACGACTTTTCAGTCCAACGGCTATAAAGGGGTTGACAGCAGATAAAGTAATTTAAATGACAGCTAATAAGACAAACAACTTTATCTTAAAAGATTTGAACTCAGGCAAATAGAATGAAGTAAATAATGCCTGGAAACTTTATCATACAGCTTGAAATAATGTGCCAGAAAATGTATTAAATAATTAAATATAATAAATAAATACAAAATACACAAGCAGGCAGAAAGCGTCGAACGACCTTCGGAGATCGTCGACCGATGCACGGAGATCGTCGATCTATCGGGCAGATAGTCGAACGATCCAGATAGTCGACCTATCGAAGAAGATAGTCGAACTACCCCGGGAGATAGTCGATCTATCAGAGCAGATAGTCGAACTACCAGATAGTCGATCTATCAGGACAGATAGTCGAACTATCAAGCGCACAGAGATAGTCGACCTATCAAGCAGATAGTCGACCTACCTCAGAAAACAGATAGTCGACCTATCAACAGATAGTCGACCTATCAAAACAAACCAGATAGTCGACCTATCAACAGATAGTCGAACTATCAGCGCAGAACAGATAGTCGACCTATCAACCGATAGTCGAACTATCAGCGCAGAACAGATAGTCGACCTATCAAGCAGATAGTCGAACTATCAGCGCAGACCAAGGCGTCGACCAACTGATAGACGATCGTCGATCAGCCGATAGACGATAGTCGAACGGCGTTCGACTATGGTCGAACGAAAAACCTACTTAACCAAATTCTCAATTTGGAAAAGCGAGGACTCTACAGCTAGACTCCTAACCATTGACCATAGATATTTCTTGGGTCAAGGAGCACAAAGGAGAGGACTAAACTCAAATCAAACTAGGGTACCAACAATCTCCCCCTATTTGAGTTAAGTCTCTCACAAACTAAAATAGCTAGCAATAGAATACTAAAAATAATTTCAACAGATAGATAACAATAAATTGGCAGATTGTCAATCAGATAAATAAATATAACACAGCAGTTTAAGTCAAACTATTAAGAATCTTTAGGGTCAGGTAATGGATCAGAAGAACTAGAGACAAAAGAAATTTTTCGAAGAGGGTCATCTGATTCCTTCTTTGACATCTTCAGATCCTGAGCTCCAAGAATCTTTAGCTCTGTAGCTCTGGGAACAACAGCTTCAGGATGTTTTTCCATATACTTTGCTGGATCAAATATCTCAGGATTGACTTGGAATTTCTCAAATTCTTTCTTTCTATATGCTGACATTGTAGTAAATCCAGTTGTATCTTTACCTTCAGCTCTTGCTTTTCTTATTTGGGCTGCCCCTACAAGCTCTTGAAAGCGAGCCATCCTAAAATTAGGATCGAGCTCGGGATTTTCATATATTGGCTCTGGGGAAGCAGCATCAGCTATTATATCTAGATAAGACATTAGAGAACTTAGCAAAAGGAACTTGCTAGAAGGTTTTAAAACACTGTAAACTATTTACCTTTTGAAATACTTTTCTCAGATTGAACTGGAGAAGGAGGTGGGGAAAAAGTTGGTCTTTGGGCCACAACCTCCTTCATTGGTCTTTGAGATCCATAAGATGATTTGCTTTGAGAACTTTGATGACCTTGCCTTGGTTGGTGCTGAGTAGATGCAGATTTTCCATGGGCAGCAGACTGACTAGCAGGCAGATTCCCAGAGGCTCCTGCACCGGGAGGTGGAGGGGGACCTTTGGGAGTCCATCTGGAGACTGGACTGTCATACCTTTTAGTTCTCTTCCTTTCTTTTTGCTGGTTTTTCGAGAACCACATCCAATGCTTAAAATCTTTAGATTTGGGGTCAATGCCCTTCAGGATGTAGTAGGGAGTGTCATTGTCCTTATTTGGAGGAGGAGGAGGAGCTTTTCTCTTCTTAACAGCAGATTTCTTTTTCTTTGAATTTTCAGACACATCAGACTCATCATCATCATCAGAATTGGATGATGGAGGATTCTCATAGGGATCATAGGCTTCTGAGACAGCCTTTTCTTTAAGCTTTAATGCAGATTTCTCCCTTTCTTCTTCAATGACATCCATAGCCATAAGAGAGTCTAAATCTAAACCAGGAGAATCATCCCAGATGGATGACTTCTCAAATTGCAAATCTTTCTCTTTTTCTTTTAAAGATTTTACTCTTAAGTCCCAAGCAGCCCTTGCTTGAATTTCTTCCAAACTTAAAACAGGAGAATCAACTTTGATTTCCTCTTGATTTTCATCCTCTTTATCATCTAAAAACACATCCAATTCTGGATCTAATTGAGTATCAGAATCACTTGGAGCAGCCACAGAAACAACTGCTATTTTCTGGGCAGTTACATTTTCTTTAATAATATCTGTAAAAATTACGAATACAGATCTGCTAAATAAACTTGAATCATACCTTCAAGGTATTCACAGACTAACAAATTAATAGATTCATCAACAAAGCGAATGAAAGCTTTACCTTCATATTTAACCATTTCCCATGACTTGTCCAGATATGAGGTTACGATTCCTTCTAGATATCTTGCAATCACTGGGGTGGTGAGATCATCTAGGCATATTTGGACTTCAATCTCAGATAGAAACTTTGTTATAATTTCGTCTATAAATTTTGCAATCTCAGGAGTTGAAATATCTTCTAGGCATACCTTTACAGCAAATTCTGATTGCAAGATTGCATCTGCTATATCCTTCTCAGTCAAAACTGGAGCAACCTCTTGCTCAGCAGGGGCATTCTCTTCCTCAGCAGACATAACCACATCTGAAACTTCTTCTGGCTCAACTTGAGCAGATTCTGGAAGAGCAGACAAAACTGAATCCTTTACAACTTGAGGAGAGGCAGGGAGGCCTGAGACATCTTCATTGGACATCTCCCCCTGCCTGATTTCAGTGGGTACTGAAACCAGGCCCAAAGAGGAAGATGGCTCAGCTGATTTGGAAATGGATTGAATGGAGGCAGTGAGATGGTCAATGGAGGCAGCAAGGGGAGCGATTGCCTCGTCAATCATGATTTTGATTGATGGGGTAATCAACTCCACAATGCGGGAGAGGAATTCAGGGGTAATTTCAAAAGATGATGAATTTGAGGTGGATGGAGCTGCAGCAAATATGGTAGATGTGCTGGGATGAGGAGTGGTGAGAGCAGGAGATCGAGCAGGAGATCTCTGAGGAGATGAGTTAATTGGGGAATTAACATGACTGGGGGACGGAGGAGGAGAGGGAAATCTCTCAGAACCTAACAAATCAAAACTAGGAATAGATAACCCAGTTTGATTAGAAGGAATGGGAGAGACTGGAGAGGAAGGAGAAACAACCATAGCTGTTTCAGGTGCAGCAGAAGAAGAGGGTCGTACCTCAGCTGAAGTTGATGGTACTTCAACTGAGGCAGACGGCAAAACAGAGGATGAGGAAGGGATAGCTGAGCCAGCTTCACTAGGTTGAGGAGCGACTGAAACAGTCCTTGTGTCCTCTGATGTGGCTGGAGCAGATTTCACAAAAGTCCTCTTCCACTTAGAGAATAAGTGGGGATCCATCTTCTTGCTGGCGTTAATGGTTGTTGCGGCAGAACTCAGCAGCTGGGGGAATTTCTCCTTCAGGAAAATTCCAATAACCCTTCCCAGGGTAACTTCCTTCTTTCCTGTCTTCTTCCTGATAAGATCAAACAGAACGGCTGCCCAATCGATCCTCTTTCGATTGACAATTGCACACATAAGTGCAAATTGTTGCCTTGTTATGTTGTCATGGGCGGAGTGCTTGCCCAGAATCACCTTTCCAACTATCTCAGCGAGGAACTTGATCTTGAAGGGAAAATTTACCTTGAGCAACTTGGTGGGAATGCCCTCGGCATGTCCCAGCTCGACGAGCATCCTTCCGAACTCCTGAGCATCTTGCTCATAGTCTTCATCACCAATAACTAAACCGAAGACATCAGAAAGAGCGGCCGGAGTCAGGGTAGCTTCTACTCCGCCGATGGTGCCGATCATCGCTTCGTCTGTGGAAGACGACGTGAAAGCCCATTCTTTTATTTCAGGAATGTTGATCTTGATCCTCTCAGACATCAGCTTCTCTAGACCTTGATCTTTGCAGAGCTGCAGAACCTCTACTATGCTGGCATCGCAAACGCTGAAAGCTTCGAAATCTACACTGAAACCGGCATCAAACTTTACTACGGCTAAAACAGCTGGAGAGATCGCCATTGATCTTGCTGGAGAAACGCGAGAAGGAGGAGGAAGACGAAGAGGACGGAGCAGCAGAAAATCGCAAGCGGGAAATCAGAATGCGAAAGGGCACGCTCCGTCGACGATAAAGCAACAGATCTTTTAACCTAGGTCGACTATCGGCTTTATATTGAACCGGATATAGTCGGTCTATTAAAAAGATCTTGACCCGATGGTCGAACGGTCGTTCGACGATCGGCTCAGAAGCAGAGTAGTCGGACAATCGTTCGACTATTTCTGGCTTCTCAAACAACAGGCTGTCGTCGTCCAGAGATCGACGATGAGCCCAAGCCGTTCGACGATGGTCGAACGTCGATCGACGATCTTCAAACAGATAAGCCATCATTAACCAGAGGTCGACGATAGGCTTAAGCCGTTCGACTATCTTCGAACGTCGTTCGACTATCTTCAAACAGACCTCAACATAGGCAGATATCGTCACACTTAGTCTCGTCCATTGATCATGCCTAGTTGGACTAAAAAGAACAGATGCTTCTGTTCATCTAAAGGCTTGGTGAATATATCACCTCTCTGAAACTCAGTGGATATGAACTCAAGACAGATCTTGTTCTTTTCCACACAATCTCTCAGGAAATGGTGCCTAATCTCAATGTGCTTCGTTCTAGAGTGGTGCACAGGATTTTGTGCAATTGAGATAGCACTGGTACTATCACACATGATCTTGGTGTTCTTGTGTGAGTAACCATAATCCACAAGCTGGTTTTGAATCCACAGGATCTGTGAACAACAACTAGCAGCAGCTATATATTCAGCCTCTGCAGTTGAAGTTGAGACAGAAGCCTGCTTCTTACAGAACCAAGAGACCAATCTCTCTCCCAGGAACTGGCAAGTTCCTGAGGTGCTCTTCCTGTCAACTCTGCAACCAGCATAATCAGAATCAGAATATCCAATTAATTCAAACTCTGACTCAGCTGGGTACCAAAGTCCTAGATCTGGACATCCTTTCAGGTATCTCAGGATTCTCTTTAGAAGAATCAGATGAGATTCCTTGGGGTTGACCTGGAATCTAGCACAAAGGCATGTAGCAAACATTATATCTGGCCTACTTGCAGTTAGATATAATAGGGAACCAACAATGGCCCTATAATTCTTTTGATCAACTGGCTTGCCGTGATCATCAGAATCAATAACTACATTAGTAGCCATGGGTGTAGGCATTGCTGAAGCATCAGCCATCCCAAATTTCTTTACCAATTCCTTGGCATATTTGGATTGGGAGATGAAGATACCATCAGCATCTTGCTTAACTTGGAGACCAAGAAAGTAAGACAGCACACCCATGCTACTCATCTCAAACTTGGAATGCATTAAGTTAGAAAACTTTTTGCACAGTTTGGGATCAGTGGAGCCAAAGATAATATCATCTACATACACCTGAACTAACAGGATTGTGTCCTTGTGATGCTTAACGAAAAGGGTTCTATCAACTACTCCCCTAGTGAAGTTGTGCTCTAACAGGAAACTAGCTAAGGTCTCATACCAGGCCCTAGGAGCTTGCTTTAGTCCATAAAGAGCTTTTTGCAACTTAAAAACATGAGAGGGCTGTGTTGATGAAACAAACCCTGGTGGTTGTTCAACAAACACTTCTTCCTTAAGCTCACCATTTAGGAATGCACTTTTGACATCCATTTGGAATACCTTAAACTTCATGTAGGCTGCATAGGCCAAGAAGATCCTTATTGCTTCTAGCCTTGCAACAGGAGCAAAGGTTTGGTCATAGTCTATACCTTCCTCCTGTCTGTAGCCCTGAGCTACAAGCCTAGCTTTATTCCTTACTATTATTCCATTTGCATCTAACTTGTTTCTGTACACCCACTTGGTGCCTATGATCAGTTGGCCTTTAGGTCTTGGAACCAAAGTCCAAACTTTACATCTCTCAAACTGATTGAGTTCCTCTTGCATTGCAATGATCCAGTGGGGATCTAGCTCTGCATCTTTAAAGGTGAGGGGTTCAACCTGTGAGAGGAAACAAGCATGCATCACATCCTGTCTTAATTGATGTCTTGTTTGCACACCAGCTGATAAGTCTCCAATCACTTGAGATGTGGGGTGATCTCTAAGTGTGACAATATCAGCAGGTGGGATGTGATCTTCAGCAACAGTTGGGATTAATTCCTCAGGAGGAATTTGATCTACTGTTGGTGGAACAGCAACAGCTTCAACAGCTTCAGCAATGTCTTCATCACTGTCTGATTCAGTGATCTGAAGAGTTGAAAGTTGAAGGATTTCTTGAGGGGCATCATGTACCTGCAAAGAACTGGAGGAAGGAGAATTTTCTTTCTCCTTGTAAAACATCTGAGACTCATCAAAAGTCACATGCACAGATTCTTCTATCTTACAGGTTGATTTGTTATAAACCCTATAAGCTTTGCTTACTTGGGAATATCCAAGCATGATTCCCATTGAAGCTTTTGCTTCAAACTTTCTAATATATTCTTTATTATTATTATGAATATAAACAGTACAGCCAAAAATTCTAAAGTAATTAATTTTTGGTTTCTTAAAAGATTTGAACTTTTGTTACCAGGTTCTGAAGGAGTAAGGCCTGAAGAAGACTAGAGATCTGGATTTAGATGTTCTTCTTCAGCTTCCTTATTTCTTCTTCTTCTTCAAAATCTCTGAGTGTATCTTCCTGGAACAGGAGCACTCAGGTTGAGGAAGAGCAGAAGAGATATCTTCACAGTTGGATAGATATTGCTGTGAGCAGCTGTATCTTCTCAGTTGAATCCTGAGAGCAGCAATATCTTTTCTTTCTTGAAGACTGCTGAATGTTGATGGTAGCAGTCTTCTTTCACATTTGTTCTACAGCTTCGTCTGTGTGTTTCTGGTCACTGTCTTCTTCTTGTATGTTTTGTGTGTGTTGTGTGTCTCTTAGTTCTTTCTCCAAAAGAACTCTTTAAATAGGTGCAGCAGCAACGGCTCTATTAGAGCAAGACTTTTGTCTTCTTCTCAGATCTTGAATCTGGGCTGCAATTAACACACAAACAAGTCTTGCAGATATATATCCTATAAAAGGGAAAGCTATAGCAGCTGCAATAAATAAACTCATAAAGGATGTTAGACAAATCACATCGGAAATAACTCTTTACAGCCAACGGCTATAAAGGACAGCTGCAACAATAAAGTCAGATAATAAGACAAAAGACATTGTCAGAAAGAATTGACTTATGCATAAATATAGAAGCAAGTTTGCTTTGAGATATATGCATAAGATCAATTAAATAATCCATAATAAAACATGCCAGAAATATAGGGAATAAAACAACAAATAAAACGCATATAATATTACATATGCAGACCAGAAGATAGTCGAACGATCCTCGACGATCGTCGACCGACCTACTGAGATCGTCGAGCTATCAGTCAGATAGTCGACCGACTCAAACAGAACAGAAAGCGTCGAGCGATCCTTAGAGATCGTCGAACGAGCCACTGAGATAGTCGAGCTATCAGGAAGATAGTCGACCGACTCGGGCAAGACAGAAAACGTCGAACTATCAAGAGATAGTCGACCAGAGCTCGACGATCTAGCAGAACGTCGAGCTGGCTAGCGACAGACGATCGTCGACCGGCTGATCGACGATAGTCGATCGGCGTTCGACGATAGTCGAACCCGAAAAAGACTTAGCCAGAATTTTACTGGAAAAGAGAATACTCAACAATAAGACTTTGACCATAGATAAATCTTGGGTCAAGATCTAAAAGGAAGGACTTAACTCAAATCCAAACTAGGGTACCAACAATCTCCCCCTATTTGGGTTAAGTCTTTCACAAACTACAACTACTAAAAACAAATAAACTAAACTCAAACAACTTAATAGTGATCCTAACCCAAATCAGAACTAGGGTTCCAACATCACTTACCTTTTGGAACATCTTTCTCAGTATGAGCTGGCTTTGGAGATGAGACTTTTTTCTTTGGAGAAGGAGGAGGGGAAAAGGTTGGTCTTTGATATACTACCTCTTTAACTTGTTCTTTAACAGTATCAGGTCTTTGATATCCAGTTTGACTTTTTCCTTGAAAACTTTGCGAACTTCTCCATCTTCAACGCAAGCAAGATGATGGATCCTTCGCTGTTTTCAAAATGGAAAAGGACCTTCCTAAAGCCCGCTCCTGCAGGGGTTGCTCCAGTTACTTCTGAGAGCACCAGGACTGTCGCAGTCACTCCCCCCCTTCTAGTAGCTGGCTCAGCAAATTTATCTCTTCCATCTTCTTCATCAGTTTTGCCGTCTACTTCAGTTAAAGTTCCTTCAACTTCAATTGAAGTACGACATTCTGCTTCTCCTCCAGCTTCTCCTCTACCTCCTCATCTTGCTGGGATATCTCAACCCAGTTTTGATTTGTTGGTGTCTGAGATTCCCACTCCTTCTCAGTCACCAATTCCCTCTTCTGATCATCTTGATCACCCTGCATCCACCCATGTATATCCACATCATTCTCCAGCTCCATCTCCAGCTCATTCTCCAGCTCATCTTGCATATACCATCAATGCTGCTCTTCCACCTTCTGAAATTCCTCCATCATCATCATCATCATCTTTTGAAATTACTCCTGCATTGATTTCTAGCATTGTGGAGTTAATTACCCCTTCAATCAAAGCTATGATTGATGAGACAATTGCTCCCCTTGCTTCCTCTATCTCCTCTCTGACTGCTGCCATTCTAAAACTCTCAAAGTCTGCTGAGCCCTCTTCTTCTAGGGGCCTGGTTTCAGTTTCTACTGAAATCAGGCAGGGGGAGATGCTTGATGAAGACGTCTCTGAGCAGCCCTTGGCCTCCCCTCCAGCAGTTCATCTTGTAGTAATAGAGAAAGCAATAGAAGTTTCAACTCCTCCTCCTCCTCTATCTGAAAAGGAAATTTCTGATGCAGTTTTGAAATCTGAATTCTGTGTTAAAGCCTGTTTAGAAGAAAGTTCTACTCCCTTGGTTGTCCTGTTCCTAGAAGGAATCATCACCTCCTTTCTAGATGAATTGTGGGAGTTAGGACATGTTGTGGTTAATTCTGAAGGTATTCCCTTTACTTATTTTTTAGACTTGATAACTGATATGATAATTTGGGAATATCTGGAAGGCATGGCTAGATGTCATTTAGAACAATTCTATTCATAATACTACAGATAAATTGGAAGAAAGTCTAAAGGTTCAAGAGCCAGTTATCCAATCTTCTCTAGAAGTTCAACCAGAACCAGAGGCTCAACTTTCTGAAGTAGCTCAGCCTGAAGTTCAAGCAGAACTGGTCACTTTGACAGTTTCTCAGATTCAAGAATCAGCTGCAGATGCCCAGATCGAAATTTCTACTGTATGGGATGATTCCCCAGGCTTGGATTTAGATGCTCTATTGGCACAGGATGCCATAGAAGAAGAATGAGAAAGAGCTGCTTTAAAAGAAAAAGAGAGAGCTATGAAAGAGGTTATTGACCCATATGATATGCCTATCTCTTCAAATTCTGAAGATGAAATCGACTCTGATGAGTCTGCTGAGACTAAAAGAAAAAGGATTGCTAAGAAGAAAAGAAAAGTTGTTGCTCCTCCTGCTGCTAATCCAGACAATGATACACCATATTATATACTGAAAGGGATTGATCCAAAGTCAAAAGACTTCCAGCATTGGATGTTGTTTTCAAAGAACCAGCAAAAGCAAAGGAAAAAGTCTAAGAGGTATGACTCTCCTGTTCCTAGATGGAATCCTAGAGGTCCTCCTCCTCCACCCCCAAGTGCAGGAGCCTCAGGAAATTCATCTTCTAAATCTGCCTCTCAATCTGAAAGATCAAATCCATCTCAATCTGCTCAAAGGAGAAGTTCGCAAAGTTTTCAAGGAAAAAGTCAAACTAGATATCAAAGACCTGATACTGTTAAAGAACAAGTTAAAGAGGTAGTATATCAAAGATTATGAGCAAGATGCTCCTGAGTTCGGAAGAATGTTAACTGAGCTGGGATATGCCGAAGGCATTCCCTCCAAGCTGCTCAAGGTGAATTTCCCGTTTAAGATCAAGTTTCTTGCGGAAATTGTTGGAAAAGTGCTACTGGGAAAGCACTCAGCCCACGATAATATTACAAGGCAACAATTTGCACTAATGTGTGCAATTGTTAATAAGAAGCAGATCAATTGGGTTGGCATTATGTTCGATTTAATCAGGAAAAAGAATGGAAAGAGAGAAGTTACCCTAGGAAGGGTAGTTGGAATCTTTCTGAAGGAGAAATACCCTCACCTGCTTGCGTTGATGGAGGTGGCGGCTGACACAAGCAGGTGAGGGTATTTCTCCTTCAGAAAGATTCCAACTACCCTTCTTAGGGTAACTTCTTTCTTTCCATTCTTTTTCCTGATTAAATCGAACATAATGCCAGCCCAATTGATCTGCTTCTTATTAACAATTGCACACATTAGTGCAAATTGTTGCCTTGTAATATTATCGTGGGCTGAGTGCTTTCCCAGTAGCACTTTTCCAACAATTTCCGCAAGAAACTTGATCTTAAACGGGAAATTCACCTTGAGCAGCTTGGAGGGAATGCCTTCGGCATGTCCCAGCTCAGTTAACATTCTTCCGAACTCAGGAGCATCTTGCTCATAATCTTCTTCACCATTAATCAAACCAAAAAATTCAGTCAGAATAGCGGGAGTCAAAATTACCTCTTCTCCGCTAATTGTTCCAGTCATCGAATCGTCAGTAGAAGACGAAGTGAAAGCCCATTCTCTGATCTCTTGAGTGTTTATCTTTATTCTGTAAGACATGAGTTTCTCTAATCCTTGATCTCTGCACAGATTCAGAATCTCCACTATCCCTGGTTCGCAACAGCTGAAAGCGTCGAAATCAACGCTGAAACCGGCATCAAACTTGACTACTGTAAGAAGAGCTGGAGCAATCGCCATCGAAAATGCTGGAGAAGACGAGGGAGAGACGGCGAGGACGGAGCGGCAGAAAACGCGAGACAAAGAGCAAGCAGGAAGACGGAATGCGAAAAGACGCTCTCCGTCGACGATAAAAGCAACTATCTCTTAACCTAGGTCGACCATCGGCTTTATATTAAAACAGCGATCGTCGATCTACTTAAAAGATACTGGAGACGATGGTCGAACGGTCGTTCGACGATCGGTCCTGAAGCAGAGTAGTCGATCAATCATTCGACTATTTCTGTCTTCACAAACAGCAGGCTGTCGTCAACCATAGATCGACGATAGGCTCGACCTGTTCGACTATCTTCGAACGCCGGTCGACGATCTTAAGGCAGATAAGCTATCTTCAACCATAGGTCGACGATAGGCTTGATCCGCTCGACTATCGTCGAACTTCGTTCAACTATCTTCGAACAAGTTTCAACAAGGCAGACATCACACTTAGTCTCTTCCATTAATCATGCCTAGTTGAACCAAAAAGAACAGATGCTTCTGTTCATCTAAGGGCTTGGTGAATATATCACCTCTCTGAAGGTCTGTGGATATGAACTCAAGGCTGATCTTGTTCTTTTCCACACAATCTCTCAGGAAATGGTGTCTAATCTCAATGTGCTTCGTTCTAGATTGGTGCACTGGATTTTGTGCAATGGAGATAGCACTTGTACTGTCACATATGATTTTAGTGTTCTTGTGTGAGTACCCATAATCCAAAAGTTGATTTTGTATCCACAGGATCTGTGAACAACAACTAGTAGCTGCTATATATTCAGCTTCTGCAGTTGATGTTGAGACAGAGGCCTGCTTCTTACAGAACCAAGAGACCAATCTCTCTCCCAGGAACTGACAAGTTCCTGAGGTACTTTTCCTGTCAACTCGACAACCAGTATAATCAGAATCAGAATATCCAATTAATTGAAATTCTGACTCAGCTGGGTACCAAAGTCCTAGATTTGGACATCCCTTCAGGTATCTCAAGATTCTCTTGAGAAGAATCAGATGAGATTCCTTGGGGTTGACCTGGAATCTAGCACAAAGGCATGTAGCAAACATTATGTCTGGCCTACTTGCAGTTAAATACAATAGGGATCCAACAATGGCCCTATAATTCTTTTGATCTACAGGCTTTCCCTGATCATCAGAATCAATAACTACATTAGTAGCCATAGGTGTATGCATTGCTGAAGCATCTGCCATCCCAAACTTCTTTACCAATTCCTTGGCATATTTGGATTGGGAGATGAAGATGCCATCAGCATCTTGCTTTACTTGGAGACCAAGAAAGTAAGACAGCTCACCCATACTACTCATCTCAAACTTAGAATGCATTAGGTCAGAAAACCTTTTGCAAAGTTTGGGATCAGTGGAGCCAAATATAATGTCATCTACATACACTTGAACTAACAGGATTGTGTCCTTGTGGTGCTTGACGAAGAGGGTTCTATCAACTACTCCCCTAACAAAGTTGTGCTCTAATAGGAAACTAGCTAGAGTCTCATACCAGGCTCTTGGTGCTTGTTTTAGTCCATACAGAGCTTTCTGCAACTTGAATACATGTGAGGGCTGAGTTGAAGAAACAAAACCGGGTGGCTGTTCAACAAAAACCTCTTCCTTTAGCTCACCATTAAGAAAAGCACTTTTGACATCCATCTGAAAAACCTTAAACTTCATATAGGCTGCATAGGCTAAGAAGATCCTTATTGCCTCTAGCCTTGCAACAGGAGCAAAGGTTTGGTCATAATCTATACCTTCCTCCTGTCTGTAGCCCTGAGCTACAAGCCTAGCTTTATTCCTTACAATGATTCCATTTGCATCCAACTTGTTTCTATACACCCACTTGGTGCCTATGATCAGTTGGCCTTTAGGTCTTGGAACCAAAGTCCATACTTTATATCTTTCAAACTGATTGAGTTCCTCTTGCATAGCAATGATCCAGTGGGGATCTAGCTCAGCATCTTTAATGGTGAGGGGCTCAATCTATGAAAGGAAACAAGCATGCATCACATCCTGTCTTAACTGATGTCTTGTTTGAACACCAGCTGATATGTCTCCTATCACTTGAGATGTATGGTGATCTCTAAGTGTGACAACATCAGCAGGTGGAATGTGATCTTCAACAATAGTTGGGATTTCAGGAGGAATTTGATCTACTATTGGTGGTACAGCAACAATTTCTACAATGTCTTCATCACTGTTTGATTCAGTGATATGGAGAGTTGAAAGATGGAGGATTTCTTGAGTGACATCTTTGGTAGATTCTTGTACCTGTAATGAACTTGAGGAAGGGGAAGTTTCCTTCTCCTTGTAAAACATTTGGGATTCATCAAAGGATACATGAATAGACTCTTCAATTTTAGAAGATGATTTATTAAATACCCTATAAGCTTTGCTTTCTTGGGAATATCCAAGAAAAATTCCCATTGAAGCCTTTTCTTCAAACTTTCTAAGATATTCTTTATTGTTATTATGAATATAAACAACACAGCCAAACACTCTAAAATAATTTATTTTAGGTTTCTTTCCTTTAAGTAACTCATAAGGAGTTTTACACTTAAGTTTGTGTATCAGACTTCTATTCAGGACATAGTTGGCTGTACTAACAGCTTCTGCCCAATAGGAAAGAGGCATATTAGCATCTGCCAACAATGTGCCAGCAGCTTCAATTAGTGTTCTGTTCTTCCTTTCAACTACCCCATTTTGTTGGGGAGTTCTAGGAGCTGAGAAGCTATGTTTGATACCTTCTCTCTCACAGAATTCTTGCATGAGAAGAGAGTCAAACTCAGTACCATGATCACTTCTGATCAAGGCCACATGAGTAGAGTACTCAGTCTGCACACATAATAGAAAGTCTGTAAGGGCTTTGAAGTTATCAGCCTTAGTTCTCAGAAAGAACACCCAAGTGAACCTAGAGAAGTCATCTACAATGACTAGGGTGTAATACTTCCCTCCTAAACTCTGTACATTTATTGGGCCAAATAGGTCCAAATGTAATAAATACAGGATTCTAGGAGAATCACTTTTATTTACTGATTTAAATGAGTTCTTGGTTTGCTTGCCTAGTTGACAAGCCTTGCATAGGCTCTCCTTCTTGTAGGGGCAAGAAGGTAAACCTCTAACAATGTTATGTTTAGATAACCTAGATATATTCTTGAGGTTAACATGGCTAAGCCTTTATGCCACAAGGTATTATTATTAGTTACTTCATTAAACAGGCAGATTTCAGAATCAGTTGAATTAAAATCTACTAAATAAATGTTACCTTGTCTAATGCCTACTAATACAATATTATTATTTAAAGTAATACTATAAAGGGAGTTAGAGAATGATACCTGGTATCCAGCATCACATAACTGACTTACTGAAATTAAATTATGCTTCAGTCCAGTCACATAAGCAACTCTCTTGAATGTAACAGCTCCAATTGTCATCCTGCCATAGCCTTCAGTTTGACCACAGCTTGAATCTCCAAAGATTACCTTTGGGCCAAGCTTTGCCTTGAACCTTGACAGATGTTCTTTATTTCCTGTCATATGCTTGGAGCATCCACTATCCAAATACCACTTATTTTGAGTGATAGGATAGGTCTTCACCTGCAAATAAATCAATTTAAACATTGTGGACCCAAGTAACCTTGGGTCCCTTGTTTTTCACATAAGAAAAACTGGAAATAAATGAATAAGCAGGCTGAGGGTGATAACCTAATGGGTAAGATCTCCTAGGTGGGATTCTCCATGCTAATGATGGGTCAATGAACCTAGGGTTTCTATTCATATTCGGATTTCTAACGTTCTGGTTTGAATTTTGAAATTCTTGTTGAAAGCGTCGATCGGCGTTCGACGATTGGTACCCAGATTGTCGATCTTCGTTCGACCATTAGGCCTGTGATCGTCAAGCTGCGTTCGACGCCCTTTGTAATTCCTTAAATTTCTGTTTTCTTTTCTCTCTTTTAGCTTTATTTAAAGCTCTGTTTACTTGATTGACTTGCTCAGTGTTTTTTATTCCACTAGATGAAATAAAATTCACTGGAGTTGAAAGTTGGTTTTTAAGAATGATTGGGGGCTCACTAGAAGATGCTCCTAAGCCTAATTTGTTATTGCCTGACCTAGTGTTAGACATGCTGGTTATTTCAAGCAACTTAAGGCTTCTACCATTCAGAGACTCTTCTAACCTTTTGGACTTGGCTAATTCATTCTTAAGAAATTTAATTTCTTCACAAGAGTTAGTGAGATCTTCCTTTAACTTAATGTTTTCAATAGATATGATTTCTGATTCAGCTAGCCTATGTCTAAGTTCTTTAATCTCTTTTTCAGAACTGATTAAATCTAAACATAAGGATTTAAATTCTAATTTAAATTCTGTAGAAGTAAAATCATAAGAAGATAGTACCTCATCTTCTGTTGGCATCTCTTCATCAGAATCTGAATTCTCTGCAGCAGAGTGATTGCTGCAGGCATCAATTGCCATCAAGCAAACTTCCTTTGCCTTCTTTTCTTCTTCATCCTCACTGGAGCTTGAGGAAGAGGATTCCTCATCAGAATCGCTCCAGGTTTCAGCAACAAAGCCTCTCTTCTTCTTTTTGTTCTTGTAGGAGGATGGCTTGGAATGCTTCCTATGCTGATCCTTGTCTTTTCTTTTATCTTTGTTCTTTTCCTCTGGACAATCTGGAAGAATATATACAGGCTTCCTGCAACCATAATAGATTATTTCTTTAGAGGGGATACGATCATACCTTGGTTTATCTTCATACTTTGAAGATTTCTTTCTGAATTCCTTCCTTCCCATCTTGAGAAACCTTTTGGCAAATAATGCCATCAGTTCCTCATTGGACTGGCTTCCTTCAGAAGCTTCAGCAGCTTTAAGAGCAAGGGTTTGCTCTTTTCTTGTAGGAGTTGGGGTCTTTGCTTCAGCTTCAGCTTCCCTGGACTTCAGCACTTGCTCAAAAGACTTGAGCTTGCCGTGAAGGGCTTCTGTTGAGATTTCATTTGTGCTTCTGGCCTCCTTGATGGGCCAGATCCTCAGATCCCATGTGCTAGGGAAGCACATAAGAATCTTATCATTGACCTCTGTCAATGAAATATCCTTGTCAAGGGTCCTCAGCTCATTGATGATTGAGCTGAGCCTTGTGTACATTCCTTCAACTGATTCAGCATCAGTTTTCTTGAAATTCTCATACTATGAGATAAGGTTGGACCTCCTGTCCTTCCTTTCATCAACTGAACCAGCTACAATCTGGTTCAGTGTGTCCCACATAGCTTTTGCCGAGGAGCAGTCAGCAACCTTCTGGAATACTTCATCAGACATTGTCTGAGCCAGAATGTTCATTGCCTTGGCATCTGCTATCTTTGCCTTTTTGTACTCATCATTGTAGTCTGGAGGAGGCACTGCACTCATATCAGATGATGATGAGGCAGTAGCAGCAGTAGGTGCTCTTGGTGGTCCTGTCAAAATAGAAGCAAAGATACTTTCAACAATAGAGTTCATATATAGTTTGATCCTTGCCTTCCAGATGCCAAACTTGGCTAAGTTGTATGCTGGAGGTCTGGTGCTAGAATAATCCTTGGACTGGGCCATGATAGTGAAAGTGAATATCTATAAGCTTTGGTATCTATCAGGATCTTGTGACTTAGGTGTTAGCCTATTCAGTCAGTCAACCTCCCTCTGATACCAATTGAAAGAGAAGGGATAGATACAACTCTAGAGGGGGGGGGGGGTGAATAAAGTAATCAAAAATTGCACTGGCAAAGTTGACTTTCTACTCAACTCCCTTGGAGTTAAATGCGGAATGAAGGTTATAGATATTTGAGATTTAAACCTTAAAGCCTAACACAAGTGTTGTGCACAAAAAGGCAGCCAACTGTAATTACAGTTAAGGCTTGGAAACTTAAACAACAACTAGCAAACCTAGTTAAGATCTAATCACAGCCACAATGCAAGTAATTATATAAAATAATCCAGACGACACAAGGAATTTATAGTGGTTCCCCAAACAACTTGGGTACGTCCACTCTTCTACCAACAAGGTAGGAATCCACTCAGGTTTTTGATCAGGTGCCCTGCCACCAACAAGATCTGCTTCAGGTAGATCAAGAAAACCTTTAGACTTTTGATCAGGTGTCTAAAAACCAACACAGGTTTTTGATCAGGTGCCCTGCCACCAAGGGAGACTTTTGAAGGGAGTAATAACCCTGTACAGGAGGGGGAAAGGAGGTTAAGGTGTCTTCTCTATTTTACAATAGATTAGAGAAGCACAATAACTTGCACTGAGCTAGAAAGCTCTAAAAGTATCAAGGCTCCCCCTGGCTCAAAGAACGTCCAGGTGAAGGCTTGCTTCAGTGCAGAAACACTTCAGTAAATACTGAAGGAAGAACTACAAGAAGATATAAATTAAGAAATGAAAATCTTCTAGCAGCTATCTTCTTCTTCTTCTTCAAAAGATCTCTGAGTCAGAACTTCCTGGAACCAGGAGAACTCAGGTTGAAGAAGAGCAGAAGAGCTAACACTTCTCAGTTGAGTGAAGATTGCTGAGAGCAGTAAACTTGATCTTGCTGTAAGCTTGCTGAATGAATTGTTTTTCTGAGAACTAGTTGATTTCTTCTTCAAAGAAGTCTTTATATAGCAGCAGCAGCAACGACTCTTAACTGAGTTTGAATCTTGTCTTTTTCTGAACTCTGCAAGCTGGGCTGCAAAAAGCATAAAGCAAAACAAAAATACTGCAGGCAGATATCCTATAAAAGGATAAAGCTTTCTAAGAAGCTGCAAATACTTCTGATGAGATAATATAAGAGAAAGTCACATCAGAAATGACTCTTTACAGCCAAGGAAGACTTTTTGAGTCTAACGGCTATAAAGGACAACCTGGCAGAAATCATATCTCAGCTATAAGACAAACAACTTTGTCAGAAAAGGTTAGCTCATGCATAAAGAATTGAATAGATATTGCATGGAAGAGTTATTACAATTTACTCAGATAATCTTTTATAAAATATGCCAAAATAATTATGGAATTAGTCACATCACAGAAGACGACAAAACTATTTAAAACAAACATCAAAACGTCGAACGACCTTCGGAGATCGTCGACCGACGCACGGAGATCGTCGACCTATCGGACAGATAGTCGAACGATCTAGATAGTCGAACTATCAAAGAAGATAGTCGAACTACCTCAGCAGATAGTCGACCTATCAGAACAGATAGTCGAGCTATCAGATAGTCGATCTATCCGGACAGATAGTCGAACTACCAAACAAAATAGATAGTCGACCTATCAAGCAGATAGTCGACCTATCACAGAAAATAGATAGTCGACCTATCAACAGATAGTCGACCTATCAAAGAAAGCACAGATAGTCGATCTATCAACAGATAGTCGAACTATCAGATAGTTGAGCTATCCAAGCAGATAGTCGAACTATCAAAGCAACGCAGATAGTCGACCTATCAACAGATAGTCGAACTATCAAAGCAACACAGATAGTCGACCTATCAACAGATAGTCGAGCTATCAAGGCGGACAGATAGTCGACCAATCAACAGATAGTCGAGCTATCAGATAGTTGAACTATCAGGACAGATAGTCGAACTACCAAAGCAAGCAAATAGTCGACCTATCAACAGATAGTCGAGCTATCAACGCAGACAGAACGTCGACCAACTGATAGACGATCGTCGATCAGCCGATAGACGATAGTCGAGCGACGTTCGACTATAGTCGAACGAAAAACTACTTAACCAAATATTCATCTGGAAAAGCAATTCTACACAACTAGAGAATCTAACCTATCAACTAACCTTTAACCATAGATAAATCTTAGGTCAAGAGACAGAAAGAGAGGACTGAACTCAAATCAAAACCTAGGGTTCCAACACCAACAAATGTGTTTCACCTAAAGTGGTTTGCTATTGCTACAACAAGTCAGGGCATGTAATAGCCGACTGCCCTGTCAAAAGAAAGGAATTTGGTAAGAAGAAGGACCACAAGCAAAAAGGCAAGAAGGAGAAATCCTTCATTGCTAAGAAGAAGAAGAGCTGGACTGACTCTTCCGCTTCAGAGTCAGAAAGAGAAGAGGATGATGAAGCCTACATTGGGCTTGTTAATGCTATGTTGGAAGAAGAAGATAACTGCTGTCATGGACTGATGGATCTGACTGATGAAGAATCTAGCCAGGAACAACCTGGTCAACTAAAGGTAAATTCTCTGTCCAAGTCTTCTTCTGAGTCAGGCTATGAGATCAGCCCAGATTCTGAAGCTCATTCATCAAGAGATGAAGGAGATTCTGAGTCTGAGGAAGATGTCAATTCTATAATTGATAAATATGGTATCCTTCTGAGTGCTTTCATGGAAAGCAAGGTGCTGGCTAAGAAGCAAGCTAAGGAAATTGCCTCCCTTAAGCTTGCTGCTTCCCAGCATGCTGATTCAGCTTCACTGCTTGATCAAAAAATGAAAGAGTTCAATGAGCTAGAAACTATCTCCTTCATTCAAATAGGTACTATAGAGTATTAGGAAAATAGAATAAGGGACCTGGAAGTGCTGTTGGATAGGTAGAAGAGAATAGTGGCTAGCTATTCAAAGCTTAACTCAGTGATTCCCTTGATAGACACCTTCAGTTCCCAAAAGGGTAAAAAGGGGTTGAGATTTAAGGGATCCACAAGAGTTGCCAATAATAAAGGAAAGGGAAAAGCTCCAGCACAGCCGATCACCTCAAAGCTTCATGTTCCATTCAAGAGAATGGTGCTACCTTCCAATAGGTATGACCTAGAGAGCACCTATGATCATTGGAAGAATGGTAGTTCCACTAGTTTGAGCAAGATGGTCCACATTGTAGTGGTAGATATAGCAAGGGTGCAAGTTCCTTCAAGGCAGCCCATGATAAAATTCAAATGACCCACCGTGGACCATTTGTTTTTGGTGCACCAGCCCCTTCACTCAAGGGTAAAGCTACAGAATGTTCTCAGAATATTCCAACCAACTCAATGACTAAAGGCAAGATTGTCAGTAGACGTGATTTGGGAATCTCATAGGCCATCATGAGTGTGCTTTCTGAAAAAGAAGGCAACTATTGGTAGGGCTCAAGATATCCCAAGCACTTCTACTGCCAAACCCACCACTAGTCAGACTGGGGCTGGGAAACAAAAGAACAGGAATGCTGCTGTACCTTTTGGACTGAGAGCTGCTAAAAACAATGCTATAAGAATAGCTCTTAAAAGAAGGTACAATATTTATTGTAAAGTGTTTGTTTAGGATAGAGAGTGACCTAGAGGGGGGAGGGTGAATAGGTCCAATTTAAATCTTGGCTACTTTTAAATCATAGAAATTTCCTAGTGTGTTTATTAACACAACCACAATATTCAAGGACACTATTGATCTACCAAATATAGCACAAATCTAAGCTTACCAATCACAACATAGAATTAATTTTAATAATCACAACACACATCATAGCACATCACAACACAACATAACAGTTTTATAGTGGTTCCCCAATATATGGGTACATACATTTCCCCCCTTCGCCTATCTAGCAATGAGCCAGATTCGGCCAAACTTCTTCTTTCTTTTGCTCAGATTCTCAGATCTTACACCTCAAAGCCCAGCTGGGTCCTACAACTCAGACAAAACAATGTCCTACCACAGATTTTTAAGATCTTACAACTCAGGTTCCTCTTCAAGAACCCTTCCTCAGAATGATCCTCCGCTCCTAATCCTCAGGCAAACCCTTGCCCTACAACTTCAGAATCTTTTAATTCCTACAGCTCAGGGAAATACCCCTTTTCTTACCTAAGGCTCACAACCCTTCCTCAGCCTTTAAAATTTATACTTACAACTCAGAGATATAAATCTCCTATACCTCAGATCTATTAATAGATCTTACAAAGTTAATATAACAGAAGCAATTTGTGTTTTGAAATGTCACCCAAGAAGAAAGAGACTGGTGACTTCTTCTTGATCAGATCTTAATATGAAATCTTCTCTCTTAATCCTGGCTGTGATGAAAATGATCCAACCCTTCCTAGATTTTTCAAAGCTTCTTGAAGGAGAAGATAGGGTTGAACTAAGCTGGAGAAGATAGAAGTTGATCTACGATCTGCCTCCTTTCCACCTTCAGAATTCTCTTAAATTGCTCTGATAGACCCAGAAGAGAAGAATGAGAATTATTATCCTATTTCTGTCGTGTTGGTCTCCTTATATAGGCTTTGGCAAGAGTGACCAGCTATCCCAATTAATCCACTGACATCTGATAGTTCTAATAATTGTTAGAACTTCAGGCTTCGAATTTTGGACTTAGAAGAATTTCTGTCTGAGAGCTTCTACATGAAAGTGTTGACACCAGTTCTGAGTGCTGACACTTCTGTACTTAGATTGTGTCGACACTATTCCTGGGTGTCGACACTTCTCTTTAGGGATGTCGACACCAATAGAGTGTGTCGACACTGCTTGCTTCTTGTCTCAACATAACTTGTGTAGAATGTGTCAACGCTAGTCCTGAGTGTCGACGTAGCTGGCATCTAGCCTCGACATAATTTGTGTAAAATGTGTCGACACTAGTCCTGAGTGTCGACACAGCTGATTTCTTGAATAACGGTGTCGACCCAAGTTCTGGGTGTCGATACAGCTTGCTTCCAGTCTCGACATAACTTGTGTAAAATGTGTCGACACTAGTCCTGAGTATCGACACAACTTGCTTCCTTGACTAACTGTATCGACCCAAGTCCTGGGTGTTGACATAGCTTACTTCCTGTCTCGACACTACTTGAATAAGGGTGTCAACACTAGTCTTGAGTGTCAACACAACTTGATTCCTTGTCTTAGCACTGCTTTTACAAAGGTGTCAACACTTGTCTAGTGTTTCGACACTTTTATACTTAGTTTATTTTTCCTGCACAAGTAAACTCAACATACATCAAATACAAATTTGTGTATATCATTGAGTTGAAAGGGCTTCTCCAAATAAGGTTCATATTTCCCAATGTACCCAATAATCTCCCCCTATTTGGAGAAGTCATAACCTCAATTCAATGATATACATCACAATACCAAACTATGATAATAAAGATATAAATTCAACAGTGCTGAACAAAATATAAAGTAACACAATTGATAACACAGATAGAATACAGTGCAACCCAACTTTTTCATTACATCTTGTCAAAAGATTACATTTTTTTCAGATTTATTATACTGTTCTTTTAAAGCAAAAATTACATAATGTTCAAAACATAAAATCTAGGAAAGATCTGGCTCTCTGATGACTATCCATTTTCCTGATTGTATCTTTGCTTTAACTTTTGGCTCTTTATTATCAGTAATCTTTTTGCCTTTGTCATTCTTGGCTTTAGAGATCTTTTCCTTCTTAAGCCTCTGTCTTTCAAAATAGTGATATGGCTTGGGGAAGTATTTGCTGGGCTTAATAGAATTAACTAGGATCTTTCCTGCCTTCAGATCATTTCTGAATTTATAGATGACCTCCACCTGCTTTAAATACTTATCCCACTCTTCCTCTGTGTACCATTTTCCCCTATCAGTAGCATTAGTATTGACTGCTTTCTATGTAGTGAGTATAATTTATTTGGAAGTTGGGTTCCATTGTTCAAAGTTAGGCCTAGTTTTTGTTTATTCCCTGAACCTTTCTTTGACATTTGAGCTTCTTTTTCTTTTAATATAGGAGAATCAATCATTTCAAACTCCTCACATATTATATTCTAAATTTGACCTAGAGGATTATACATGGATTGGACAGTAGTTTGGATGTCCTCAAAGTGAGCTAGTCTGTACATTAATTGGACATCTAGTTGAATGACCTCATAATGAGCTTGTTGGCAGCAAGACTCCGTAGTTTGGTCTCCATCATACCATAGGGTAGGATGGCCTAAAGCTTCTCTGATGCTATTTGAGAGCCAACTGGCATGCTCATAGCTAGCCTTTATCATTACCTTCTCCCCCTTTATGACTTCTCTTTCCATATGATCACTCAAATCATTCTTATGAAATCTTACTTGATCATCTAGATAATTTATTCCTGATGTTACAAAATTCTTTACTTTCAGTAAATGGTCATCTAAATCTTTTTCAGAAGCCTTAATATCCTTAATCAAAGAGGCTGAATGTGTTTTTAGCCGAGTTTTCATGTCCTTTGTGGGAGAAGTTATCTTGATTTCCAGATCAGTAGTTTGTTTCTTTATTTCTTCTAAAGTAGTATCATGCATACTTATCATATTCTCATTCATTCTTGTTTGATTCTCCATGACATAGCCTTATTTTATAACTATTTCATCTTCAGTTTCTTTGATTCTACTTGCTGTTTTGCAAGATAGACCACATCATTTGCTCCCCTCTTGAAGAAATCAGTCATATATGTCTTTAGTAGATTTACTTCAAATCTGATAGACTTAATGTCTTGAGCCAATTGAAACTGCAGATCCTTGTTCCTTTCATCTACATACTTTTCAAGTTGAGTTCTTTGATGGTCAAGCATAAGTTGTAGTTGCACTAGAATTGAAATTAAATCCACTGCAGGAGCTGGAGTTTATTCAGACTGAATAATCCTCTTATAACTCTTACTTCTCTTTTTTAGTTCAGATAATTTCCTTTTCTTCAACAGAGTGGATTCATCATCTTCTGATTCAGAAGAACTTACCTCCTAAATAGATTTTGTCTTTTTGACTATTTCAGTATTTGGGGCCTGATTTGTTAACTCCCCCTCAACCATTGTACCTTCTACATAGATGTTTTCCAAGTGGGTATCTTCTTGCAGTACTTCAGTATCAGGAACATGGTCCTATGTAGTATTAATTGTCTCCCCTGGACATCTAAATCAGTATTCAGAAGTATTTATTCCTCAGTTACCTTGGGGATTGTATCTTCAACCTCTCTTTTAGACATATCAGTTTCAGGAACCTTTGTTTATTCAAGTTCTTGTATAACTTCCATGATTATTGTATCTACTGTGTCTATTTCAAGTGCTGGCATATCATTGAGGTTCTCCCCCTCAATTGGATCCTTTTCTTATCTATTCTCCCCCTACACCTGATCACCTGTTCTAAGTGTGGGCCTTGGAGATTTCTCAGCCATTGTATCATCCTGTTTTTCAGAGGTAGAACTGTGTTGTTCTTCAGAGTTACTGGAAGAATCTTCTTCCACAACTACAACCTTCTTCTTCTTCTTCTCCTTGTTCTTCTCAACTACAGGTTTTCTTTGGATAGGACTCTATCACACCTTGCAAGTATCCTCATGTCCATTTTCCTCATGTGGTTTATCTTTGATCCAAGCTTAAGATTAAGACTTCCAGGAATGGCTTGCACTAGGTAAAGACTTATTATTATTCCCAAGGTTGGATTCTTAATACACTCTACTATTCTATCAAAAACAATCTTGCTCTAGTTTGTCTTGACTTAGAATGTAACTCTTGTCATCAGTTCAAACATTGAAACAGAAATTATGTCATGTTCTCCAGTCTTACACAACAACACCTTCCTAATAATTTCAGATAGGAATTTTCCTTGGGAATTCATACCCTTCATGTTTAAGGTACTTCCAAACTTAGTGGTTGGAGCCAATTCACACCACACCAATGCTTCAGGAGTCTTTATGGTGTCTAATTCATCTTCCTGATCAATTCTTTGAATTTGAAAAACCTTGGCCAATTTCCTGGTTGTGATTTTCACTTTTGCTCCATTTACCTTAGACTTGATATTTTGTGAGCTTGAATCTAGTTTATCATTAGAGAAGAACTCTGAAACTTCCCGTTTCCAGATGTTTGACGGTTCTGAAAGTAGAAATTCTATTCCATCTTTAGTGATTAGGGCAATAACATTCCTGATTTCTTCTTGCATTGAGTCGAATCCATTGCGCACAAGTTCATATACTTCAAAGATGTTGTCGTCGATCTTGGGAGCCATTGGATTTGAGAGAAATTGAGAAAGAAATGTGTCGACTAAAGGAATTCTAGGTATTGACCCTCAGGGCGCAAAAGTTCAAGAGATCAAGAAAGTATAGTCAATTTCTACTCTCACACCCCTTTATAGTTAAATCTTCCTTGAAGTCAAAAGGGCGCGTTGTATTTAGACTTTTCAAAAATTTTGGGTGAATACCTAGTGTCGACACAAGGAAAGTTGTTTGTCGAGATGTGTTAACTCAAGTCGACACAAGGATTATGTCTCTCAACACATACCTTAGGGTCTCGACACCCTTATGTCTCGACAGTTATTTTAGTGTCTCAACACTTTGCATTTATGTAGTGTCGACACACATTCTGATGTCTCGACACATTACTATCTATAGTGTCGACACACTTTCTGGTGTCTCAACACTTTTCAACTGTCTTAACACACACTCTGGTGTCTTGACATAATTTTTTTACTTAGTTAAAATTTTGTTTTCTGAAATGTAAATATTTGACATTTATGATGTCTTACTTGTTTATTTAGGTTGGTAGACTTTGTTACTTAACTTATACAAGTTGAACCGAGATTTTTAGGTACTAATGAAAATGGTTATTCTATGTTTAACATTCCTATTTCAAACTTGAAGAAATTGAACTTGTTTTCATCTAAGGATTTTGTGAATATGTCAGCAATTTGATTTTCAGTTGGAGTATAATATATACAGATATTGTCTTTTTTAACATGTTCTCTAAGAATGTGATATCTGATTTCTATGTATTTGGTTGTACTGTGAGAAACATGATTATTAGCAATTGAGATTGCAATATTAGAATCACAATACATAACAGATTTACTTAGCTGAACACTGTAGTCCAGGAGTTGATGTTGAATCTATAGTAACTATGCATAGCAGCTGATATATACTCAGACTCAGCTATTGAAATAGCTACACTTGTTTGCTTCCTACTACTCCAACTGATGAGTCTTCTCCCCAAAAATTTACAAGTTCCTGATGTACTCTTTCTGTCTTCTTTACATCATACAAAATATGCATCTGTGTATCCAGTTAGATCAAAATCACCATTCCTAGGATACCAAAGCCCAAGATTGGGTGTGCCCTTAGATATCTCAGTATTCTTTTAGCAGATGTATAATGTGACTCTTTAGGGCATGCTTGGTACCTAGCACAGACACATGTTGAAAACATGAAATCTGGTCTACTAGCTATCAAATAAAAGAGCAATCCAATGATGCCTCTATACAAGGATTCATCCACTAGTTTCCCAGATTCATCCTTGCGTAGTGATACTATAGAACCCATTAAGGTTCTCATGGTAGAATAATTTTCCATACTATATTTCTTAATCAACTCCTTAATGAACTTAGACTGAGAGATGGATATACCATCTTCAGATTGTCTAACTTGGAATCTCAAGAAGAATTTCAGCTCACCAATGCTGCTCATTTCAAACTTTCTATGCATAAACTTGGCAAATTTTCTACATTGCAACTCATTAGTAGAACCAAAATGATGCAATCTACATAAATCTAGACTAGGATGCTTGAACGTTTGATGTCACTCAAGAATAGTGTCTTATCTATCTTCCCTCTAGAGAATTTGTTCTCTATGAGAAAGGTAGACAGGGTCTCATACCAAGCTCTAGTGCATGTTTTAACCAATACAATGCTTTATGTAATCTGAAGACATGTAAGCTAAGTTTAGGATTTACAAAACCAGGTGGCTATTCTACATAGAGCTCTTCCTTCAATGTACCATTTAGGAATGCAGATTTAATATCTATCTAGTAGACTTTATATCCTTTATAAGCTGTATATGCTAAAAACAATCTTATGGCATCAAGCCTAGTATTAGGTGCAAAGGTTTGGTCAAAGTCTATTCCTTACTCTTGTCTATACCCATTAGCCACAAGTATTGCCTTATTTTTACTATAACTCCATTCTCATCTAATTTATTCCTATATATCCACTTAGTTCCTATGACATTGTGATTTCTAGGTCTAGGAACTAGACTCTAGACCTTACATCTCTCAAATTGATTAAGTTCCTCTTGCATTGCCATAATCTAGTTAGGGTCTGAATTGGCTTCTTCATACTTCTTAGGTTCCATCTGAGAGAAAAAGCTAAAGAACAAAACATCATTATGATATCTACTCCTAATAGTCACTCCAAGCCTGACATCACCTATTATTTTATCAATACGATGACCTCTAAGGTGTCTAATAGCTACAGGCAGATTCCTACCATCACCTAGTTCTTCAGACGGTGAAGGATGAATCTCTTCCTTCCCTTGGGAAGTGACTATGTCTTCTATAGGAACTACAATATTATTTCTATCCTCTAATTCTATATTAGATAAATCTCTTATTTTTAATTTTTCCATCTTAGAGTTAACATCTCTTAGACTAGAATTGTTAGATAGTTTATTATGTAAGACAAAAGTTTCATCAAAAACAACATTAATTGATTTTTCTACCACTTGATGTTTCAAGTTGTAGATCAAATATTCCTTGCTATGATTACTATAGACTAATAAAAGACCTTCATAGGACTTCTCTGAAAACTTATTTAGATAAGTCTTCCCATTGTCTAAGAGATATCACTTACTTCCAAAGATTTTGAAATAGGACAAACTTAGTTTTCTGCCTTTCATTAGTTCATAAGGAGTCTTGTTGTGACTTTTTTTGATCAAGGCCCTATTCTGAATATGACATGCAGTGTTTAAAGCCTTAGCCCAGAAATATTCTGGGAGAGATGTGTCACCTAGCATAGTTCTATAAGTCTTAGTGAGAGTTTTATTTTTCCTTTCAGCAACCCTATTTTGTTGGGAGTTCTAGGAGAGGAGAATTCCTGAAGGATCCCTAGTTCTTTATAGAAATTTATCATTTTTCAGATTGAAATTCTGTGCCATGGTCACTTCTAAACTTAACCACAGAACATCACTTTTTATTTTGAATTTGTTTGACAAAATCAGCAAGAATGTCCAGGGTTTCAGATTTTCTCCTTAGGAAGAATACCTAAGCAAATCTAGAGTGATCATCTACAATCACATAGGTGAAAGACTTTCTACCTAAACTATGATTTTGAATAGGACCAAATAGGTCCATATGAAGTAAGTATAAACACCTCTCAGTGTCTTTGGACTGAATGCTCTTAAAGGAGACTTTTGTCTGTTTGCATCTTTAACATGCAGAACACATGCCTTCTTTGGAGCATTTTAGCTGGGGTCCATTTCTAACTAAGTCCATAGAAAACAACTTGCTCTTAGCTCTATAATTTAAGTCAGCTAGCATCTTATGCCATTGCACACACAAAGAGTATTACTCACTTGCAACTAGGTATACTAAAGAATCCTCATTTATACTTAAGAAATTTAGATAATAAATGTTGCCACTCCTAGTGTCTGACAAGATGATCTCTTCATCACCTGCATTCCTTACCAGACACTTATCATTATGGAATATGATTTCAAAACCTATATCATAAAGTTGACTTATGCTTATCAGATTGTGGTTCAATCCTTCCATATAAGCCACTTTTGTGATAACTAGACCATTAGAAATGTTACCATATCCCTTGGTGAGTCCTTTTTCTGAACCTCCAAAGATTACTTTTGGTTCATCCTTTACTGAAGCATAATACCTTAACAAACTTCTTGTTCCAGTCATGTGCCTGGAACAGCCACTGTCCAAGTACCATATTGGCATTTCTGTGGTACTTGGATCCACCTGCAATCACAGAATTAATTAACCTTAGGCACTCAAATAGTTTTGGGGCCTTGGTTCCTGTTAGGCTTGGTTGTGTGAAGCACATCAGGCTTTCTGAATAGATGAGTTTGTGACTTAAATGAGGATGCTGTTGGATTGTACCACCAATCTAGGGCAAAATTCCCAACCTTCCCACAACACCAACATTCAAATATATTATATCTTCTCTTAGGCTGCACCTTTGAAGTTGTACTTCTAGGCAACTTAGAATTAATATTCAGAATCCATGATAGAGGTGCAACATTTACACCCTTACCTTTCAGGTTTAAGTGTTATGCACTGGGACCAGATCCAAGAATTCCTTGGCTCTTTGGATTGATCACTCCTTGTGGTTGTTTGTGGGGCTTATAGCCATTAGATTTTTATCCTTCCAAGCAAGGATATTTATTGACCTTGCTGGTGGTGCACTCATAACTCATGTGTCCAAGAACACATGATCCCTTGCAGCTGTTAGAAGTGTGATGCTTGGCTGGTTTCTTGGCTGGACCCATTGAAGCTTTACCCTTAGGCTCAGATTTCTTATTGATCTTGTTATCCTCAATATATCCTACACCACTTCTAAATAGTGTAGAAAATGTATCAATATTAGGTAGAACAGACTTAGGTCTTGAGAACTATTTCAGGAGCTGTCTTTCCTAAAGAAGCTTTGCTTCTAGGTCCTTGACAGTCTTGGCTTGTTCTGCAATAGTCTCAGTCTCACTATCTATTTTATTGGTTAAGTCTATGAGCTTCAGTTTTTGAAGGTACAACTTAATGTTGGCCCTTTCCAACTGTAAAGGTACTGCTCTCAAAGATTCTAGTTCTTTGGCATGTTCCTTAACAAGCTCTTTGCTTGTAATCAAGGCCTTCAACAACTTCCCATATCTGTTGATGAGTGTGTTGAAATGTGCTTTAGAATCTGAACCATGTTCACTATTATTAGAAGAGTGTGAACATAATTCATTCTTTGATGCTGATCTAGAGCCTGAGGCAACACTAGCAGTAAGAGGCTTTACCTTGGTAGAATTTGAACAATCCTGATCTTCTTCTCCTGCTAGGGTCATCAGCCCTTGATCAATACAGTCTTCATTATCAGTGGATGACAGTGTGGTTCTTCTTCTGTAGCTGGCCTCCTAAATAACCATTAAACCCAAAAGAGTCTCTTCCTCTTCTGATTCAGATGAACCTTTCTCACTGTCTGAAAGAGTGGACTGTTTCTTAGCCATGAGACTTTTGTCAAACTTCTTATGCTGTCTAGTCTTCCAATTTTAAGACTTTTTCTCCTTCCTTTTTACTAGACAGTCAGCAATGACATTCCCTTGCCTGTTACAGCAATAACAAACAAGATTAGTCTTAATGTGTTTATTCTGAGAAGAACTATACCTGTCCCCATATTTCTTTTTTCCTAGGTTTCTCTAAGTGATCTGTCTTCTTGTGAGAAGAGTCTCCAGCTGGACCCTTCCAGCTACCCCGCCTTCTTCTCCTCAATGTCTTCTTGAATTGTCTTAAGAAGAGTGACAGTTCTTCTTCAGTCCTGTCCCCCTCCTGATGAGTAAGATTCTGTGCATTATGAAACTGCATCCTGTCTTTTTGAGGGAGAAGATTTCTCCCTTACTTTCCTGGATGTCTCAGCCTTTAGGGCCAAAGACTTTTCTCTGTTGAGTGCTATTACTGAGTCTTCTTCAGACTTCCTGAGATTCAGCTGTAGCTCATGAGACAACATCTTGCCAAATAGAACCTGGGGGTCTATATTGGCTAAGTTGCCCCTTTATCTAATAACACAAATCTTGATGTCTCATTCCTTATTCAAGGACCTTAAGAACTTGTCATTGAGTTCATAATTGGTGAACTTCCTGCCATATGTTCTCAGGTTGTTCACTATTCTGAATAATTTCTCAAAGCTCTCTACCACTATGTCTTTCTTGTCTTGCCTGAAGGCTTCATACTACTGGTTTAATAGAGATTTTCTGTCATCTTTAACCTCATCAGTGCCTTCAATATATACAATCAATGATTCCCACATTTCTTTGGATGTTTTGCAATGAATCAAGTTTTAGAATGTGGAGTCATCTATAGCACTCACAATTATGTTCTGAGCCATCTTGTCCATAGAGGGCAGAATAATCTCATCCTTGTCCATCTCCATATAGGTCTTAGGTGTCCTTATGTTGGCATCAAGAATTGACACTTTCATAGGTATGAAAGGTCCTTCTAATATAATGATGTATATTCTTGGATCTACAACCTCCATGAAGAGTCTAACCTTTTACTTCCAAATCCCAAAGTTTTCTTTAGAACAGACTGGGAGTTTGATGGATTGGTTTTCTCTTTGAGACATGATTTGATCTCTGTTAATCCTTAGGATTCTCACTAGGATGTTATGCCTTTACAGTCAACCTCTCTCTGATACCAATTATAAAGTGTTTGTTTAGGATAGAGAGTGACCTAGGGGGGGGGGGGTGAATAGGTCCAATTTAAATCTTGGCTACTTTTAAATCATAGAAATTTCCTAGTGTGTTTATTAACACAACCACAATATTCAAGGACACTGCTGATCTACAGAATACAACACAAATCTAAGCTTACCAATCACAACACATAACTAATTTTAATAATCACAACACACATCAGAGCACAACACAACACAACAGTTTTATAGTGGTTCTCCAATTTATGGGTACATTCACTTCCCCCTTCGCCTATCCAGCAATGAGCCAGATTCGGCCAAACTTCTTCTTTCTTTTCCTCAGATCCTCAGATCTTACACCCCAGAGCTCAGCTGGCTCCTACAACTCAGATAAAGCAATGTCTTACCACAGATCCTCAAGATCTTACAACTCAGGTTCCTCTTCAAGAACCCTACCTCAGAATGATCCTCCACTCCTACTCCTCAGGCAAACCCTTGCCCTACAACTTGTAACACCCCCATCCATCACATAACATATAGCATTAGGTCCGGCCGGGGCCCGACGCCATATACCACGGACAGACCGAAAGGTTACTCATTCGAAACCATTCTTCCAATCGTAACGTCCTACATAGAGAATCTAGTAGAAGCAATTTATTAAGTTGCAAAATAAGAACCCAGCCACAAGCATGAATGTACACTATTGAACAAGAACAAGAATGAAATACAAAGTACACAAAGTACCGGCCATATGGCCTTATAAGAGTTCACTAAATTTAAAACAGTGTCTTCCATACTTCGGCTCGCATGTCGGTCACACATGAATTAAACAAGTAAACAAAACAAGGCCTTCAAGGGCCGGCTCAGCAACAAGGGCTTTGACCTGCTATTTGCCACTCGGCTCCGCAGCACCTGCAAGCACAGTTCACTGCAACAGTAGACAACAAAAGTAACGATCAGCTAATGTTGACCAAATTATAACGATCCCACCCCCAAACTCAGGGCGGCGATGCTCCTTCCCTGCACTTATTAGCATAATAAGCATTATTGTGAATAATCACAACATCACAAGTGCAGGCACACACGACCGCACAACCCGTGCTCTCAGGGCACTTACACGGTGAACCCGGTCAAAACCGCGGTCTCACCACCGCCCCTTGGACGGCAATACTCGTGCGCATTTTAGTCTTTCTATCCTAAGCCTAAGACCCTCTTTCTATGCCAACGGTAAGTACCACGTACCTTAGGTCGCTTTAACAGAATGACACAGAGCTGGTACGGTTCCGCCTAACCCGTTGTTCACACCGCATTGTCAATTTAAGCCATATGTGCGGGCCAAGCTTCCTCGAGTCCCAAAACGATTAAACATGCACATAACCCAATTATGTTCAAGGTTGGCTCCCAGTCCATCAAGTTAGCAGAAATGTGTTTCCGCCCAGTTTTCCGGGTGCACCTTGGAGTTAATCCCCAAGACTCCCTATTGCAATCTACCGCATAGAAAACCCGAAAACAACCAAAGGCACGAAGTCTTCTCCGGCTAATCATGTACAATGAAACATCACCGATCTAGACCAACTTTTCCGGGTAGGCTTCACACACCATGCCTATGTCCGTATCTCGATTTCGGACTCTACATGCAAATAAGGGGGACTATTCACATCTACCCTAAGGAACACCGCACACTCACCGCACACTAGCGGGAGCGGGTTTCCTTATGCAAAAGAAGGAGAGCTTCACATGCTCAAGAAGAGAATCGTTACCTTAGCATTCCTCTTTGGCGCCATCGAAATCTATACAGATGGAAAGCACATCGAAGATCTCGCCTCCGTAGATCTGGACTCGGTTTGCGATTTGGCGCTCCAAATCTCCTCTCGCGACCGGATCTCTCTTCCTTCTTCCTCCTTGCTCTCCCCTCTCTTTAGAACTTAGAAAGAGATTGAACCCAAAATAAATGATGGTTTCTAAGCCCTATTCCTGGGTATATCCCAGCAAGAACAACCCTGAGCCGTTGGATCCCAAAATAAGGAAAAGGATGACCACGATTCGTTCTTAAAATGAACTTCCTGGGCCGAACACGCCTTGCGACACGCCCGTGTCCAAGGCCGTGTGCCTCATGCACTGCCGAAACTGTCGCGTCCTGAAGAGAACACGAGCACTCGACACGCCCGTGTCAGGCTTGACATGCCCATGTCATCCAGTACACACTTGTGTAGCTGGGCGTGTTCCTCCATCGACATAGGTCCAACACCAACCCGAGGAGAACACGGGTATTCGACACGCCCGTGTCGAATTTGACACGCCTGTGTCGGACCCGAACACGCCTGGGCTCAGGCCGTGTCTCGCCCCCAACACAACTCGACCAACAACCCGAGTAGGACTTGGCCTTGGACATTCCCGTGTCTCAGGCCGTGTTTGCTGTTCGACGCTAGTCGACTTCAATTTTATCGACCACTTGACCATCGTCGAACCCGAGCATGACAAGCCCCTGGGACACGCCCGTGTCCCAGACCGTATGACCTCTACCAAGTCCCAGACTTGGCTCAAAATTCCACCCGTCCCTCTTTTGAGTTTCGGGGCGTTACAGCTCTCTCCCTCTTAAAAGAATTTCGTCCACGAAATTACCAAAAGGAAGAGATACACAAAACCAAAAGCGGTACTTGAGTGGAATAACTCTGGGTATTCCTCAAGCATGGTCTGCTCTTGCTCCCACGAGAGCTCCTCCCGACCGCAGTTGTCCCAACGAACCTTAACCATCCTAATCTCCTTGGAACAAAGTCGCTTGACTTCAGAGTCCTCAATACGAATGGGCTTGACCCTTATCGCCAAACCTTTGTCCACCAGTACTAGATCAATCGCGATCACCTGCGAAGGCTCTTGCACCGCCTTTCGCAACGTTGATATGTTGAATACGTCGTGTAGACCACTCAACTCCGTCGATAGCTCTAGAAGATAAGTCGCTTCACCAATCTTCTCCAAGATCTCAAATGGTCCAAGGTACCTCGAGCTCAGCTTATTCAAACGTCGTACCCGTGAAACACCCTTGAACGGCTTTATCTTCAAATACACCCAGTCGCCAACAACGAATTCCACGTTCCGATGCTTGGCATTATAATATTTAGCTTGCCTATCCTATGCGATCAGCAAGCACTCTCAAATGGTTCGTACCAATGAAGTGGCACTTTCCACCTCTTGCTTTTTGTACAACCTCGCCTCACCCGTTTCTAACCACGACAACGGCGTGCGACATTTTCTACCATATAGGGCCTCAAAGGGAGCCATTTGTATACTCGCTTGGTAGCTGTTGTTGTACGCAAACTCCACCAAATACAGATGATCTTCCCACTACTTCCCGAAATCCAGGACGCACATGCGAAACATGTCTTCTATTGTCCTATTAACTCTCTCAGTCTGACCATCCGTCTGCGAATGAAAGGCTGTGCTGAACCTCAGCTTAGTACCCAGTATTTGCTGCACCAACCTCCAGTCATTGGACGTAAATCACCCATCTCTATCACTCACGATGCTACAGGGCACACCGTGCAGTCTAACAATGTTATCCACATAAAGCTTTGCCAGTTTCTCCACCGAATCATCCTTCCTATTCGGAATGAAATGTGACACTTTTGTCAACCGATCTACGATCATCCAGATGGCATTGTTTCCCTTCCGCGACCTTGACAATCCATGCACAAAGTCCATTGAGATATCGTCGAACTTCTACTCCGGAATAGGAAAACACTTCAAGAAAACCCCTGGCTTCTGGCACTCTGCCTTCACTAAGGCGTAAGTCTAACAATTTGCTACATATAGTGCCACATCCTCCTTGAGTACTGGCCACCAGAACAACTTCTTCAGATCTCGGTTCATTTTTGTGCATCCTGGGTGAATCGAGTACTTGGTATGACGAGCCTTGTACATCAACTCCACCCGCAAATTACCCACGTTTGGGACGCACAAACGACTGTCCTTCCTTAGTAGTCCATCTTCAACCGTAAATTGGGAATTTGACCCATCCGAAGCTGCATCCATGATTTGCTTCATGCTTCTATCCAAATCCATAGCCTGCCGAATCCGATCAGCCAGGTCATACTGAACTTCCGTCCAGTTCAATAACACTTCGACGCTAGTCTGCTTGTCAACACAAGAGATATCAAACGCCTCCAACTCCCAAATCAACCGCTCGTCACGAATCGACAACTAGTTAGCTTGTGCGAGAGCCCTACGAATCAACACATCCGTAACCACATTGCCTTTCCCGGGCACATAATGAATTTTGAATGTATAGTCCCCCAAAAACTCCATCCATCTCCGCTGCCTCATATTCAGATCCTTCTTATCCAACATGTATTTCAGGCTCTTGTGGTCGGTATAGATATCGACTTTCGCGCCGTACAAATACAACCTCCACATCTTAAGAGCAAAAATCACGGCCGTTAACACCAAGTCGTAGACCAGATAATTTCTATCATGCACTTTCAGCTGACGTGAGCCATAGGCTATAACACTTCCATGCTGTAGCAGCATGCAGCCCAAACCACTGCCCGAAGCATCGCTGTAGATCTCAAAGCCTTCGGTCCCACTCGACGAACTTAGCACTGGCACCGTGGTCAACCGACCCTTCAACTCTTCAAAAGCTTGCGCGCACTCCTGCATCCAAACAAACTTCTAATCTTTCCTTGTCAAAGTCGTGAGAGGTAACGATATCCGCGAGAAGTTCTCTATAAAGCGCCTGTAATAACCGGTAAGCCCCAAAAAACTCTGGACTTCCGCTACCATAGACAACATAGGCCACTCCTGTATTGCAACTATCTTCGTCGGATCCACCGCAATCCATTCTCTACTGACTATGTGACCAAGGAATGCTACTGAGGGAAACCAAAACTTGCATTTGGAGAACTTTGTGTATAGTTCGTTCCTCCTCAGCGTCTCCAAAACAAAATGCAGATACTTGAAGTGATCCTCTTCGCACTGTGAGTACACCAATATGTTGTTGATAAAGATGATCACAAAGTGGTCTAAGTACTCCCTGAATGTTCTGTTCATCAGATATATGAACACTGATGGCACATTAGTCAGCCTGAACGACATGACCGTAAACTCGAAATGCCCATATCTCGTGCTAAACGCTGTCTTTGGGATATCACTTTCCCTTATTCTCAGTTGATAGCAACCAGACTTATGATCAAATTTTTAGTACACCGATGAACCGACTAGCTGATCAAACAGATCATCAATCCTTGGGATCAGATACTTGTTCTTTTCCGTTAACTTATTCAGCTCTCTATAATCGATACAGAGCCACAAACTTCCATCCTTCTTAATGAAAAGGACCGGTGCGCTCCAAGGTGACGAACTTGGATGAACATAACCCTGCTCCAACAACTCTTCAAGTTGAACCTTTAGCTCTGCCATTTCCTTAGGCGCCAACCTATAAGGAGAGCGTGACACAGGTTTGGCACCTGGCACTAGCTAACTCGTGAAGTCGATCTCCCGGTGGGGTGGGGCTCTGGGAAGATTATCCAAGAACACGTCAGGGTACTCGCACACTATTGGGATGCTACCCAAATTGGGCTTAGGCTTCGTAGCCTCCACAAGCGTGAAGAACAGCTCTGCACCAGCACGAGCTGCCTTGACCACCTGAAGAGAAGACATTAAGGTTTTGCTCGACCACTTCAAACCCGCAAACGTTGTCTCCCGGTCAACTCCCAACTTGACTTCCTTACGATTGCAATCTTTGTATGCCTTCTGCTCCGAAAGTCAATCCATACCAAAAAAAAATGTAGAACTCTATTAGTGGCAGTAACGATGCTAGTAAGTCAAACTCCTGACTCCCAATACGAATCTTTACGACACAAACACTGTCCGCCCGCATAGAACACCCATTCGACAATAACACATCCAATTTTTCCTTCGCCATCGAAGAAGGGACTCCGATGCGCGATATAAAACCTTCGGACAAAGTCTGGGAACTAGTGCCTAAGTCCGGGAGACAACGTTTGCGGGTTTACTCAGACTTTGTCTTAGGCACACTACTGGTATGCTACCCAAATTGGGCTTAGGCTTCGTAGCCTCCACAAGCGTGAAGAACAGCTCTGCACCAGCACGAGCTGCCTTGACCACCTAAAGAGAAGACATTAAGGTTTTGCTCGACCACTTCAAACCCACAAACGTTGTCTCCCGGTCAACTCCCAACTTGACTTCCTTACGATTGCAATCTTTGTATGCCTTCTGCTCCGAAAGCCAGTCCATACCAAAAAAAATGTCGAACTCTACTAGCAGCAGTAACGATGCTAGTAAGTCGAACTCCTGACTCCCAATACGAATCTTTACGACACAAACACTGTCCGCCCGTATAGAACACCCATTCGGCAACAACACATCCAATTTTTCCTTCGCCATCGAAGAAGGGACTCCGATGCGCGATATAAAACCTTCGGACAAAGTCTGGGAACTAGTGCCTAAGCCAAAAGGAATGCTAGGGTAACGATTCTCTACTTGAGCATGTGAAGCTCTTCTTTTGCATAGGGAAAACCCGCTCGCGCGAGTGTGCGGCGAGTTTGCGGTGTTCCTTGGGGTAGATATGTAAAGTCCCCTTGTTTGCATTTAGAGTCCGAAATCGAGAAACGGACAAAGGCATGGTGTGTGAAGCCTACCCGGACTTGTTGGTCTAGATCAGTGATGCTTTCAAGATCAGTGAAGCCTACCCGGACATAGGCATTTTCTGAACACCCAATTTGTTTCTGAACACCCATTTTGTTCCAATAATGGAATGATCCTTTGGCTTAGGCACTAGTTCCCAGACTTTGTTTCTTTCAAATTGATGCAACTCCTCTTGCATAGAAATGATCCAGTGTGGATCTTGCTCTATATCTTGAATGGATTAAGGTTTAATTTGAGAGAGAAAGCAAGTGTGCATCAGGTTTTGGTTGACCTGATTTCTGGTTTGCACACCAGCTGAGATGTTTCCAATCACTTGGGAGATTGGATGATCTCTTGATGTTACCAAATAAACAGGGGGTGTTGATTGTTCACCAACCTGTGTTGCTGTTTCCTCTTGTGGAACAACAACTGGCTCTTCAAGAAGATTTTCTTCCAGATGTTGAGCAACTTCTTCATCTTCACTACTTTCATCCTTTTTAGTAACTTGTAATCTATCCAAGTCTTCAGCTAGAGAATGTACCTGCAAATGTTCTATGGTAGAAGCATTCTTCTCCTTGAAAGACATATTAGTTTCATCAAAAGAAATATGAACAGATTCTTCTATTTTTAGAGTAGTTTTATTATAAACCCTATAAGCTTTACTGATCATGGAGTATCCCAGAAACACTCCTTCATCAGCTTTTGCTTGAAATTTTGCTATATATCTCTTGTCATTGTTGTGAATATAACAAATGCAACCAAAGATTTTGAAGTAATCTACTTTAGGTTTCTTCCCTTTGAGTAATTCATAGGGAGTCTTGCCCTTCAGTTTATGTATCAAACTTCTATTCAGTACATAGTTGGAGGTGTTCACTGCCTCAGCCCAAAAGGATAGAGGAAGGTGAGCATCTGACAATAATGTAGTTGCAGATTCAATTAGGGTTCTATTTTTCCTTTCTGCTACCCCATTTTGTTGAGGAGTTCTAGGAGCTAAGAATGTATGCCTGATCCCTTCACTCTGACAGAACTCTTGCATAAGAAGAGAATCAAACTCTGTCCCATGATCACTTCTGATCAGGGCAATATGAGTGTTGAACTCACTCTATATATATTTGAGAAACTCTGTCAAACATTTGAAGTTATCAGACTTCTTCCTCAGAAAGAACACCCATGTGAATCTTGAGAAGTCATCTACAACCACTGAAGTGTAGGATTTCCCTCCTAGGCTTTGTACTGTAATGGGTCCAAAAAGATCCATGTGTAACAGATACAAAATCCTAGGTGAATCACTCTTGTTAAGTGACTTAAAACTATTTTTAGTTTGCTTGCCTAATTGACAAGCCTTGCAAAGTCCATCCTTCTTGTAGAGGCCAGAAGGTAGTCCTCTAACAAGGTTGTCCTTGGATAGCCTAGCAATGGTTCTAAGGTTAATATGTCCTAGTATCTTATGCCATAGAATATTAGGTCTAGATATGGAATTGAACAGGCATATATCTACTTTAGATGAATGAAAATCAACTAAGTAAATGTTACCTTTTCTGTTACCTGTCAACACAGTTGTGTTGTCCTCTGACTTGACCTTGCATATAGCTTTGTTGAAAGTCACTTGATATCCTTCATCATAAAGTTGACTGATACTTATCAAGTTGTGCTTGAGTCCTTCAACATAAGCTACTTTCTTGAAGGTGACTATTCCAATTTGGACTGCACCATATCCTTTTGTTGTTCCAAAGTTTGAATCACCAAAGATTACTTTTGGTCCAAGCTTGGCTTTAAAGGATATGAAGTTGTCCTTGTTCCCTGTCATGTGCTTTGAGCACCCACTATCCAGATACCATGGCTGGTTTGATGTTGGATAGGTCTTCACCTGCACATAAACAGCTTATATGTTTTTGACCCAGTTTACCTTGGGCCTAGGTTGATATCCCTTAAATTCAGAAATGAAAGACATCCCAGGTTGACTCTTATAACCTTCAGGATGGTATCTCCTAGGAGGTACTATCCATTCAGTATAGGGGTTGAAACCTTGGGATATAGGACTTCTAGGATTGAATCTAGATGTACCTTTGAAGGATTGTTCAAAGTCCTGATCGCTATTCGACGATCGTCGAGCTGAGGTCTACGATCTGTGGTCAGATCGTCGATATCTGTTCGAAGATCGACTGTCCTGGAGTTCAGAGTTCAAGTGTCGTCGAGCTGAGTTCGACGATTTGTTCTTGGATTGTCGAGCGTCGAGCTCTGTTCGACGCATTCTGTTGAACTATAACTTTCTTTGGCAAATCTGCATTCTTCCTAGCTACCTCTACAACTTCCTTCCCTTTATCAGAGATAAATTTGATTGGAGTTGTCAGAACTATAGGTTGGCTGGATGAAGCTCCCAAGCCCAGTGTACTATTAAGTCTAGAGTTCACTATGCTCGTGATATCCATCAGTTTGATGCTTCTCCTATTAAGGGATTCTTCAAACTGCTTGGCCTTGGATAGTTCACTCTTCAGTGAAGCTATCTCCTCCCTATAGCATTCTAACTCTTCAGAGAGTTTGAGGTTCTCTGATTTTAAAGTGCTATACTCAGACAGTTGTTTTTTGAGGGAAGTGATTTCCTTCTCAGACTCCAATAGATCTTGACATAGTACTTTAAATTCATGTTTAAAGTCCTCAGAACTGAAATCAAATGAATTAATTACCTGATCTTCTTCTAGTTGAACTTCTGAATCTGATTCTGACTCTTCTGCTTCTGAATCTATTTGAGAGGCATTGATATCCATTATGCAAAATTCCTTTTCATCAGCATCATCCTCATCATCACTGGAGCTGGATGAGGCTTCAGAATCCTCTTCAGTTTCACTCAATGTCTCAGATACATATCCCTTCCTTGTATGTGTGTTCTTGCTGTAGGAGGGTTTGTCTGAGGTGTTCTTCTTGAAGTCTTTCTCCTTTCTTCTTTCTCTTCTATTTTTCTTGTCCTTGTTTTTGTTTTCTGGACAGTCAGGCACAATATGGCCTGGTTTCCTACAACCAAAACATATAATTTCTTTGTTGTTATTTGATTTATCATATCTTGGCTTATCATGTCCCTTGTATGATCTCTTTCTGAAGTCTTTTCTGGCCATTTTGTAGAATCTTTTGGCCAGTAGACTTAGGAGCTCATCATTTCCTATAGCTTTATCTTCAGACTCCTCTTCTGTAGCTTTGAAGGCTATGGTCTTCTCCTTTCTGATGACTGGAGAAGTAGCCTTTTGTTCTTCTTCTCGATTTTTAATGAGCAGCTCATAAGATTTGAGCTTGCCTAGGAGAGCTTCAGTTGTAATCTCATTTAGACTTCTGGCATCTTTGATTGGCCAGATTCTTGAATCCTAAGTGCTGGAGAAACACATTAGGATTTTGTCATTCAGCTCAGTCAATGAGATTTCTTTATCCAGAGTCTTTAACTCATTGACAATCAGACTTAATCTGTTGTACATGTCTGCTACTGACTCAGCTTCTCCTTTCTTAAAGTTCTCATATTGGGATATGAGATGGGAACTTCTATCTTTTCTCTCATCAGCAGATCCTGAGACAATCTCAGAAAGTTTGTCCCAAATTTCTTTGGCTGAGTTGCATTCAGCTACCTTCTGAAATATCTCATCAGACATTGTCTGAGCTAAGATATTCATGGCCTTGGCATCTGCAGTCTTCCACTTCTTTATTTCAGCATCTGTTCCTGAAGGAGGTGGAACAACACTTGTACTTGTGTTTGCTGGTGGACTTGGGCACACTGTCAAAACAGAATTAAATGTGTCTTCATCAATAGAATTCATATAAAGTCTAATCCTTGCTTTCCAAAGTGCAAATTTGGATAGATTGCACACTGGAGGCCTGATGCTTGAATAATCTTTGTTCAGTTCCATGTCTTTATATAGAATTAAATATAATGAAAATAACCCTCTTACAAGATTGATCTTATCAAGGATCTTTTGGTTCAGGTATTAGCCTGTATGAACAACCAACCTCCCTCTGATACCAATTGAAAGTGAGGGTAAGATCTATCTTAACTCTAGAGGGGGGGGGGGAATAAAGTATTTTAAAGTAAATTTACAATTTAAAATTGCACAGCAGTAAAGGATTAATTTATGTATAGGTGTAAGGTGCTTTGATGTAGAAATAAAATTAAAGCAGTAAAATAAAAACCACAGCACACAACAAAGAATATGCACAAGAAACCAGAAGACACAAGGAACTATAGTGGTTCCTAAAAAACCTGGGTACATCCACTCTTCTACCACACTTGGTAGGAATCCACTGCAGGATGAGTTGATCAGGTGTCCTGGGAACCAATGAGCTTTTGATAAGGTGCTCAAAAACCAAACTAGATTTTTTGATCAGGTGTCTTGCCACCACTGAGTTTTGACAAGGCTCTCAGAACCAGATTCAAGACTTTTAAAGGGAGTTTTGATAACCCTTTTACAGCAGGAAAAGAAAAAGAAAGAGGTGAAGTTGTCTTCTCTGTCTCAATCACTGAGAGAAGACTTAGTGGATTGATTGTGTTGTCAAAGCTCCCCCTGAGATGTAGATGGTTCAGAGATGAGAGCTTTGCTAGGGTTATAGGCCTTCAGAAGCTTCAGATCTCCAGCAGAAGATGATTTCAGCAGAGGCTGAAATGTGAGTTGTCTGGAGTCTTTGATGTTGAAGCTATGAACACTTTACAGTATGCTAATTTTCAATCAAACTCTTCAGGATTGATCACTTGATTATCCTCTGAGTTTTTCTGACTATCTGTGTATGTCTGTATTGAGTGATAGATAGATTTGCTTTCTCTTGATCTGCTGTAGGATGTTTTATTCTCTGATGATCCTTTGTCCAAGATAGCCATTAGTAGTCAATAAATGTCTTCCATAAATGTTTTGTCTTCAGGAGGAAAGTCCAATAGACATTCTCTGAGAAATCCCTTGAAACATGCTCAAGAATAAATGAAAATGGCTAGCAAATCTTTTGAAATAAATGCTGAGAGAATTTGAAAAACATTCCAAAAGCTAACTGAATTTGAATCCTCAAAGTCGTCGATCTCTCAGAAAAACGTCGATCTGAGCTCTACGATCGTCGACCTGAGCTCAGAGATTGGATTGAACATCAGACAAAAAACGTCGACCTGAGCTCTACGATCGTCGAACTGAGCTCAGCGACTTGGAAACAAGCTGAAGGCAGATCGTCGATATGAGCTCGAAGATCGTCGACCGGAGTTCGACGACTTAGCAGAGTTGAGCTCCGAGAGCGTCGAACGGAGTTCGATGTTTCGTCGACCTGAGCTCGACAAAAACTGTCTTTGCCTCAGCTCTAAGTCTTGAACAATGAATGGTCCTGGGGGCAGCTTCAAACCTAAGTTCTAAGCCCTAGACTCATTCTAACTTGACCTTTTCAACTATACTTCTAGGTCAAACTGATTTCCTAAAAACATAGTGATCCTTGCCCAAATTAGTAATAGGGTGTTCCAACAATCTCCCCCTATTTGGGTTAGGATTACTATTTACATAGCTCAGAAATAAATACAAAAGCAAATACAGACAAGCAAAAAGAATTAAAGCAACAGAGCAGAACAAGCAACATAGCAGCATTCAGATAGAACATCAGCAAGAGTTTTAAAAAGAATGAACGGTCTGCTTACAGAGATCACTTCTTTTCACTTCCTTTCTTAAACAAGATTTCCCTATTGGGATTGAGAGCTTCTTTCTTTGACCTTCTATCATCCTCTGCACCTAAGGAGGTTTGAGATCTTGCTCTGGGAACCACAGCCTCAGGATGTAGTTTCATGTAATCCACTGGGTCAAAGAACTTCCTTGAGGCATATCTTTCCAATTCTACTTTTCTTTGCTCTGACAAGGTAGTGATGTTGGAGGTGTCTTTTCCTTGCTCTCTGGCCTTCTTCAACTGATCTAAGGAAGCAAGTTCTTTCATCCTAGTAGTCCAAGATAAAGGATTGTTCTCTGGATCTTTAAAAGGGATTGCAGGTTCATATCTATTAAAAGTTTCTGAAGCAGCAACAGTCCTTGCATCAACAGTTTCTCCGAGCTTATAAGGGAAAGGACCTTGAGATGAGTCCAAATGCCTTTGTCCTTCCCTTTGATGTCTTGATTGAATCCTGTGATCTCTCTGATTACCTCTGTATTGTCCCCTTCTGGACTGATAACCTCTTTGATATTGCCCTCTGGGATGATATCTTTGTGAAGATTGGGAGGGGCTTTGCTTTGGAGCAGAGGTTAGAGAAGCTGAGCCTCCACCTGATCCTGAATCTGGAGGAGGAGGAGGAGGCTGAAACTGGGATGAACCTTTCTCATACTTATCAAACTTTCTTTTCTTCTTCATGGCCTTTAGTTGGTTTTTAGAATATTGCATCCATGGTTCAGTTATCTGGCAATCATGTAAAATATAGTATGGTACATCATTAGCATCCTTGGCCTTAGCAGGAGGGACCTTCATCATGGCCTTGCTTCTTGCTTTCCTTTTCTTTGTAATAGTACCAGAAGAATCATCAGATTCTGTATTGAATTGATCACTTTCAGAACTTTGAGGTCTGTCATACAAATCATCTATACTTTTGATATATTCCTCTTGAACTTTGGATTTCTCAGAAACAGCAGGGGCAGGAGGTGTTGATACAACAGCAGAAATCTCAGCAGTACTCTCAACAGGAGCAAATGAGATAGCAGGAGTCTCAGATACTTGCACTTCCAAAAATTTGGCCAGTTCTTCATCAGCAGAATTATCAATAACAGCAGGCATATCAACATGCAGCATTTAAATGTCTATAGAACCAGCAGATATAACATCAGCAATAGCATTAGTAAAAATAGAAATAACATCCACAGCCTTAAAAGAGTTGACATAAGATGCAATCAGACTGGGATCACATTCTAAAATAGGCACAATGGCCTTAGTAAAGTCTTCAACTTGCTGAACTGGTGAAAATCTTTTATGAAGAGAATCAAAATCACTCAACAGTGACCTGAGGTCCACTGTAAACATTGGAACTGGAGCAGCAGCAGCAGGCACTTCTTCAGCTTCATGAGCTTCATGAGGCATCTCCCCTTGGCTTGATGCAGGCAGGGCTGGATCAAGGCACCCTAGTGAAGGAATTGCCTGAGGAGAGAAGAGAGCTGACAGTCTGTTAGATAGCTCCTGGATAGAGTTTAGGAGTGGAGCCAAGGAGGTCTCCAGCAAGGCTACTAGCTTGGGGGCTAGTATCCTATAAAGCCTATCTGCCAGACCAGAAAGATCCACTTGCTCAAGGGATACTTGAGTAGAGGTGAAGGAAGATGTGGCTGGAACTGATGGAATGGCTGCATGAGGTGAGGATGAGAATGGAGGGATGGATGGCTGAGATATTGGGATGGTGGAGATAGATGATATAGGTGTGGAGATGGATGGTGAGAAGGATAGTTGATCAAGGATGTCATTGAGGAGCTGTTGGTAAGAGGAGGATGATGGAGGCTCAAGAGGTGAGGAGGGGGAAACATCCATGAAGGAGTCATCCACAATGGTGAAAGATGGTATAGAAGAGTCAATGGATGGATAATAGTACAAAGGATGTAATGGTTCTGAGGTGGTGGCTGGAGGAGGAGAAATAGGTGATGAAATTGTGATGGGGGAGGAGATGGTTGATTGGATGGTTGATGAGGAAGGTAAGGCAGAAACAATAGGAGGAGGAGAAGGAGGAGAAGGAGGAGAAGAGGAGGAGGCAGACAGTCTCTCAATGAGGGCAAGTGTTGCTGCAGGGGAAGAGACTGAAGCAGTCCTTATGCCTGAAGCAGATGTTACTGCAGCAGCCCTGTTAGGGTTGATAATCTGCCTGTCCCATTTGCTGAAAAGGGCATAGGTGAGCCTTTTGGATGCATTGATGTGCATACCATTTGAAACCAATAAATCAGGACACCTGGAATGAAAGAAAACCCCTAGAATCCTTCCAAAGAATACACAACCTTTGTTGATTTTCTTCTCGAGCAAGTCAAAGAAGATAGACCCCCAATCTAAATGTTTCTTGTCAACAATAGCTCCCATTAAGCAGAACTGATACCTTGAGATGGTATCACGAGCTGAGTGCTTTGCCAGAAGCACTTTTCCCATAACATCAGCCAAAAATTGAAATTCAATTGATAGATTCTTTTTCAAAAGCTTATTAGGGTTCACAGCAGAGTGATCCATTCGATCTAACAATGAATCATATTCCTCTCCAGACAAATCAATGGAGTCATTCCCAGTACTTAAGGCGAATACTTCTATCAAAAGATTAGGGGACAATGGTACCTTAGTCCCGTTGATCGTGCCGACAATAGTAATTTCATTCTCAGTTGTTGCAGTAAAAATCCATTCTTTTATTTCATCTGCTGCAATCTTTATTCTGGTGGTCATCAACTGAACTAACTACTGTTCGCAGAAAAGATTTAGAATATCTTTGAACCGCTGATCGCTGCCATCGAAGGAGTTCATATCTATGTCAAAACCTATATCAAATTTCATTTTGGAAAGAGCGGCGACCGACACTGCCATCTGTACCTGCAAAGATTCAACAAACACGACCAAGTGTAAAGAGTTTGGAGGGAAAGAGAAAAATTTACAGAGAGTATGAAAGTGTAACCGACGAACGGCGGCCGAAAAATGATTTTATATTAGGGTTCGACGCGAAAAAGGAAGGATTGTCGATCTCCGTTCGACGATCAGGACTCCTAAGGGAAGCAGAAAGGTCTTCAACATCGTAGATCTCAGTTCGACAATCTAGAGAACGTCGAGCTCAGTTCGACGATCGAAGGCCTGAAAGAGATAGTATACAACTATCTGACAAGCTCTGAACTCCGGTCGACGTTTTGGGAAAACGTCGATCTCCGTTCGACGTTTTTCGGGAAACCGTCGATCGACGTTCGACGATTTCTGGGGAAAACGTCGAGCGCAGTTCAGAGACAGAAACTATCCTACAGACACAAAAAGAAATGAGTTTTTATCCTAATCTTGGTCTGTTTTTAGCTTTTCAAAATCTTGGAATTTATTTTAGGCTTCCTCCATCTAACATGCCTAACTGATTTAGGAAGAATGTATGTTTCTTTTCATCCAAAGGCTTGGTGAAAATATCTCCTCTTTGCAAATCAGTTGGGATATATTGAAGTTCAATTTTATTTTTCTCAACATTATCCCTTAAAAAATGATGCCTAATTTCTATGTATTTTGTCCTACTATGGAGGACTGGATTTTGTGCAATGGAAATAGCACTGGTGTTGTCACAAAATATTTTAGACTTCTCTAAGTTGTAACCATAGTCTAGGAGTTGATTTTGAATCCACAAGATTTGTGAACAACTACCTGCAGCCATATATTCAGCTTTAGCAGTTGAAGTTGACACAGATGTTTGTTTCTTACAAAACCATGAGACAAGTCTATCACCAAGAAACTGACAAGTTCCACTGGTGATTTCCCTGTCTATTCTGCATCCAGCATAATCAGCATCTGAAAATCCAGTTAATTCAAATACTGAATCTTTTGGATACTAGAGACCTAGATTTGGACAGCTTTTAACATACCTAAGAATCCTCTTTACTAAAGTTAAGTGTGACTCTCTAGGGCTAACTTGGAATCTAGCACATATACATGTAGCAAACATTATATCAGGCCTACTAGCTGTAAGGTACAATAAAGAGCCAATCATTGCTCTATATGTTGTCTGATCAACTGGTTTCCCATGTTCATCAGGATCCAATACAACATTGGTAGGCATGGGTGTTTTTATACATGATGCATCAGACATACTAAATTTCTTAACCAGTTCTTTTGCATACTTGGTTTGAGAAATAAATATGCCTTCAGCATGTTGTTTGACTTGCAATCCTAAGAAGAAGGATAGCTCACCCATGCTACTCATTTCAAATTTAGAGTGCATAAGCTTGGAAAACTTTTTGCACAAGTTTGAATCAGTAGAACCAAATATAATATCATCTACATAAATTTGTACTAGTAGGGTATGGGACTTATGGGTTCTAATAAAAAGAGTTTGGTCTACTCTCCCCCTAATAAAATCATTTTTTAGAAGAAAGCATGCTAGGGTCTCATACCATGCTCTAGGAGCTTGCTTTAGACCATATAATACTTTATGCAGTTTAAAAACATAATCAGGATGAGTTGGAGAGATAAAACCTTGGGTTTGTCTGACATAGACTTCTTCTTTGATCTCCCCATTAAGAAAAGCACTCTTCACATCCATTTGGTATACTTTAAATCCCTTGTGAGCAGCATAAGCCAGGAAGATTCTTATGGCCTCTAACCTTGCAATTGGTGCAAAGGTCTGGTCATAGTCTATCCCCTCTTCTTGAGAATATCCTTGAGCAACTAGCCTTGCCTTATTCCTTACAATAATTCCTTGATCATCCAATTTGTTTCTGAACACCCATTTTGTTCCAACAATGGAATGATCCTTTGGCTTAGGCACTAGTTCTCAGACTTTGTTTCTTTCAAATTGATGCAACTCCTCTTGCATAGCAATGATCTAGTGTGGATCTTGCTCTGCATCTTGAATGGATTGAGGTTCAATTTGAGAGAGAAATCAAGTGTGCATCAGGTTTTGGTTGACCTGATTTCTGGTTTGCACACCAGCTGAGATGTTTCCAATCACTTGGGAGATTGGATGATCTCTTGATGTTACTAAATCAACAGGGGGTGTTGATTGTTCACCAACCTGTGTTGCTGTTTCCTCTTATGGAACAACAACTGGCTCTTCAAGAAGATTTTCTTCAAGATGTTGAGCAGCTTCTTCATCTTCACTACTTTCATCCTTTTTAGTAACTTGCAATCTGTCCAAGTCTTCAGCTAGAGAATGTACCTGCAAATGTTCTATGGTAGAAGCATTCTTCTCCTTGAAAGACATATTAGTTTCATCAAAAGAAATAGGAACAGATTCTTCTATTTTTAGAGTAGTTTTATTATAAACCCTATAAGCTTTACTGATCATGGAGTATCCCAGAAACACTCCTTCATCAGCTTTTGCTTGAAATTTTGCTATATATCTCTTGTCATTGTTGTGAATATAACAAATGCAACCAAAGATTTTGAAGTAATCTACTTTAGGTTTCTTCCCTTGAGTAATTCATAGGGAGTCTTGCCCTTAAGTTTATGTATCAAACTTCTATTCAGTACATAGTTGGAGGTGTTCACTGCCTCAGCCCAAAAGGATAGAGGAAGGTGAGCATCTGACAACAATATAGTTGCAGATTTAATTAGGGTTCTATTTTTCCTTTCTGCTACCCCATTTTATTGAGGAGTTCTAGGAGCTGAGAATGTATGTCTGATCCCTTCACTCTGACAGAACTCTTGCATAAGAAGAGAATCAAACTCTGTCCCATGATCACTTCTGATCAGGGTAATATGAGTGTTGAACTCACTCTGTATACATTTGAGAAACTCTGTCAAACATTTGAAGTTATCAGACTTCTTCCTCAGAAAGAACACCCATGTGAATCTTGAGAAGTCATCTACAACCACTAAAGTGTAGGATTTCCCTCCTAAGCTTTGTACTGTAATGGGTCCAAAAAGATCCATGTGTAATAGATACAAAATCCTAGGTGAATCACTCTTGTTAAGTGACTTAAAACTATTTTTAGTTTGCTTGCCTAATTGACAAGCCTTGCAAAGTCCTTCCTTCTTGTAGGGCCCAGAAGGTAGTCCTCTAACAAGGTTGTCCTTGGATAGCCTAGCAATGGTTCTAAGGTTAATATGTCCTAGTCTCTTATGTCATAGAATATTAGGTCTAGATATGGAATTGAACAGGCATATATCTACTTTAGATGAATGAAAATCTACTAAGTAAATGTTACCTTTTCTGTTACCTGTCAACACAGTTGTGTTGTCCTCTGACTTGACCTTGCATATAGCTTTGTTGAAAGTCACTTGATATCCTTCATCACAAAGTTGACTGATATTTATCAAGTTGTGCTTGAGTCCTTCAACATAAGCTACTTTCTTGAAGGTGACTGTTCCAATTTGGACTGCACCATATCCTTTTGTTATTCCAAAGTTTGAATCACCAAAGATTACTTTGGGTCCAAGCTTGGCTTTAAAGGATGTGAAGTTGTCCTTGTTCCCTGTCATGTTCTTTGAGCACCCACTATCCAGATACCATGGCTAGTTTGATGTTGGATAGGTCTTCACCTGCACATAATCAGCTTATATGTTTTTGACCCAGTTTACCTTGGACCTAGGTTGATATCCCTTAAATTCAGAAATGAAAGACATCCCAGGTTGACTCTTATAACCTTCAGGATGGTATCTCCTAGGAGGTACTATCCATTCAGTATAGGGGTTGAAACCTTAGGATGTAGGACTTCTAGGATTGAATCTAGATGTACCTTTGAAGGATTGTTCAAAGTCCTGATCTCTGTTCGACGATCGTCGAGCTGAGGTCGACGATCTTGGGTCAGATCGTCGATCTCTGTTCGAAGATCGACTGTCCTGGAGTTCAGAGTTCAGGTGTCATCGAGCTGAGTTCGACGATTTGTTCTTGGATCATCGAGCGCCGTTCGACGATCGTCGAGCTCTGTTCGACGCATTCTGTTAAACTATAACTTTCTTTGGCAAATCTGCATTCTTCCTATCTACCTCTACAACTTCCTTCCCTTTATCAGAGATAAATTTGATTAGAGTTGTCAGAACTATAGGCTGGCTGGATGAAGCTCCCAAGCCCAGTGTACTATTAAGTCTAGAGTTCACTGTGCTTGTGATATCCATCTGTTTGATGCTTCTCCCATTAAGGGATTCTTTAAACTGCTTGGCCTTGGATAGTTCACTCTTCAGTGAAGCTATCTCCTCCCTATAACATTCTAACTCTTCAGAGAGTTTGAGATTCTCTGATTTTAAAGTGTTATACTCAGACAGTTGTTTTCTGAGGGAAGTGATTTCCTTCTCAGACTCCAACAGATCTAGGCATAGTACTTTAAACTCATGTTTAAAGTCCTCAGAACTGAAATCAAATGAATTGATTACCTGATCTTCTTCTAGTTGAACTTCTGAATCTGATTCTGACTCTTCTGCTTCTGAATCTGTTTGAGAGGCATTGATAGCCATCATGCAAAATTCCTTTTCATCAGTATCATCCTCATCATCACAGGAGCTGGATGAGGCTTCAGAATCCTCTTCAGTTTCACTCTATGTCTCAGCAACAAATCCCTTCCTTGTATGTGTGTTCTTGCTGTAGGAGAGTTTGTCTGAGGTGTTCTTCTTGAAGTCTTTCTCCTTTCTTCTTTCTCTTCTATCTTTCTTGTCCTAGTTTTTGTTTTCTGGATAGTCAGGCACAATTTGGCCTAGTTTCCTGCAACCAAAACATATAATTTCTTTATTGTTATTTGATTTATCATACCTTGGCTTATCATGTCCCTTGTATGATCTCTTTCTGAAGTCTTTTCTGACCATTTTGTAAAATCTTTTGGCCAGTAGACTTAGGAGCTCATCATTTCCTGTAGCTTTATCTTCGGGCTCTTCTTCTGTCGCTTTGAAGGCTATGGTATTCTCCTTTCTGATGACCTGAGAAGTAGTCTTTTGTTCTTCTTCTCGATTTTTAATGAGCAGCTCATAAGATTTGAGCTTGCCTAGGAGAGCTTCAGTTGTAATCTCATTTAGACTTCTGGCATCTTTGATTGGCCAGATTCTTGAATCCCAAGTGCTGGGGAAACACATTACGATTTTGTCATTCAGCTCAGTCAATGAGATTTCTTTATCCAGAGTCTTTAACTCATTGACAATCAGACTTAATCTGTTGTACATGTCTGCTACTGACTCAACTTCTCCTTTCTTGAAGTTCTCATATTGGGATATGAGATGGGATCTTCTATCTTTTCTCTCATCAGCAGATCCTGAGACAATCTCAGAAAGTTTGTCCCAAATTTCTTTGGCTGAGTTGCATTCAACTACCTTCTAAAATATCTCATCAGACATTTTCTGAGCTAAGATATTCATGGCCTTGGCATCTGCAGTCCTCCACTTCTTTATTTCAGCATCTGTTCCTGAAGGAGGTGGAATAACACTTGTACTTGTGTTTGCTGGTGGACTTGGGCACACTATCAAAACAGAATTAAATATGTCTTCATCAATAGAATTCATATAAAGTCTAATCCTTGCTTTCCAAAGTGCAAACTTGGATAGATTGCACACTGGAGGCCTGGTGCTTGAATAATCTTTGTTCTGTGCCATGTCATTATATAGAATTAAATATAATGAAAATAACCCTCTTACAAGATTGATCTTATCAAGGATCTTTTGGTTCAGGTGTTAGCCTGTATAAACAACCAACCTCCCTCTGATACCAATTGAAAGTGATGGTAAGATCTATCTTAATTCTAGAGGGGGGGGGGGTGAATAAAGTATTTTAAAGTAAATTTACAATTTAAAATTGCACAGTAGTAAAGGCTTAATTTATGTATAGGTGTAAGGTGCTTTGATGTAGAAATAAAACTAAAGCAGTAAAATAAAAACCACAGCACACAGCAAAAAATATGCACAAGAAACCAGAAGACACAAGGAACTATAGTGGTTCCCCAAAAACCTGGGTACATCCACTCTTCTACCACCCTTGGTAGGAATCCACTGCAGGATGAGTTGATCAGGTGTCCTGGGCACCAATGAGATTTTGATAAGGTGCTCAAAAACCAAACTGGATTTTTTGATCAGGTGTCTTGCCACCACTGAGTTTTGACAAAGCTCTCAGAACCAGATTCAAGACTTTTGAAGGGAGTTTTGATAACCCTTTTACAGCAGGAAAAGAAAAAGGAAGAGGTGAAGTTGTCTTCTCTGTCTCAATCACTGAGAGAAGACTTAGTGGATTGATTGTGTTGTCAAATCTCCCCCTGAGATGTAGATGGTTTAGAGATTAGAGCTTTGCTAGGGTGATTGGCCTTCAGAAGCTTCAGATCTCCAGTAGAAGATGATTTCAGCAGAGGCTGAAATGTGAGTTGGCTGGAGTCTTTGATGTTGAAGCTATGAACACTTTACAGTATGCTAATTTTCAATCAAACTCTTCAGGATTGATCACTTGATTTTCCTCTGAGTTTTTCTAACTATCTGTGTATGTCTGTATTGAGTGATAGATATATTTGCTTTCTCTTGATCTGCTGTAGGATGTTTTATTCTCTTATGATCCTTTGTCCAAGATAGCCGTTAGCAGTCAATAAATGTCTTCCATAAATGTTTTGTCTTCAGGAGGAAAGTCCAATAGACATTCTCTGAGAAATCCCTTGAAACTTGCTCAAGAATAAATGAAAACGGCTAGCAAATCTCTTGAAATAAATGCTGAGAGAATTTGAAAAACATTCCAAAAGCTAACTGAATTTGAATCCTCAAAGTCGTCGATCTCTCAGAAAAATGTCGATCTGAGCTCTACGATCGTCGACCTAAGCTCAGAGATTGGATTGAACATCAGACAGAAAACGTCGACCTGAGCTCTACGATCGTCGTACTGAGCTCAGCGACTTGGAAACAAGCTGAAGGCAGATCATCGATCTGAGCTTAAAGATCGTCGACCGGAGTTCGACGACTTAGCAGAGTTGAGCTCAGAGAGCGTCGAACGCAGTTCGACGTTTCGTCGACCTGAGCTCGACGAAAACTGTCTTTGCCTCAGCTCTAAGTCTTGAACAATGAATGGTCCTGGGGGCAGCTTCAAACCTAAGTTCTAGACTCATTCTAACTTGACCTTTTCAACTATACATCTAGGTCAAACTGATTTCCTAAAAACATAGTGATCCTTGCCCAAATTAGTAATAGGGTGTTCCAACACCGCCTCAACTACCCTTCTTAGTGTTTCTATAGAAGGAGGGGTCTCAGGCACGTCGCTGGGTGCAATACTTTTCTCAGAAAGCATGCGTTCAGACTGCCACGCATCACTCCCGGACACCTATAGTCATACAAAACACCAATAAGTTATCAAACAAAATTGCAAAAAGCAATTATAGGAACACGCAGGTTCCTCAAACATGTGTAATTTCATTCCTAAGTGGACATTCATGGGTTCTTTTCATGTTATAATGATGACGCACACACATGTGCTCACCACCCCTTAAAGTGAATTCGTCCACGAATTCATTTAAGCCTGATCGAAACCGGTAGTCTGATACCAAATTGTAACACCCCCATCCGTCACATAACATATAGCAGTAGGTCCATCTGGGGCCCGACGCCATATACCACAGACAGACCGAAAGGTTACTCATTCGAAACCATTCTTCCAATCGTAACGTCCTACACAGAGCATCTAGCGGAAGAAATTTATTAAGTTGCAAAATAAGAACCCAGCCACAAGCATGAATGTCCACTATCGAACCCAAACAGGAATGAAATACAAAGTACACAAAGTACTGGCCTTATGACCTTATAAGAGTTCACTAAATTTAAAACAGTGTCTTCCATACTTCGGCTCGCAGGCCGGTCACACATGAATTAAACAAGTAAACAAAACAAGGACTTCAAGGGCCGACACAACAATAAGGGCTTTGGCCCGCTATTTTCCACTCGGCTACGCAGCACCTGCAAGCACAATTCACCGCAACGGTGGAAAACAAAAGTAACGGTCAGCTAAAGCTGACCAAATTATAACGATCCTACCCCCAAACTCGGGGCGACAATGCTCCTTCCCTGCACTTATTAGCATAATAAGCATTATAGTGAATAATCACAACATCACAAGTGCAGGCACACACGGCCGCACACCCCATGCTCTCAGGGCACTTACACGGTGAACCCGGTCAAAACCGCGGTCTCACCACCGCCCCTTGGACGGCAATACTCGTGAGCATTTTAGTCTTTCTGTCCTAAGCCTAAGACCCTCCATCTATGCCAACGGTAAGTACCACGTACCTTAGGTTGCTTTAACTGAACGACATAGAGCGGGTACGGTTCCGCCTAACCCGTTGCTTACACCGCAACGTCAATTTAAGCCATATGTGTGGGTCAAGCTTTCCCGAGTCCCAAAATGATTAAACATGCACATAACCAAGTTATGTTCAAGGCTGGCTCCCAGGACCCAAATTGGCAGAAGTGCGTTTCCGCCCAGTTTTTCAGGTGCACCTTTGAGTTAATCCCCAAGACTCCCTGTTGGAATCTGCCACGTATAAAACCCGAAAACAACCAAAGGCACGGAGTCTTCTCCGGCTAATCATGCATAATGAAACATCACTGATCCAGACCAACTTATCCGGGTAGGCTTCACACACCATGCCTATGTCCGTATCTTGATTTCAAACTCTACATGCAAATAAGTTGGACTATTCACATCTATCTCAAGGAACACCGCCCACTCACCGCCCACTCGCGGGAGCGGGTTTCCTTATGCAAAATAAGAAGAGCTTCACATGCTCAAGAAGAGAATAGTTACCCTAGCATTCCTCTTTGGTGCCATCGAAATCTATACGGATGGAAAGCACCACGATGATCTCGCCTCCGTAGATCTGGACTCGGCTTGCGATTTGGCGCTCCGAATCTCCTCTGACGATCGGATCTCTCTTCCTTCTTCCTCCTTGCTCTCCCCTCTCTCTAGAACTTAGAAAGAGATTGAACCCAAAAGAAATGAGGGTTTCTAAGCCCTATTACCGGGTATATCCTAGCAAGAACAACCCTGAGCCGTTGGATCCCAAAATACGGAAACGGACGACCACGATTTGTTCTTGAAATGAACTTCCTAGGTTGAACACAGCTTGAGACACGCCCATGTCCAAGGCCTTGTGCCTCATCCGCCACTAAAACCATCGCATCCCGAAAAGAACACGGGCACTCGACACGCCTGTGTCAGGCTTGACATGCCCATGTCATCCAGTACACTCCCGTGTAGCTGGGCGTGTTCCTCCATCGACACAGGTCCAGCACCAACCCAAGGAGAACACGGGTATTCGATACGCCCGTTGTTGGAACCCCTAGTTGGATTTGGGCTAGGTTCACTGAGTTAGGATATGACCCAACATGTATAGATCAGGGTCATGACTATGTCCTAGAGTCTAGGTCAAGTCCTTAGAGTCAAACAGTACAAAGGACCAGCCTCCAACATTGCCAAAGACTCAATACTTAGAGAATTCAAGCTTTGGAAAAAGGAGATCTACGTTTGTCGATATCCGATTGACGATCGTCGTGCTCAGCTCGAGTAACTCAGAGAAAATTCTCTGAGCTGAGCTCGACGAACTCAGATCTCAGCTCGACGAACTCTTTACAAAGTAATACCTTCTAAGTCTAACACTTAGTCAACGAACTAAGAACGTCAGCTAGACGAACTCTGCCAGCAGGTCGACTAACACTTCAACTCTCAGAGCCAAATATCTCTCAATGCCAGATTGTCACTTCAACTCTCAGAGCCAAATATCTCTCAATGCCAGATCAACACTTCAACTCTCAAAGCCAAATATCTCTCAACACCAGATCAATACTTCAACACTCAACATCAGAAAATATTCTAAGTCTAGACCGCAGACTCAGCTCGACGATCTTAGACTTCAGCTCGACGAACTTGATGTACAGAAGAAGAAAGTTTTCAAGCAGCATTCAGAGTTCGACGATTTTGGATCACAACTCGACGAACAGTTATTCTCAGCTCGACAAAAGCCATTCTCAGTTCGACGAACTCAGAGCACAAAATCTGCCAGTTTATTCAGTGTAGTTGTTCGCTGATCCCAGGTCGACGAAAGATGTTCTCTGGTCGATGAAAGCTGTTCTCTGGTCGACGAAAACTGTAAGACATATTGTTATTTATTCTTTCCTTTTCTGTCTCCTTATTTTATATAGGTTGTTAATTCCTTGGAAAATCAATGCTCTTATATCCTTTGGATCGAGCCGTTACTGGCAGCATTGATTGCAAATATCCCCCATGGAATTAATTACTTATATCTCGGGACAGACATAGAATAGAATATATGACAGCATTCTTGCCGTTTTCATTCCTGAGATTTCGGCTGAGCATTGATTGCAGGATTTTGAATTTGACCAAGAGGCAGTTATCAAGGGGATCATCTCTCAGCCAAAAACTGAACAACAAGACACACAGAACATCAATCAACGGCAGTGCATACAGCTCTCTCAAGAAAAATCAATTGCTCTCAAAAGAAGAAGAAAGAACAACAATCACTATCAAGAGTCTTTATTCTCCTTCTTTGTTTTCTGAGATCTCAAGTGACCAAAAACATTCAAATCAGTCAAAGGATTTCAGAAAGTAGATATTACAGCAGAAGAACTACTCACCCTTTGCAAAGCTTCCACTCCTGAACCATTCAAGATCTCAGGGGTAGCTTTGACAACATCTTTGAATCCACAAAGTCTTCTCTCAGTTGCTTTTTAGAATAGAGAAGACTATCATCACTCTCATCCCCACCTCTGTACAGGGTTTTAATTCCCTTCAAAATTATTCTGGTTGCAAGTCTCTTTCCAAAAGACTTGGGTTGGTTTTTGAGTACCTGATTAAAAGCTCATTGGTGGCAGTCACCTGATCAAAACTATAGTGGATTCCTACCTAGGGTGATAGAAGAGTGGATGTACCCAAGTTTGGGGAACCACTATAAAATTCTTATGTTGTCTGTGTGGCTGTGATTTTCCTATGTGCTTGTGCTGTAACATATTTTGTTAAAGATTTCTTATTTCTGCAAGAATTGAAAAGATTTTAAAAACTCGATTCACCCCCCCCCCCCCTCTAGAGTTATTCAGAGCTTACCATATCTTTCACCCGTGTCGAATTTGACACGCCTGTGTCGGACCCGAACACGCTTGGGCTCAGGCCGTGTCTCTCCCCCAACACAACTCGTCCAACAACCCGAGTAGGACACGGCCTGGGACACGCCCGTGTCTCAGGTCATGTTCGCTGTTCGATGCTCGTCAACTTCAATTTTGTCGACCACTCGGCCATCGTCGAACCCGAGCACGACACGCCCCTGGGACATGCCCGTGTCCCAGGCCATGTGACCTCTACCAAGTCCTAGACTTGGCTCAAAATTCCACCCGTCTCACTTTTGTGTTTTGGGGCGTTACATAACTTCAGAACCTTCTTGTTCCTACAGCTCAGAGAAATACCCCTTCTCCTACCTCAAGCTCACAGTCCTACCTCAGCCTTTATAATTTAGGCTTATAACTCAGAGATATCAATCTTATACACCTCAGATCTATAAATAGACTTACAAAGTTAATATAACAGAAGGAATTTGTTTTTTGAAATGTCACCCAAGAAGAAAGAGACTGATGTCTTCTTCTTGATCAGATCTTGAAGTGAAATCTTCTCCCTTAATCCTTGCTATGAAGAAAATGATCTAACCCTTCTTAGATTTTTCAAAGCTTCTTGAAGGAGAAGATAGGGTTGAACTAGGCTGGAGAAGATAGAAGTTGATCCATGATCTGCCTCCTTTCCACCTTCAGAATTCTCGTAAATTGCTCTTACAAACCCAGAAGAGAAGAATGAGACTTATTGTCCTATTTCTATCGTATTGGTCTCCTTATATAGGCTTTGGCAAGAGTGACTGGCTATCCCGGTTAATCCACTGATATATGACAGTTTTGACAGTTGACAGAATTTTAGGCTTTGAATTCTGGACTTAGAAGAATTTCTGTCTAAGAGCTTCTGCATGAAGGTGTTGACACCAGTTCTGAGCGCTGACACTTCTATACTTAGATTGTGTCGACACCAGTCCTGGTTGTCGACGCTTCTCTTATAGGGATGTAGACACTAATAGAGTGTGTCGACACTGCTTGATTCTTGTCTCAACATAACTTGTGTAAAATGTGTCAACACTAGTCCTGAATGTCGACATAGCTGGCATCCGGTCTCGACCTAATTTGTGTAAAATGTGTCGACACTAGTACTAAGTGTCGACACAGCTGATTTCTTGAATAACAATGTCAACCCAAGTCCTGGGTGTCGATACAACTTGCTTCCAGTCTCGACACAACTTGTGTAAAATATGTTGACACTAGTCCTGAGTGTCGACACTAGTCCTGAGTGTCGACACATCTTGCTTCCTTGACTGGTTGTGTCGACCCAAGTCCTGGGTGTCGACACAACTTGCTTTCTATCTCGACACTACTTGAATAAGGGTGTCGATACTAGTCCTGAGTGTCGACTCAACTTGATTCCTTGTCTCAGCACTGCTTCTACAAAAGTGTCGACACTTGTCAAGTGTCTCGACACTTTTGTACTTAGTTAATTTTTCCTACACAGGTAAACTCAACATACATCAAATAAAAATTTGTGTATATCATTGATTTGAAAGGGATTCTCCAAATCAGGTACACAATTCCCAAGTACCCAATATTTATGAGTGTTGGTGCTGCAGCAAAGTGGGCCACTATGTTATAGATTGCTGGCACAATACAAGTGTGCCAAGAGCAAGAGAGAGCTTACATGTCAGAAGAGCTGTAGGTATGTAACACCCCTATCCGTCGTATAGCATATAGCAGTAGGTCCGGCCGGGGCCCGACGCCATATACTACTGACAGACCGGTTGGTTACGCGTTGAAACCATACAACCAATCACCAACGTCCTACACAGAGTCATTCTAGCGGAAGCAATTTATTAAGTTGCACAAAGACAAGAACACTGCCAAGCAAGAATGTCCACTACAGAAATAATAATAGGAATGAAAAATACAAAAGTACCGGCCTTATGGCCTTACACGGTTTGCTTAACAAAACATGTCATATATACTTCGGCTCGCAGGCCGGCCATACATGAAATAAACGGAAAGCATAAAAGGGTTAGGCCTTCGAGGGCCAGCACCGCAACATGGGCTTTAGCCCGCTATTTTCCGCTTGGCTCCGCAGCACCTGCAAGCACAAACCACCGCCCGGTGGCAAAAAAAAGCAACGGTCAGCCATGCTGACCAAATTATAATGATCCCGCCCCCAAAATTGGGGCGGCGATGCTCTTTCCCTGCACTTTATTAGTATAGGAAATCTATTAGTGTGAACACACAACATCACAGGCGTAGGCTCGCACGGCCACACACCTCGTGCACACAGGGCACATTCACGGCGAACCGGCCAACGTCACGTCAATTCAAGCCATAGACATTCCCGTTCCACCACCGCCTCTTGGACGGCCAACCATATGAGCATTTTGCCTTCCTGGCCTTGGTCATGGCAATTTAAGCCATAGACCGCCGAAGACCCTCATCCATGCCAACGGTCCTACCGAACGACATAGACCGGGTACGGTTCCGCCTGACCCGTGCTCACACTGCAACGGCAATTTAAGCCATATGCGCAGGTCAAGACTCACCGAGTCCCGTTTCCACCACAATAATCACATAACCCGGTTATGTTCACGTTGGCTCCCCGGCCATCGTGTTGGCAAAACTCGCTTTTGCCCAGTTTTCCGGGTGCACCTTGGAGTTAATCTCCAAGGCTCCCTGATGCAATCTACCACGTAGAAAACCCGAAAAACGCCCAAACACCCGGAGTCTTCCCCGGTTCATATGCAATGCAACATCACCGATCCGGCTCTACTTGTCCGGATAGGCTTCACACACAATGCCTATGTCCGTTTTCGCGTACGGACTCTACACAAGGGGGACTTTACATATCTACCCCAAGGAACGCTCCAACTCTTCGCTCACTCGCGAGAGAGGGCTTCCTATGCAAAGGGAAAAAGGGCTTCACATGCCCAAGGATGAGAAATCATTACCCTTGCGTTCTTCCGCGGCGCCATCGAAAACTATGCGGTTGGAAAGCACCGCAACGGCGTCACCTCCGCGGATCTGGACTCGGATCGCGATTCGGAGCTCCAAAGCTCCTCCGGCGGCCGGATCTTGGACTCCTCCTTCCTCCTTGCTCTCCCTTCTCTCTAAACTCTTAGAGAGAGAATGGCTAAGGGAAATGAGGATTCTCAACCCTAAATCTCAGCTAAAACCACCCAGGAGAAGCCCCCCACCGTCGGATCCAAAGTCAAGGAAACGAACGGCCAATATTAGATCTGAAATCATAAAATCTGGGCCGAACACAGGTTGCAACACGACCGTGTGCCTGGCCGTGTCACCCACTCGCCGTCTCGATCGATTCAAAAAACCAGCACACGGCCTTTGACACGGCCTCCGACATGCCCGTGTCACCTGCGACACGCCCGTGTCGGGACCCGTGTCACGCCCCCCGTGTACAATCGACCAACACTTTGAAGTCAGAGAGGTACACGGCCTTGTGACACGGTATCAGACACGCCCGTGTCAAATTTGACACGCCCGTGTTTGTGCCCGTGTCACGGCCCGTGTACCACACTTGCAGATTCCCTAGAGTGACACGGCCTGGGACACACCCGTGTCCTAGGCCGTGTTCTACAACTCGATCACCGTCGACCGCCAAAGCGTCGACCGCACGACCGTGACTAAACACGCCTGTGTCACGCCCGTGACACGCCCGTGTCACGCCCGTGACACGGCCGTGTCACGCCCGTGACACCTGCTCCAAAATTCAGACTGGGCTTAAAACATCACCCGTCCCTCTTTTGAGTTTCGGGGTGTTACAACTCTCTCCCCCTTAAAAGAATTTTGCCCACGAAATTTACTAAAGGAAAACCATAGGAACTTAAAACTTTTAACGGTACCTGAGCGGAATAACTCTGGGTACTCCTCCTGCATGGTTTGCTCCCTTTCCCAAGAGAGCTCCTCCCGACCGCAATTATCCCACTGGACTTTAACCATCCAGATCTCCTTGTTACGGAGCCTCTTGACCTCTGCATCTTCAATACAAACGGGCTTGACCTTAGTCGTCAACCCTTCGTCCACCGGTACTTGATCAACTGCGATCACCTGCGAAGGCTCTTGCACCGCCTTCCGCAATACAGAGATGTGGAACACATCGTGTAGTCCACTCAACTCTACAGATAACTTCAAACGGTATGCAGCTTCGCCGACTCGCTCTAGGATCTCAAAGGGTCCAAGGTATCTTGGGCTCAGCTTCTTCAAGCGTATCACCCGCGAAACCCCCTTGAACGACTTCACTTTCAAGTATACCCAATCGCCTACCGCGAACTCCACGTTCCGGTGCTTGGCATTGTAATACTTCGCATGCCTGTCCTGAGCGATCAACAAGCGCTCCTGAATGATCCGCACCAACGAGGTAGCACTCTCCACCTCCTGCTTCTTGTAAAACCTTGCCTCACCCGTTTCAAGCCACGATAATGGCGTGCGACACTTCCTACCATACAGGGCCTCGAAGGGTGTCATTTGTATACTTGCTTGGTAGCCATTATTGTACGCAAACTCCACCAAATATAGGTGGTCCTCCCAATGCTTCCCGAAGTCTAGGACACACATGCGGAGCATGTCCTCCATCGTTCTATTGACTCTCTCGGTCTGCCCATCCGTCTGCGGATGGAAGGCTGTGCTGAACTTCAACTTGGTCCCCAGCATCTGCTGCACCACCCTGCAATCATTGGACGTGAAACGCCCATCGCGATCACTCACAATGCTGCGAGGCACACCATGAAGTCTGTTGGTACCCTAGATGTGATTTGGCTTATGTAATCCCTTTCCAGCCCCTCTTGATCCATATAACAATATATATGATCATGATTAGGCCTTGTTCAGTTTCCCTAGGACAGTTTATAACTGACCTAGAGCTTAGGCTAGAAGTTCTAGATGTATTTTTAGTTAAGGCATTTTCCGTTCGACCATCGTCGAACGAGGCCTCGCGATCGTCGATCATTGGTCGACGATAGCAGGGCTATAGAATCGTTGATGTCAAGACAATTATCGTCGACCGATGGTCGACGATCTCAGAGCAAGTTTATTATGCTCTGAAGGTTGGTCGACGATCTGCCATCAGCAGTTCAACGATCGTGTTCTTGCTTCACGATTTCTGTCTCGACAGATATTTGCCTTAGTCGTCGACGATATCTTGAGCTGGTCGACGATTTCTGTTTCGACAGATTTCTGCTTTTGGTCGACGATCTGTTAGCTAGGTCGACGATCATCGAACCCCTGATCGACGTTTATTGTCTGCCTTTATTTTTTTTATATATTCATTCTATTCCTTGGTTTATTTCCAAGTGTTTTAGCTTGTGGTTAGAGAATTTTCTGAAGTTGTTTTTGCAGATTTATGGCTTAAATTCAAAATAAATTAATTACCAAATATGTCAAGCTTAAATCACGGGATTCAGTATTTTGATAAAGCATTTTTGTCCTATTATACAAAATATATTGCCAGGCTATATTCTAGCCGTTGGCACCGTATACTATTTCCAAGAATGGTAAGCCTTTATGCTGAGATATTCTTCCCACTTATTTAATTCCTTATTGGGACTGACAGTAAGCTAATAGGTCATTCTATTCCTATTGCTATATTCTATTTTGAGATAATCTGTTGCAGGGCTCGAGAATTCAAATCAATAGAGCCGTTCCAAAGGAAAAATGAGAAGACATATTTAAGAGAGATTTTTTTCTCAGAAAAATAACAAGTTACAGTTACAGAGATATTTTTTCTCAGTGCTGCATTCTCTCAAGCATATTCAGAGCAACTCTTCACCATCTCACAAAAAGAAGAAGAAAAGCTCCCCTGAAGAAAAAGCCCAGAGCAATTACTTTCATTCTCAAGTCTCCTGAGCATCTGCTTAGAGTTTTCAAGACTTCAGAAAGAGCTCCTGTTCTGCTTCAATTATTCCAGAATCTGAAGACCTGATAAAAATCAGTCTACAGATCTCTGAGGATTTAGTTTCAGTATATCTGAAACTCCTTCATCCTGAAGCAAAGGCTTTCCCTGGACTTTCACTGAGCCAGGGGGAGACTTTGATTCTTTAGAGAATCCACAAGTCTTCTCTAATCTGTATTTACAATAGAGAAGATAATCTAACCCTCTCAACCCCTTTGTAAAAGAGTTTGTTCACACCTCTTCAAAAGTGAACATTGGTGACAGGGCACCTTATCAACAACCTGTGGTTGAGCATCCTTATCAAAAGCTCAAAGGGTCTGTTTGATCTACCTGAATCAGATCATTGGTGGCAGGGCACCTTAGCAAAAACCTGTAGTGGATTCCTACCAGGGTGGTAGAAGAGTGGAGTACCTATTTAGAGGGAACCACTATATATCCTGTGTCTCTGGTTATCTTGTTTAATTGTCTATTCTGTGGCTGTGATAGAACTACCTAGGATTGCTAGTTGCTGTGATAGGCTTATAGTTAAACTGAAATTTCAGTTAACTCTCTCACTTGTGCACTTCACTGTGTTAGGCTCTTAGGGTTCAAGTATCAGATTATTTATTCCGCAAATAAACTCCAAGGGAGCTGACTAGTTGTTCATAAAATTTGAATACTCTATTCACCCCCCTCTAGAGTAGTTTACAACTTATCCCCTCACTTTCAAAGTCTAACTATATTGTCAACATACAACTTTGCCAATTTCTCCGCTGGATCATCCTTCCTATGCGGAATGAAGTGTGACACCTTTGTTAGCCGGTCTACGATCACCCAGATGGCGTCGTTCCCTTTCTGCGACCTTGGCAACCCATGCACAAAGTCCATAGATATGTCGTCGAACTTCCACTCCGGTATAGGCAAGGACTTTAGAAATCCTCCCGGCTTTTGGCACTCCGCCTTCACCAAGGCGCACGTTTGGCACTTAGCCACAAACAACGCCACATCTTTCTTAAGCCCCGACCACCAAAATAGCTTCTCGAGGTCACGGTACATCTTTGTGCTCCCTGGGTGGATCGAGTACTTAGTATGATGAGCCTCGTACATCAACTCCACCCGTAGGTTAGTCCTGCTTGGGACGCACAACCGATGATCCTTCCTTAGCAACCCATCTTCCACTGAAAACTGGGAATTTGACCCATCCAACGCTGTCTCCATAAGCTCCTTCATGGAGTCATCTAACTCCAATGCCTGCCGAACCCGATCAGCCAGGTCATACTGGACCTCTGTCCAGTTCAACATTGCTTTGGTGCTCGTCTGCTTGTCAACGCAACAGATCTCAAGCTCCTCCAACTCTCGTATCAGCCGCTCATCATGCACCGACAACCAGTTGTCTTGTGCGGGAGCCCTGCGACTCAACGCATCAGCAACCGCATTGCCCTTCCCGGGTACATAATGAATCTTGAAGGTGTAGTCCCCCAGGAACTCCATCCACCTCCTCTGCCTCATGTTAAGATCTTTCTGATCCAACAAGTACTTCAGGCTCTTGTGGTCTGTATAAATATCGACCCTTATGCCGTATAGGTAGTGCCTCCATAGCTTAAGTGCAAATATCACGGCCGCCAACTCCAAGTCGTGGACCGAATAGTTCCTTTCATGCACTTTCAGCTGACGCGATCCATAAGCTATGACGCTCCCATGCTGCAACAACACGCAGCCCAAACCACTACCCGAGGCATCACTATATACCTCGAAGCCCTCGGTCCCACTCGGCGAACTAAGCACTGGCGCCGTGGTCAACCGTCTCTTCAGCTCCTCAAACGCTTGCACGCACTCCTGCATCCACAAGAATCTCTGATCTTTCCTTGTCAACTTCGTGAGAGTTAGCGCTATCCGCGAGAAGTTTTCTACGAAGCGCCTGTAATATCCGGCAAGCCCGAGAAAACTACGGACTTCTGCGACAGAAGCCAACGCAGGCTACTCCCGTATCGCAACGATCTTCGCCGGATCCACCGCTATACCTTCCCCACTAATAATATGACCAAGGAACGCTACTGAGGGTAGCCAAAACTCGTACTTGGAGAATTTCGCATAAAGCTCATTCCTCCTCAAAGTCTCCAACACCAGATGCAAGTGCTTGAAGTGATCTTCTTCGCACTGTGAGTACACCAATATATCGTCAATAAAGACGATCACAAAGCGATCCAGGAAATCTCGGAACGTCCTGTTCATCAAGTCCATAAACACTGATGGCGCATTCGTCAGTCCAAACGGCATGACCGTGAACTCGAAATGCCCATATCTTGTGTTGAACACCGTCTTCGGGATATCACATTCCCTTATCCTCAACTGATAGTACCCCGACTTCAAGTCCAACTTAGAATATACCGACGATCCGACTAACTGATCAAAGAGATCATCAATCCTCGGGATCGGGTACTTGTTCTTTTCCGTCAGCTTGTTCAACTCCCTGTAGTCGATACACAACCGCATACTACCATCCTTCTTCTTAACGAAGAGGACCGGTGCGCTCCAAGGCGACGAGCTTGGACACACATAACCTTGCTCCATCAGCTCCTCTAGCTGAACTTTCAACTCCGCCATCTCCTTAGGCGCCAACCTATACGGAGCACGTGACACCGGTTTGGCCCCCGGTACGAGCTCGATGGTGAAATCAATCTCCCGCTGCGATGGGGCTCCAGGAAGACTATCCGGGAACACATCGGGGTATTCACAAACAACCGGGAAGCTATCCAACGTGGACATTGGCTCCACAGCCCCAACTATTGCGAAGAACAGCTCTGCACCAGCACGAACTACCTTTACCACCTGAAGAGCAGACATCAGCGTCTTGCTCAACCCCTTGAGTCCCTCGAATGTTGTCCCCCGCCCAACACCCAGCTTGACCTCCTTCCGGTCACAGTCAATCCAAGCTTTCTGCTCCGAAAGCCAATCCATTCCAAAGATCACGTCAAACTCTACTAGCGGCAGCAATGACGCTAGCAAGTCGAACTCTTAGCTCCCAATGTGAACCTTTACGGCGCACACTCTGTCCGCACGCATCGAGCACCCATTCGGTAGCAGCACATCCAAATTGCCCTTCGCCATCGAAGAAGGGACTCCGATGCGCGATATAAAATTTTCGGACAAGAAGGAGTGTGAAGCTCCCGTGTCGAACAGTGCCCGTGCCGGACTATCACCAATCACAACAAAGCCTATACAAACAATATTAGGCTAACAAGCAATAGACAACAGTATATGAAGTTAACTTGCTGTAAATTAATTCGTACCCGTCACCACGTCAGCTTGTTTGATTGCCTCCTGCTGGCCCAAGTTATAGACTCTAGGCTGAGTCGGAGCATAATGGGACGCGGTTGACTCCACCGCCTTGCCCTTTTCTTCGTAAGTAGCTCCTTGCTTTCTCTCGGACTTTGGGCGTCCGCTCCAGCAATCGCGGGCAAAGTGCCCCGTCTTTCCACACGTGAAACAAGCGCCCGGGGTTCGATTAGTAGTTGCCCCCGAGGAACCCGTAGAAGAAGCTGGACCTGACGTCCTAGCCTTCTTGAAGAATTTTCGATAGCCCGACTTCGACGTAGTCGGCGCTTTGAACTCCGATTTCTTCCCGCCAGAATCCTTCTTAGCTTGCACATTTCTCATGTCTTTCTCCAAGGACCGGGCCGAGTTGACCAAGGTTAGGAAACCCTGCGCCATGGGCCCTGATAGTAGCAACCTCAGCTCATCTCTTAACCCTTCATAGAAGCGGTTGGTCTTTCGCTCCTCGTCGGCAAAGGTGGTGCTAGCATATCTCCCCAACCGAGTAAACTCGTGGAGGTACTCGTCTACAGTGCTATCTCCTTGCACCAACCTTTGGAACTCGTTCTCCAAAGCGATCCTCTGCGCTGAGGGGAGGTATCGAGCCATGAACAGTCTCGAAAACTCCGCCATAGGAACTTCGGCCAACGGCCTTCCCCTCAACTGGTGTAGCTCTAGGCCTTCCCACCATAACCTTGCGTCCCCATCCAACAGGAACGTCGCTATTGTGGTCTTCTGCCACTCTTCCGTTTCAGTAGCTGTCATCACCCTATTGACTCTTGAGAGCCAATCCTCAGCCTGGGTCGGGGTTCCCGTTCCCGAGAATATCGGTGGGTGGAAGCCCATCACATGCTTCAACTGTCTTTCAGTTGCTCTCCGAGGTAACTCCGGCTCCACCGCCACCTGCTCAACCCTTCTAGGCTCCGCCGCTTGGAGCGGCACTTGCTCCCCCGCAGGAGCAGGCTGCTGCACCTGTCTTGCAGGTTGCGCATTAATCATAGCAAAGACAGCTTCTGCCACCAATCTATTGGTCTCGGCAGACGGAGGTGTTGCAGGCGCTTCACTTGGCGCACTGCTTGCCTCAGAACCTGGCCGTTCTGACGGCCCAGCACCACTCCTGGTCACCTATAATCGTGCAAAACACCGATAAGCGACCAAAAATTAACTGCAAACAGCAATTATAGGAACACGCAGGTTCCTCAAACATGTGTATTTTCATTCCTAAGTGGACATTCATGGGTTCTTTTCATGTTATAACGATGACGCACACATGTGCTCACCACCCCTTAAAGTGAATTCGTCCACGAATTCATTTAAGTTTGACCGAAACCAGTAGTCTGATACCAATTTGTAACACCCCTATCCGTCATATAGCAAATAGCAGTAGGTCCGGCCGGGGCCCGACGCCATATACTACGGACAGACCGGTTGGTTATGCGTTGAAACCATACAACCAATCACCAACGACCTACACAGAGTCATTCTAGCAGAAGCAATTTATTAAGTTGCACAAAGACAAGAACCCTGCCAAGCAAGAATGTCAACTACAGAAATAACAATAGGAATGAAAAATACAAAAGTACCGGCCTTATGGCCTTACACGGTTTGCTTAACAAAACATGTCTTACATACTTCGTCTCGCAGGCCGGCCATACATGAAATAAACGGAAAGCATAAAAGGGTTAGGCCTTCGAGGGCCAGCACCGCAACATGGGCTTTAGCCCGCTATTTTTCGCTCGGCTCCGCAGCACCTGCAAGCACAAACCACCGCCCGGTGGCAAACAAAAGCAACAGTCAGCCATGCTGACCAAATTATAACGATCCCGCCCCCAAAATCGGGGCGGCGATGCTCTTTCCCTGCACTTTATTAGTATAGGCAATCTATTAGTGTGAACACACAACATCACAGGCGTAGGCTCGCACGACCACACACCTCGTGCACACAGGGCACATTCACGGCGAACCGGCCAACGTCACGTCAATTCAAGCCATAGACATTCCCGTTCCACCACCGCCTCTTGGACGGCAAACCATATGAGCATTTTGCCTTCCTGGCCTTGGTCACGGCAATTTAAGCCATAGACCGCCGAAGACCCTCATCCATGCCAACGGTCCTACCGAACGACATAGACCGGGTACGGTTCCGCCTGACCCGTGCTCATACTGCAACGGCAATTTAAGCCATATGCGCAGGTCAAGACTCACCGAGTCCCGTTTCCACCACAATAATCACATAACCTGGTTATGTTCACATTGGCTCCCCGACCATCGTGTTGGCAAAACTCGCTTTTGTCCAGTTTTCCGGGTGCACCTTGGAGTTAATCTCCAAGGCTCCCTGATGCAATCTACCACATAGAAAACCCAAAAAATGCCCAAACACCCGGAGTCTTCCCCGGTTCATATGCAATGCAACATCACCGATCCGGCTCTACTTGTCCGGATAGGCTTTACACACAATGCCTATGTCCGTTTTCGCATACGGACTCTACACAAGGGGGACTTTACATATCTACCCCAAGGAACGCTCCAACTCTTCGCTCACTCGCGAGAGAGGGCTTCCTATGCAAAGGGAAAAAGGGCTTCACATGCCCAAGGATGAGAAATCGTTACCCTTGCATTCTTCCGCGGCGCCATCGAAAACTATGCGGTTGGAAAGCACCGCAACGGCGTCACCTCCGCGGATCTGGACTCGGATCGCGATTCGGAGCTCCGAAGCTCCTCCGGCGGCCGGATCTTGGACTCCTCCTTCCTCCTTGCTCTCCCTTCTCTCTAAACTCTGAGAGAGAGAATGGCTAAGGGAAATGAGGATTCTCAACCCTAAATCCCGGCTAAAACCACCCAGGAGCAGCCCCCCACCGTCGGATCCAAAGTCAAGGAAACGAACGGCCAAGATTAGATCTGAAATCATAAAATCTGGGCCGAACACGGGTTACAACACGGCCGTGTGCCTGGCCGTGTCACCCACTCGCCGTCTCGATCGATTCAAAAAACCAGCACACGGCCTTTGACACGGCCTCCGACACGCCCGTGTCACCTGCGACACGCCCGTGTCGGGACCCGTGTCATGCCCCCCCCCCCCCCCCCGTGTGCAATCGACCAACACTTTGCAGTCAGAGAGGTACACGGCCTTGTGATGCGACATCAGACACGCCCATGTCAAATTTGACACGCCCGTGTTTGTGCCCGTATCACGGCCCGTGTACCACACTTGCAAATTCCCTGGAGTGACACGGCCTAGGACACGCCCGTGTCCTAGGCCGTGTTCTACAACTCGATCACCGTCGACCACCAAAGCGTCGACCGCACGACCGTGACCAAACACGCCTGTGTCACGCCCGTGACACGCCCGTGTCACGCCCGTGACACGCCCGTGTCACGCCCGTGACACGCCCGTGTCACTCCCGTGACACCTGCTCCAAAATTCAGACTGGGCTTAAAACATCACCCATCCCTCTTTTGAGTTTCGGGGTGTTACAAGGTAGGCATGGTTATTCTCAGACTAATATGCACCTAGGACCCAATAAGAATTGGGGTCCTAAGGTTAACTGATTTGTGCCTTGCAGGTTAGTCCAAGTAGCCATACCCCTGAATGGTACTTGGACAGTGGGTGTTCCAGGAACATGACTAGAATAAGGAGCATGCTGAAGGAGTACACTCCAGTAAAGAATGGACCCAAAGTCATCTTTGGTTGTTCAGAAAGGGGAGTGACTAAAGGGTATGATAAGATATCAAATGGAATAATCACTATCACATAAGTAGCTTATGTGAAAGGGTTGCAACACAACCTCATAAGCATAAGCCAACTATGTGATCTTGGCTATGACATTTCTTTCCTCAAGGATGAGTGCCAAATAAGGAGGGCAAGTGACCAAGGGGTCATCTTGAAAGGCACTAGGAGAGGAAATATCTATTGTCTTAATTTTTATTATGAAAGTAAGGTCTCTCTCATATGCCTAGTTGCTGATGAGAAAGCCTCATATTGTGTTTAATAGCACAAGAGGCTAGCTCATCTGAACTACAAGACCATAGGAAAACTCTTTAGTGAAGAGTTAGTCAAAAATGGCCCCAAGTTGAAATGCACTAAGGAGGGTATCAGCTCTGCATGCCAAAATGGCAAACAGACCAAGACCTCCTTCAAGAGCATTGGGGACAAAGACTCAGTAAGATGTCTATACCTCCTTCATATGGACTTGTTTGGTCCTATGTCAGTTCAAAGTCTAGGTAGGAAAGTCTACACCCTTGTGGTTATTAATGACTTTTATAGGTATGCTTGAGTGTTCTTCCTTAAGAGAAAGGATGAAACTCTTGACGTCTTCAAGAATTTTTTCAAGTAGATACCGAATGAACTAGACAGTACAGTGGTCAAAAACAGAAGTGACCATGAGACTGAATTTCAGTCTGCAAGTATGACAAGGTTCTGTGAAGTGTAAGAAATTCACCAAGAATTCTCCTCTCCCAGAACACCCCAGAAAAATGGAATTGTTGAGTGGAAAAAAAGAACCCTCATAGAGGCTGGTAGGACCTTGTTAAGTGACACATCTCTCCAAAAATATTTCTGGGTTGAGGCAGTAAATACTATATGTCATGTCCTTAACAGGGCCTCTATCACCAAAAGCCACAAGAAGACTCCCTATGAGATCTTGAAAGGCAGAAAACCAAACTTATCCTACTTCCGGATTTTTAGTAGCAAGTGTTATGTACTGAATAATGGAAAGTCCTATGTGACAAAGTTCGCTGTCAAGTCCCATGAAGGGATCTTTGTTACAACAATTATAGTAGGGCATATAAGATTTACAACTTGACAAGTCAAGTTGTAGAAGAGTCAGTTCATGTTGTCTTTAATGAATCAAACATGATTAACTATGAGCTGCCTAGCTCCTATTCTAGTTCTACAAGCATAGAGCAAGTGTTGGACAAACTTACCATCAGGGAAGATGCTCCAGCAGTCCATGATAAGAGAAAAGATGTGTGCTATCTAGAAGGAGCTCAAGACTCACAAGCTATAGAGGAAGAACAACTAGCCGAAGACAATGAAGTACATCAAGCTGAAGTTAGATTACGTCCAGCTATAAGGAATTTAAGGGACCATCCAGCCCACTAAATCATTGGTGATGCAAGTCATGGAGTCCAGACCAAAAGCAAGAGTATCAACACAGATCTCTACTAAAGCTTTCTGTCTCAAGAAGAGCCCAAGAAGTTTGAAGAGGCAATCAAAGACCAATTCTAGATTAGAGCAATGTAGGAAGAACTAAACCAGTTAAAGAGATGTAGAGTCTGGAAGCTGGTTCCCAGACCTGGGGGATATAATATCATAGGAACTAAGTGGATCTACAAGAACAAGTTAGATGAGAATGACATTATTATTAAGAACAAGGCTAGACTTGTAGCTAAAGGATACAAATAACAAGAAGGGATAGATGTTGACCAGACATTTTCCCCAGTAGCCAAATTGGAAGCAATAAGACTCTTCCTTGCATTTACTTCCTATCAAGTATTCAAAGTCTACCAGATGGATGTGAAGTCATCCTTCCTGAATGAGGACTTAAAAAGAGGAAGCATATGTAGAACATCCATCAGGTTTTGTTGACTCTAACTCTCCTGATTTTGTTAATAAGCTTATTAAAGCTCTATATGGTTTGAAGAAAGCCCCTAAAGCCTGGTATGAGACTTTGTCTTGTTCCCACATTGAGATCAAATTATCAAGGGGGAAAATAGACAAGATCATATTACTAAGGGAATCAAAGGGCAAGATCATCCTAGTCTAGATATATGTTGATGACATTATCTTTGGATCTACTGATGTCAACCTTTGCAAGAAGTTTGCTAAACTTATGTAAGGGAAGTTTGAGATGAGTAGTATGGGTGAGCTCAAGTTCTTCTTGGGTCTCCAAGTTATATTAATGATGGCTTGTCCATATCCCAGTCCAAGTTCACTAGGGAGTTGATTAAGAAATATGGAATAGAGAATGCCTCCACCATGAAAACTCCCATGCGGTAAAGTATGCCTTTAAACAAAGATGAAGTAGCAAAACCTGTTGATGAAACATTGTATAGATGGATAATTGGCTCCCTTCTATACCTGACAGCTAGTAAGCCTGACATCATGTATTCTACATGTGTCTGTGCTAAGTATCAGGCCTGCCCTAAAGAATCTCACTACTCTGTTGTAAAGAGGATCTTGAGATATGTTAAGGGCACACCAAATATTGGCCTATGGTACCCTAGAAATATGGATTTTGAACTAATAAGGTATTTAGTTGCAAATTTTGCAGGACGCAAAGGGGACAGGAAAAGTACTACAAGCACCTATCAATTCTTAGGAGAAAGACTAGTATCTTGGAGCAGCAAGAACCAAATAAGTGTTGCTATATCAACTGCAGAGTCAAAGTACATTTCAGCAGGTAGCTGCTATGCTTAGTTGCTATGGATTCAGCATAAGCTCTAGGATTATGACCTCAAGGTAAGTAGAACCCCACTTTATTGTGATTTTACTAGTGTTATTTCCATTGCTCAGAATCCTGTCTCATACAACAGGACCAAGCATATAGAAATTAGATATCATTTCATGAGGGAGCATGTGGAAAAGGAAGATATTAGTCTTGAGTTTGTCCCCACAGACAAGCAAGTGGTTGACATCTTACTAAGCCATTAGATGAAGCAAAGTTCAACACCTTTAAGTTTTAGTTGGGCATGTTGAACCTAGTCTAGCTTCAGTCACTCCCTATAGATTTAGTTTTGGTGCAGGATATTTTTTCTTGCAGGAAATGAAGACCTTAAGTGGTAAGAAGATCAAAGTGACCATCAGTAAATTGATGGTAAAAGTGGCTCCTATTGAGGGGAGCAAGTCTAGCAGCTGTAGGAGCAGAATCAGCCTTATATAAAGAGGTAGCTAGCAGCTGTACCAAGGGTATTAACTGCAATCAGATAGGTGGAGAAGTATATCAAAATAAGCCAGCTCTTCCCTGACTATTCTTCAGAAGTCAAAAAGGGGAGAGAAAGAAGTGACACATCAAATGGCCTCAAGATTGATCAAGTGTAGCATCATTAAGTGTGGCATCAGAGCTTGATCAAGTGGTATCAAATATAGGTGGAGAAAGAAATGTTTCTCTGATCAAGTGGTATCAGATTCAGGGGGAGAAAGAAATGCTCCCATGAAGCATTCAAGTGGTATCACACAACTTACAGCAAAACATAGTGAGCAGGTGATGCTCACCAAACAGGCAGGAAATGTGGTAACCTTCCAAGATCTGCTCTATTATAATAGTACATTTTATTGCTGCATATATTGTGTGTGTCATTGACTAAGGAATGTGAACAATTTAAATATTGGTTTTGACTTCTTAAAATATGGGGAGATTGTTGGGTCTATTGATCCACATGACCCAGATTTGTAAGAAGTCAAACAAGTCAATGACACACACTAGTTGTATTTGATACGTATTTGAGTTTATGCATATAGGTGGACACCAAACAAGTTGGTGGACATGCAGGAATCTGCCTAAGTCCACAGGCATTAAGTGAAGCAAGCTCACTCAATGCCAGGTGTAGGGTGAAAACTTGAGGAAATGACTAAGAACAAAAGTGTCAAGACAAAAGTGTCGAGACAAAAGTGTCGAGACAAAAGTGTCAAGACAAAAGTGTCGAGACAAAAGTGTCGAGACAACCGTGTCGAGACAATTCACTTATCTCGACACCTTGAAGATGAAGTCAGCTGGAAGATACTTGATAGGCTGGAAATCGACTAAGTCTACAAGCGTTGAGTGAATTCTATTCACTCAATGCCAGGTAAGAAAAATCATTAAATATAGCTAAGTTAGACTAAGCCTAACAATTGGTAAGATGAAACTGTGACTATGGCCACTGGCGTTGAGTGTAGTCTACTCACTCAACACCATCCAGCTAAAAGCTGTGAGACAGGTAAAGCCTAAGAAGAAACAGCTGAAAATGTAGCTAAGTCCATAGACGTTGAGTGTAGTCTACTCACTCAACGTCATATCGCTAAAAGTTGTGAGACAGTCAAAGCCTTAGAAGAAACAGCTAAAAATGTGGCTAAGTCCACAAGCGTTGAGTGAAGTCCACTCACTCAATGCCATATCATCAAATTTGTTGAATATTGCTCAGTCAGTAAAAGCCATAGAAAATCTGTGTAAATATTTGACTAAGTCCACAGGTATTGAGTGAAGCTTACTCACTCAACGCCATGTGATAAAAAGCGTTGACTGAACCTTAGTCAGTCAGAGTCTATGATTTCATAGAAATTCGGCTAAATCCAAAGGTGTTGAGTGTAGTCTACTCACTCAACGCCAGATAATAGAAAAATATTTGTTAAGTAGTTTGGCGTTGAGTGATGAAGGCTAACTCAACTCCTAGTAGTAGAAATATTTTCTAAGGGAAAAAGCAATGAGTGATGAAGACACTCTCAACGCTCTAGACATCTGTATTGGAACACCCTATTACTAATTTAGGTAAGGATCACTATGTGATTAGGTTTTTGTTTTGACCTTGTTGTATAGTCTGATAGGTCAAATAGAATGAGTCTTAGGGTTAGTACTTAGGTTTGAAAGCTGCCCTCAAGACCTTCTATAGATCAAAATTCAAGTGCTGAGACAAAGACAATTTTCGTCGAGCTCAGGTCGACAAAACGTCGAACTCAGTTCGACGTTCTCTGAGCTCAGTTCAACGAGTCGTCGAATTCCGTTCGACGATCGTTGAGCTCAGATCGACGTTCTGTTTCCAGCTGTTTTCCAAGTCGCTGAGCTAAGTTCAACGATCGTAGAGCTCAGTTCGACGATTTCTGTCTTCAGTTTAAATCCAATCTCTGAGCTCAGTTCGACGATCGTGGAGCTCAGATCGATGATTTTTCTAAGAGATCGGCGATTTCAGAATTCAAATTCAGGACAGTTATGGAATTCATTCAGATTTATTTTCAGCATTTATAACAAAGGATTCTGTAGCCGTTTCAAGCAATCTAGAGAAGGTTTCAAGGAAGAATAATTGGAATGTTACTTAGGACTTTCCCCAGAGACAGTTGTCAATTTTGGAAGTCATTTATGACTGAGTAACGGTCATCTAAAGTCAGAATCTAATATACTCCTTAGAGAATAATTTTCAGAGCAGAACAGACAAGATTTTAAAAAGATATATAGAAGAGAGAACAAAAAATTCACTCATCAAGAATTCATCTTCTGAGAATAGATTCAGTAGACAAAAGCTTACAGAATTACTGAGTCAGAATTCTTCAAGAACACAAGCAACATCATTGTGAAGGAGATTATCTGCTGTTCTACTCCTTCAAGCTTCAAGTGTTCAAAAGCTTCATTATCAAGGACTCCAGACAACACACATTTCAGCATCTGCTGAAATCATCTATTACTGGAGATCTGAAGTAAATGAAGGCCTATCACCCTAAGCAAAGCTTATCTTCCTGAACCCTTACAGATCTCAGGGGGAGCTTTGACAACATCTTCCACTTGTCTTCTCTCAGATTGTTGACAGAGAAGAACAACTCAACTCATTTTCTTTTTTCCTTTCTCTCCTGTAAAAGGGTTTCTCAAAACTCCCTTCAAAAGTTTTGTGGCTGGTTTCTGAGACCTTGTCAAAACTCAGTGGTGGCAAGACACCTTATCAAAAAATCTAGTTTTGGTTTTTGAGCACCTTATCAAAAGCTCATTGGTGCCCAGGACACCTGATCAACTATTCCTGCAGTGGATTCCTACCTAGGGTGGTAGAAGAGTGGATGTACCCAGGTTATTGGGGAACCACTATAGCTCCTTGTGTCATCTGGTTTGCTATGCTTTTTACTTTGCTATGTGCTGTGTGATTTATTATTTATTGCTTACTTAGTTTTTCTTTTTGCAAGCACCTTACACATATACATAAATCAAGACTTCCACTGCTTTACAGTTGTTTAATTGTAAATTATTTTAAAATACTCTATTCACCCCCCTCTAGAGTTAAGGTAGATCTTTCACTCACTTTCAATTGGTATCAGAGGGAGGTTGGTTACTCAACATCTGAATTTTCAACAGATTGGTTGAACAAGCTAGCACCTGAACCAAAAGATCTCTGAAAAGATCAACCCTTTATAAAGGATAGTTATTTCTTTTGTGTATTATATATTTATTTTTAAACAAAACCATGGCACATAACGAAGATTATGCTAGCACCAGACCTCCAGTGTGCAACCTTTCTAATTTTGCACTTTAGAAGGCAAGGATTAGGCTTTACATGAATTCTATTGATGAGGACATCTACAATTCTGTTTTGACAGTTTGTCCAAGACCCCCAGTAATTACAAGTACAAGTGTTATTCCACCTCCCTCAGGAACAGATGCAGAAATAAAGAAATGGAAAGTTGCAGATGCAAAGGCTATGAATATCCTTGCTCAGATTATGTCTGATGAGATATTCCAAAAGGTGGCTGAATGTAGTTAAGCAAAAGAGATATGGGCCAAGTTATCTAAAATTGTCTCAGGATCTGCTGATGAAAGGAAGGACAGGAGATCCCATCGCATAAGCCAATATGAGAACTTCAAAAAGGGAGAAACTGAATCAGTGGCTGACATGTACAACAGGCTCAGCCTAATATTCAATGAATTAAAAACACTGGACAAGGAGATCTCTCTAACTGAACTAAATGACAAGATCCTAATGTTCTTCCCTAGCACTTGGGACTCAAGGATCTGGCCAATCAAGGATGTCAGAAGCCTAACTGAGATTACTACTGAAGCTTTGTTGGGCAAGCTCAAGTCTTATGAGCTGCTCATCAAGAACAGAGAGGAATAACAAAAGGTTGCTTCTCCAGCTATCAAGAAGGATAAGACAATAGCATTCAAAGCTACAAAAGATCTCCCTGAAGACAAGGTCACAGATAATGAAGAATTGATGAGCTTGCTGGCCAAAAGATTCTATAAGATGGCCAGGAAAGATTTCAGAAAGAAGTCATCCAGAGGGCATGAGAAGCCAAGGTATGACAAGTCAAATAATAAAGAAATAATCTGTTTTGGATGCAGGAAACTAGGCCATATTGTGCTTGACTGTCCAGAAAATCAGAATAAGGACAAGAAGGACAGGAAAGATAGGAGAAAAGACAAGGACTCCTGGGGAAACAATTATAACAAATCCTCCTCCAGCAAAAATAAACATACAAGGAAGGGATTTGTAGCAAAAACCTGGAGTGAAACTGAAGAAGAATCAGAGGCTTCATCAAGCTCAAGTGATGATGAAGATGATGCTGAAGAAAAGGAATTCTGCATGATCGCTATCAATGCCTCCCAACAAAATTCTGATACAGAACAAGAGTCAGAGTCTGAATCTGAAACTCAAACTGAAGAAGACCAGGTAATAGACTCCTTTGACTTTGATTCAGAGGACTTTATATCTGAATTTAAGGCACTTTGTTTAGACCTGTTAAAGTCTGAGAAAGAGATTATCTCTCTCAGAAATCAATTGTCTTAACATAGCACCTTAAAATCAGACAACCTCAAACTCTCTGAGGAGTTAGAATGTTGTAGAGAGGAGATAGCTTTACTGAAAAGTGAGCTATCCCAGGCAAAGAAGTTTGAAGAATCCCTTAATGGGAGAAGCATCAGACTGATGGACACCACAAGCACAGTGAACTCAAGATTCAACAGTACACTGGGCTTGGGTGCTTCATCCAGCCAACCTATAGTATTAACAACCCCAATTAAATTTATTTCTGATAAAGGAAATGGTGTTGTAGAGGTAGCTAGGAAGAATCCTGATTTACCTAAGGAAAACAAAGTTCAACAAAAAATGTCGAACAGAGCTCGACAATCGTCGAACAGAGCTCGGCGATCCAAGGCTGAATCGTCGAACTCAGGTCGAAGACTTTTGAACTCTGAACTCTGGTATAGTCGATCTTCGAACGGAGCTCGACGATCTGACCTAAGATTATCGAACTCAGCTCGACGATCGTCAAACGGAGCTCAGAGCTTTGAATATTCTTTCAGAGATAAATCTAAAATCAATCCTAGAAGTCCCTCATCCCAAATCTTCAACCCTTATACTGAATGGATAGTGCCTCCTAGGAGATACCATCCTGAAGGATATAAGATTCAGCTAGGGACGTCTTTTATTTCTGAGTTTAAAGGTTATAAACCTAGACCCAAGGTAAACTGGGTCAAAAACATATAAATTGTTTATGTGCAGGTGAAGACCTTTCCAGTAATGAACCAACAATGGTATCTGGATAGTGGGTGCTCAAAGCACATGACAGGGAGCAAGGAGAATCTAACATTCTTCAGAACCAAAATTGGACCCAAAGTAATATTTGGAGATTCTAACTTTGGTCAAACTAAAGGATATGGTATTGTTTAGATTGGCTCAGTCACATTCAAGAAGGTGGCTTATGTGGAAGGACTGAAGCACAACCTAATCAGCATCAGTCAACTCTGTGATGAAGGCTATCAAGTGATATTCAACAAATCCTTATGCAAGATCAAGTCAGAGGATAACACAATAGTGTTAACAGGTAAAAGGAAAGGTAACATTTATCTTGTAGATTTCCTTTCAACCAATATAGATATCTGTTTATTTAATTCAGTTTGCAAACCAAATGATCTTTGGCATAAGAGACTAGGGCATATAAACCTTAGAACCATTGCTAGGCTATCCAAGGACAACCTTGTTAGAGGACTACCTTCTGGCCCCTACAAGAAGGAAGGACTTTGCAGGGCTTGTCAATTAGACAAACAAACTAAAAATAGTTTTAAGTCACTTAATAAGAGTGATCCACCTAGGATCTTGTATCTGTTACACATGGATATTTTTGGACCCATTACAGTACAAAGCTTAGGAGGGAAATCTTACACTTTAGTGATTGTAGATGACTTCTCTAGATTCACATGAGTATTCTTCCTGAGGAGGAAGTCTGATAACTTTAAGTGTTTGACAGATTTTCTCAAATGCATACAGATTGAGTTCAATACTCACATTGCCCTGATCAGAAGTGATAATGGGACAGAGTTTGATTCTCTTCTTATGCAAGAGTTCTGTCAGAGTGAAGGGATCAGACATACTTTCTCAGCTCCTAGAACTCCTCAACAAAATGGGGTAGCTGAAAGGAAAAATAGAATCCTAATTGAATCTGCTACTACATTGTTGACAGATGCTCACCTCCCTCTATCTTTTTGGGCAGAGGCAGTGAACACCTCCAACTATGTGTTGAACAGAAGTTTGATACATAAACTGAAGGGCAAGACTCCCTATGAATTGCTCAAAGAGAAGAAACCTAAAGTAGACTATTTCAAAAATTTTGGTTGCATTTGTTATATTCACAATAATGATAAGAAGTACTTAGCAAAATTCCAAGCTAAAGCTGATGAAGGAGTGTTTCTGGGATACTCCATGATCAGTAAAGCTTATAGGGTTTATAATAAAACTTCTCTTAAAATTGAAGAATCTGTTCATGTATCTTTTTATGAGACTAACATGTTTTACAAGGAGAAGAATACTTATACCATAGAACTCTTGCAGGTAAACTCTCTTTCAGAAAATTTGGACAGGTTGCATATTGTAGAGAAGGATTCAACACATTCACCTACCCAACAGAGAGAAGAAATCAGTGAAGATGAAGAGGATACTCAACATCCTTGTGTTCAACATCTTGGAGAAAACCATCTTGAAGATTCAGTTGTTGTTCCACAAGAGGAAACAACAACACAGGTTGGTGAACAATCAACACCCCCTGTTTATTTAGTATAAATAAGAGATCATCCAATCTCCCAAGTGATTGGAGACATCTCAGCTGGTGTGCAAACCAGAAATCAGGTCAACCAGAACCTGATGCACACCTGCTTTCTATCTCAAGTTGAGCCTCAATCCATTCAAGATGCAGAATAAGATCCACACTGGATCATTGCTATATAAGAGGAACTACATCAATTTGAGAGAAACAAAGTTTGGGAGCTAGTACCAAGGCCTAAGGATCACTCAATTGTTGGAACAAAGTGGGTGTTCAGAAACAAGTTGGATGATCAAGGAGTTATTGTAAGGAACAAGGCAAGGCTAGTTGCTCAAGGTTTTTCTCAAGAAGAAGGAATAGACTATGACCAGACCTTTGCACCAGTTGCAAGATTAGAGGCCATAAGAATATTCCTAGCTTATGCAGCTCACAAAGAATTCAAGGTCTACCAAATGGATATGAAGAGTGCTTTTCTCAATGGAGACATCAAAGAAGAAGTCTATGTTAGACAACCCCCAGGTTTTATCTCTTCAACTTATCTTGACCATATTTTCAAATTGCATAAAGCATTATATGGTCTCAAGCAAGCTCCTAGAGCATGGTATGAGACCTTAGCATGCTTTCTTCTGAAAAATGATTTTATAAGGGGTAGAGTAGACCAAACTCTTTTTATTAGAACCCATAAGTCTCATACCCTACTAGTACAAATATATGTAGATGATATCATATTTGGGTCTACTGATTCAAATTTGTGCAAAAGATTTTCCAATCTGATGCATTCTAAATTTGAAATGAGTAGCATGGGTGAGCTTGTTGGAGCATGCGTTCCGCACTTCTTAGTTTGAGAATAATAAATCCCGGATGTATTTGATCTTGGTATGTGTTTTAAATGTGCAGGGATAACAGGTTTTTTAAGTACTAAGAAATGGCTGAGCATAGCATTGAAGAAAAGGAAAATCGAACTATCGCTGGCGATAACGCTACCACGGGCGATAGTATGGACAGTTACTGCAATCTGAGGGATCATATAACTAGAGAAGTCATAAAGGGGGAGAGATTGTTAGTCAAAGCTGGCTCTGATCATGCAAAATGGTTTCTAATACCATCAGAGCTACACTGGGCTTTCCTCCTTTGTGTGATGATGATAATGTTGCTGAGTCTGGAGTGTAACCTGCTTATATTGAAGGAGATCAGCCTGAAGTCTCATAGGTCATTTACCCTCCTGATGACTTTGACATGATTCAACAAGGAGTGCAGACAATGTACAACCCTCAATAGGAGGCAGCAAATGTGATTATTGAAAAAGTAGACATGTCAGAGGCTGCCATAGAAGCTCAAAAGGAAGCACAACTATCAAAGAAAAGGTTTAGAGAACAGGCTGAGTTGAAGCCAGATTTTGAGGAATGGAGTCCTACTTCCAGGAATATTATTTTGACTGTCTGGAAGGCTGTAAAGGATAAGACCTATGATAAGGGTAAATGGTATTCTGAGCAAGAGTGGAACAAGTATCAATCCAGGCAAGAAGCCATTCTTCAGTACAGAAGGAGTGCAAAAGCTGGGAAGTTAACTGCTAATGCTCTGGAGCCCAACAGGTATTTCCCCAAGCCTTTTCACTATTTTGAAAGACAAAGGATTAAGATTGAAGAACTAAAGAAGAATAATCTCAAAGGGAAGAAACCTGCTGATGATACAGAACCTACTATGCAGGCAAAGATTAAATCTGGAAAAGGCATTATAATCAAGGAACCTAGTCAATCATAGGATAGATAGGCTTATGTATAGAACAATGTAACTTTTTGCTTTTATTCTAAGGAAAAATATGTACACCAAAAATTTTCTGATTAATAAATAAAATCAGTTTCACTATTGATTTTAGTTGTTTACATTGTTTGTATGTTATCTTGTACTGAAATGTATGTACATCTATTCTTATGTGCTTTATAATGAGTGATGTATATCTTTGACTAAGGATTATGACTTTTCTAAATAGGGGGACATTGTTGGGTACACTAGAAAATATGTACCAGATTTGGAGAAGCCTCACCTTAATCAATGATATACATCAATTTGTATTAGATGGGATATTTGAGTTTCATTGTGCAGGTGTAAGGTTTGCAAGAAATTTCATTAAGTACAAGTGTCGACACTTGTGAAGAATTTTGTCAACACCCAGAAGTTGTGTCGATACTAGAAGCAAGGCCTGTGTCGACACCGAGGCATTGTGTCGACACCTGAAGAACAAGTTGTGTCGACACCCAGAATTGTGTCGACACCTAAGGCAAGGTTTGTGTCGACACCTAAAGAAGAAGTTGTGTCGACATCCAGGAGTTTTGTCGACATCAGAAGAAAGGCATGTGTCGACACTCAGGAATTGTGTCGACACCTGAAGAATGTTTGTGTCGACACACAGGACTTGTGTCGACGCACACTAAATTCCATCTTACAGCAACAACTATACTGGGTTTGAAGACTTGTGTCGACACACAGGACTTGTGTCGACACACACTCAACAACAGCTGGACATACACTCAGCGCCATTTGTCTGCATTATCAATGTCAAGATCAAAAACAATTGTGTAGACACACAGGACTTGTGTCGACACACACTCAACGACAGCTGGACATACACTCAACGCCATTTGTCTGCATCATCAATGTCAAGATCAAAAGAAATTGTGTCGACACACAGGACTTGTGTCGACACACACTCAATGACAGCTGGACATACACTCAACTCCATCTATCAGCATCAGTTATGTCAAGACCAGGAGTAGTTCTGTCGACACACAGGACTTGTGTTGGCACATACAAACAGAAGCTGTGTCGAGTAGCAGAAGAATGACTATGTCAACACATTGAGTGTTATGTCGACATCATCAAGACTTGTGTCGACACTTAGTCTATTTGTGTTGACATATGTTAAGCAGTTTGCTGAGTGGTTCATGCTGAGTTGTAAAGTTTTTAAGGAATCAGCTGTCATGACTGTGACTCGACAACTCTCATAACCAATAGGTCTGACACCTTTGTCAGAACTGTCAGAAGGTTGTTATAAACCGAATCAGCCGGTAATCATGAGAAAACCCTATATAAAGGACTGATTCTTGACAACCAAAAAAAAAGAGTGGGATACAGAGATATAAAAAACGGTGAATCATCCCAAAAAAAAGAGAATTCAACAACAAGAAAAGGGGAGACCCTTAAGAAGGCAGATTCTGAACAGTCTGCAAGAGAAGATTCAGATCTTATTCTGAATTCAAGGAAGGAGCTGACAGGAGATCAACTTCTACATCAAGTAAAGTTCAACCATATTTTGTTCTATCAAGAAGCTTTGAAACAACTAAGTCAGGTTGAATCTGAAGATTCAGTTTATTCAAGAACTGATCAAGAAGCTCACACCTATAGAGAGTTCTATCTTGTGATATCTTCATATCTCTTAAACAATTAATTTCTTGTAAGATCTTTTGTAAGATCTGAGTTGTAAGCTTGTAATTATAAAGGCTGAGGTAGGGTTGAGTGCCTGAGAGGTAGGACTTTTGAAAGTCTTAGTTAGAAGCCTAGTGATAAAGGCTGAGGTAGGGCTGAGGCCTTAGGTAGGATTCTTGGGAAGAATCTGAGGTAAGACTTATATAAGTCTGAGCTATAGGAACCAATCTGGTTCTGAGTTGTAAGATCTATGGATCTGAGCAAGTGGAAGGAAGTTGGGCTGAATTCTGTTCTCTACTGGATAGGCGAAGGGGGAAAGTGGATGTACCCATATATTGAGGAACCACTATAAATCTGGTGTATGCTGTGATTTCTGTGCTGTGATTTGCATTTTCCGTGTTAAGTAAGAACTAGTTAATTGTCTAAATTATTAAAGAAAATTAGAACCTATTCACCCCCCCCCCCTCTCTAAGTGTCTAGGCTCTTGAAATAAGTCTTTCAACTTTTGATTAATGACTCTATTTTATGTATATGTCATTCCGAGGAGAATCCAGTATCACTTTAGATTGTAATTTTATTGACAAGTTGCATAGAAATTAACTTTTAAAATTTTTGGCGCGCAGGTATTGGCTTTCTGAAATTAGCTTTGGATAGAAAATCAATATCGGCAGGAATTGGTTTTGTGCAGAAAATCAATTCTGTTATTCAGCTGCAGGAAGGTTTTCAGTGAACAAAATTGGCATTGATACTTAAATATTATTCGGCTGCTCAAAAGAATTGGTTTTTTGGAATTGTAAATTTTAGAAATTAATTTTTTTTAAAATTTAAGCATTGTCCATAAAATCATTCAAGTACTAAAAATACTTGAAATGAAAGTATTAATAATCTTAAAGCTGGAATTTTTTGATATTCTTTTGAAAAAAGATATTGCAAAATGGAAAATGGGATGATTTATTACAAGCAAGTAAAAACAGTTCTAAGTCGAATGGGATGAAAGGATTGCAAAATGGAAAATCAAATCGTCATTCCCTATTGCATACGCCATGCTGTAGAGGGTACTGTGGCCATCACCAAGTTACTAACAGCAGGATGGTTTAACCTAGAAAACTTGTAAATAAAGATGAAGTTGAAGCAGAGAAGATCAACCAAGACATAAGTGCGTCCGTTTTCAGGCTAATAATGAAAATAATGTAAAAAATCCAAGCAATTTTACGGACTAATTAAACAAGCAAGTTTGCTGACTTGATAATAATGAAAATAATGTTGCAAATCTGGAGCTAAACCAAGCAAGCTGCGACCTAGATCTATCTGTTCATTCTCACTCTCAAGTTAACGGACTTCAACAAAGGAAGAAGCAGCCTATTCCTTGCAAATGTGGAACCCTGAAATCAGATATGGAGCCTTACCTTGCATCGAACAAAAGAAGAAGAAGCTTATCCTGATTTGCGAACAAGACATCAAACCAAGAAAAAAAACGACGATGAGAGAGACATCGAAGAGGTCGAGGAAAAGGAAAATAACGAAGAAAAGAGGAGGGAACAGAATCGAGGAGTTTACCGTCGATGTAGTCGGAGCTGGCAACCTGGAAGTGCGCCCTAAGCGGAATGGGCGGAGTCGTGAAAATGCACAGCAGGCGGAGTCCTGAAATCGCGCAGCAGGCGGAGGCGGAAAGAGGAAAAATCCGGAAAACCCACGCGAGGAGATAAGTTTTGCTCGACCGGCTTTTTAGGTTTAGAGGAAAACCCGTGGTTTTTGAATGGAAAACCAAAGCCGGTCCTATTGTAGCACGCCGAACAATGGAATTGACTTTCTGGAAGCCAAAGTCACTTCAGAAAGTCAATACCTGCGCGCCGAACGGATCAGGTATTTACTTTTTTCATTGTCTTCTTAAGGTGGTGGTTTAATCTGTGACAAACAGTAATAATTTGGGAATAAGCATAGTTTCTGCCACAAACTATTATGCTTCCCACTTATTTAAGGGAATTGTAAATAAAATAGAAAAGAACAAAGTGCTAGCTAGCTAGCACACTGTAAAGTGTAAACATACATAAAGATCTAGGCACACCAACTCAATGCTTCTTCGTCCTCAACCCCATGGCTGCTTCAGAAAAGAAATCATGCATGGACATGTTGAGTGAGTCTTTCATACCATATGCTGGTGAAAATATCGGAGGAAGATAAGGTCTCCATTTTTGCTCCAGAAGTCGGTGTTGGTGGAAACAGAATACTTCCCCCAACCGCAAATCCAACAATTGCAGCGTCCAGGATCACCCGGCAAATTGTAAGTGCACCTAGAGTACTGCAAGAAGACTCGAGAACTAATAATTCGGACATAACATGCATTTCGGCAGAGCCCTTCAATGCACGAAAAACCATATTGCGGGAATCTTACGGTTCTCAAAACACAATCCTTCTTCTTCTTCGGCATTTCACTGCTATGCGCCACCAGTACTGCTTAAGAAAACAAACCATTAGTACTCGGTTCTCAAAACACAATCCTTCTTCTTCTAAACACTGTATTGAACTGGGCGGAGGGGATATATGGAGGGGAGAGAGAGGGGGAGAGTCATCACCTACGCAACTACGCTTGGGAGGAGTAGAAGGAACAGCCCTGAAACGATGATTGATCTGCAGAACAACCTCATTTATTTTTGGGCGCTGTTACGTGCACATCACTTTTGACTATGTGCACACCAAACTGTTAAAATAGAATTAACAGCGCTCAAAAATAAAATTTATTGTGTGCACATACCCAAAAATGATGTGCACATAACAACGCCCTTTATTTTTGCCTTAATTAGTTGCGATATACATTAACTCATGAAGTACATGTATCTATAAATAATTTAACAAAAATAAGACTATGAATAGCTTGGCATTTACAAGGTAACGTATATTAATTTTTATTATCAAAAAAGCTGATCAAATACAAATAGACAGCTCAATAATTCAAAAAATGTGACAACGTAGGTAGTTTTTGAATTGTACTACATATGACCTTATATATATGGATATACTATTTTAAAAAAAAGATGGTGTTAAAGGCACATCATTTTCGGCTTTGTGCACATCAATATTATGTGCACATCAACTTCGGCTTTGTGCACACCAATACTTTGTGCACTCATTGGAATTTTATCAGTGAAGGAGACATTACCGGAAGTGAAGGAGGTGGTCGGAGGTATCAGTGGAGGAGGCGGCCAAAGATTTTGCCTGAGGAAACGCAGGAATCGGGATGGGATTTCGCGATTTTTGCCGGATGCAGTCGTGGAAGATAACAGGATGGGGTTTCGCGGTTTTCACCGGATGCAGTCGGGGAAGATGACGGGAAGAGAGATGAGGCGAGCGGGGAAGAGAAGTGTTTCGCCGAAGGAATCGGGGGGGGGGGGGGGGGGGAGGTTTCGCCGAATATCGGGAAGGGGGAGCGGGTTGCTTCTGCTTTAGTTGGGTGGGGTTTAGAAAACCTAAAATATTAAGGGTTATTTTTTTGATGGGTGTGCACATAGCCGAAGATGGTGTGCCTTTAACACAACTCTATTATTATTATATAAACAAACCCAAAAGAAGGATGGTGTAACATTTTAATCCCATTTTGCCCCTCATTTTTTCTAACTCTTCTCATTAATTCAATGGTATTTGGGTCATTTGATATTATCTTTATTATATTTATATATGTTATTTCTCTGCTTCTCCCCATTCCCAACTCTGACTCGGATCTCACTTCTCCCCATGCGCCAAAAGCAAATCCCGTCAGCACGACGAATGTCGCCCCCATGACATATGTCGCGCATGTATAACCCCGTATTCGCGGAGTGAGATCCTCAAGCAAGCGCAAGGTGTAATCTAGAGAATGGTCCGGGACAAGTGAGCCCAAAGCCTTAGGGGGCGGGTGCGGTAGGAGGCCGACACCTGCCCTCGGCCCTTGTTAATGAGGAGGGGCGGGTGTGGTTCAAGACGACACCCGCCCCGAACTTTTTAGGGTGTTGCCCGTCGACGCCACTGTCGCCTGGCAACATCATGGAGCTTTCACCCGACCCCTTAAGGGTCTCGCCCGGCCTAGTTCCCAGGGGTCTCGACAAGACAGCTCCCATGGGTCTCAGCACAGCTCTCGGGGGTCTCGGCGAGATAGCTCCCAGGGGTCTCAGCGAGACAGCTCCCAGGGGTTTCGGCGAGACAGCTCACATGGGTGTCGGCGAGACAGCTCCCAGGGGTCTCGGCGAGACAGCTCCCAGGGGTCGTCTGGCTTGAGCAGCTCGCCCGACTTGAGGATCTACTATTTTGCCCCTGGTGGGCTGCGAATAGCTATTCAAAAAATCGAAGTTTTTGCTGTTGGCAGACCAGCCCAGGGTATTTCAGTAACTTTAGAGCAGCGGAATTGTGCTATTAGCAGACCATCCCCAAAAAATCTATAAATAGACCATTTTGGTGCCATGGAGAGGGATCCATTTTCACAAATCTTCATTTTCTTCCTTCATCCTCCAAGGTACCTAGCTCATCATTGGCAAGGGAGGGGGAGATCTCAAAGGTCTTCCAGGTGTAAGGTGGGACCTCCACGCTAGAGCCAAGGGTCATTTTCCAAATTCAGGTCTCTCATCAAGGGACGGCTTGGGAGAAGTAGGTGTGAGTTGCACCCCTAGTTTCGAACTCTAGATGAAACCGAATCTCAGTTTCAACATTTTGGTGCGGTGAGCGTGGACCAAATCTCATACAGAAGTTCTTGAGCAAGTTCCATGGAGGGAGATCATGGAGGTGGTGATGACTCAAACGAGTTCCCCAACCCAGTACCTTTTGTAGGGAGGGAAGAGTTCATGACATTCATCCAAGGCATCATGGAGATGCTAAGAAGTATTGCTCCTCGGGGTGACTGCTCAACTCCCACCCCCCAGGAACTAGCTCCCAGGGTTATCAGCAAGACAGCTCCTAGAGGTCTCGACGAGACAGCTCCCAGGGGTTTTGGCGAGAGATCCCAAGGGTTTCAGCAAGACAGATCCCAGGGGTCTTGGCGAGATAGCTCCCAGGGGTCTTGGCGAGACAGCTCCCAGGGGACTCGGCGAGACAGATCTCAGGGGTCTCGGCAAGACAGTTCACAGGGGTCTTGGCGAGAAAGCTCCCTGGGGTCTCGGCGAGACAGCTCCTTGGGGTCTCGGCGAGACAGCTCCCTGGGGTCTCGGTGAGATAGCTCCCAAGAGTCTTGACGAGAGAGCTCCCAGGGGTCTCAGTGAGACAGCTCCCAGGGGTCTTGGCGAGATGACCCTAAGAGGAGTAGAAGAAATTGCATAAGGAAGACAGTTCGGGAAGGAAAGGATGGGATAGGGGGTCGAGCGAGGCCTTACCGGTCGGGAGTTATTCCATAGCTTGGCGAGTGCTAGCCTCCTAAACGAGCAGGTCGCGCGAGTGGGGCATATAAGACCACCAAGTAGGGGGTCACCCTTCAGTGAGCTGATTCTCTCAGCTTCCGTTCTCAAGGGGTTCAGAGAACCTGACATGACTTACTGTACCAAGAAGCAACCGACCCTCGACAGGATCTCCTCACCCAGGCTCCCACTAGCTGGATGGGTTGAATGTGTAACGACCCCATCCGTTAAATGACGTATCGTAGAAGGTCCGGCCGGGGCCCCACACTATATGCCACAAACAGACGGTGAGGTCACAGGATAATACCAAACTAACCGAGTCCTAACTCAGAGCATTCTAGCGGAAGCTTATTAAGTGCAAGAACTCAAGCCATTGAATGTCCACTAATATATATAAATATCACATTTATATAGATAACCAGGAATGTTTACAACTCACACCGCACACGGCCTTACGGCCTTACAAGTTACTCTTTACAACACATATAATTTCATACATCGGCACGCAGGCCGGCCACACATGAAATTCAACACTTCGCACGGCCTTCAAGGGCCTACCAGCAGCATGGGCTTTTGCCCGCTCAATCCATCAGCCCGCAACACCTGCATAAGGACGTCCACCCCATGGGTGATAAACAAAGCAACGGTCAGCATTCAGCTGACCAATTATAACGACCCCACCCCTTACCCGGGGCAGTGGTTTCTTCCCTGCATGTATAGCAATTTCAACATATAAAGCACATACACCCAACATCACAAACGCCGGCCTCAATGCCAGGCGCTCCGTGCACTCAGGGCACCTTTCATGGTTTGCACTTGGTAGGCGGGCATAAGCCTCCAAACCCTTGTTGAAGACCTCACGCACCCGTCTCACTCAGAGGTACGCACCACACCAAAACCCGTGAGCACTATCAGTCGACCTACCCCCGTAGTGTAACAAGCCTAGGGAATTCGCCCTGCTGCTTTGCTACCAATCGACCGCTCACCCGATCTTAACCTTGCCACTTGTTGGAATGGGCATAAGCCTCCAAACCCCTGTTGAAGACCTCTCGCACCCACCCACTCAGAGGTGTTCATCGCCACTTGGTAGAATGGGCATAAGCCTCCAAACCCCTGTTGAAGACCTCACGCACCCACCCACTCAGAGGTGTCCGCACTCCATCAACCAGCTCTTACAAGCATACAACCAAAGGAGCTATACAAAGCATCCTATACACCAAACACATCGTCCTCACCATCTCCGCAGGCTAAACGATGCATACACGGAGTCTTCTCCGGATCGCAATATAAACATCACCAATCCCGACATACGTCTGGATGGGCTTCACACAGCATGCCTATGCCGTACTACAGACTTCCGGCTCTAGATGCAGACTCAACTGCTGGAATCACTTACGCGTTTCCATCTCTTGATGGAGGATCCCATGCACATGCAAAACAAAGGGCTTCACCTGCCCAAGGAAGAAAGATCGTTACCCTTGACGATCGCTTCGGCGCCATAGAAAACTAGCCGGATGGAAATCACCGCAGCGGCCTTGCCTCCGCAACGCTGCTCTCGGCTCTCTATTCGGCTCGACGAAGCTCCACCGGCCTCCTCCTCCTTCTCCTCCAAGCTCCTCTCTTTCTTAAGATGAAAGGCTAAGTGGAATGAGCTTTCCCCTCAATCCACGGCCTTAAGGAGGCTGGAAGTGCTATGGACCACATGATCCAAATAGAAGGAAACGAACGGCCGAGATCTGCCCAAGAAACCCAAATTTTGCCTGACACGGCCTGTGACACGCCCGTGTCACAGGCCGTGTACCCTTAAGCGGCACACGCGGTTTGGAACCGACTGAACAACACGGGGCTCGACACGCCCGTGTCGAACCTGACACGCCCGTGTCAGTCTTGAGACACGCCCGTGTCCCCTGCTACACGGCACCCAACGGCTCCTAAAACCAGTACACGGGTCGGAACACGGCAGCCGACACGCCCGTGTCCAGCCTGACACGCCCGTGTTCATGGCCGTGTTCACGGCCGTGTACAGCTCTGCCCGGAATAGGCCAACTTTGAGATTTAAATCGAACACGCCCTGGGACACGCCCGTGTCCCAGGCCGTGTACCCCGACACGCCCTGGGACACGCCCGTGTCCCAGGCCGTGTCTACCAGCCTGCTACTCAAAATTCAAGTTGAGTCTTTTGGGGCCTTTTTGGGGTGTTACAACCCTCCTCTCCTTATAGAAATTTCGTCCCGAAATTTAGCGCAACGCACAAGTATCAACACAACCACGCTGTTGCGATACAACCCAAAACGATCCAGGTTTAGAGCTCAGAGGCCACAGCTTGGCTCGCCCCATGGAATCGTACCACCACACTGTTTGACCCAAACAGAAAAACATACAAACATACAACAAACAACAAAATAAAGTGCACACTCCACTTTATTTCGGCTTCTCCGCATCTCGCAGAATCCGTCTAGCGGCCTCCATCAAGTCCAAAGCACGGATTTGCTGTTCTGCTTGATTTGAGCTTTGCGGCTCCTGCATCTCAAGAGTGTATATTCGCGGTTGCGCCCGCGATGCAGACGACTCTACCACAGCTTTACCCTTCTCGTCATAAGACGCACCTGACTTTCTTTCACCCTTAGCCACACCATTCCAGCAGAATCGCGCAATATGTCCTGGCCTCCCACAAATGAAACATGTCCGCGGCTCAACCCGTTCTTGCCCAAACGTTGCTCCTGATGCAACATCTGAAGAAGTTTGTTCAGCAGGCCTGAACCGCTTCTTATCACGTTTCCTGAACTCGGACTGCTCGGATGGCGGAACTTTGAAGTCGGACTTTTCCACCGCTACGATCTTCTTCTCCCGCACCCGCTTCAAATCCTTCTCTAGCGCACTAGCGGTATGCACCAATGCTTGGAATCCTTGGTTCACTGAACTCGGGAGAGCCAACCTCAGCTCATCACGCAGCCCTTCATAGAACCTATTTGTCTTCCGCGCCTGGTCCGCAAACGTCGACCCCGCATAACGACCGAGCTTGGTAAACTCATGCAGGTAATCGTCCACGGTCTTATCACCCTGTACCAGACGTTGGAATTCATTTTCCATGGCAATTCTCTGCGCCATTGGCAAATATTTCGCCCAAAACAATCTAGAGAATTCGTCCATCGATATGTCGCCCAGATCTCTACCGCCCAACTGGTGCAATTCGATCTCATCCCACCAAAGCCTCGCCTCTCCTTCCAGGAGGAAAGTGGCTAACGGGACTTTCTGCTCCTCATTAATCCTGAGCGCAGCCAGGATTCTTTTCACTCGAGAGAGCCAATCCTCGGCCTCTGTTGGCGACGTTGCCCCGACAAACGTAGGCGGATTAAACTCCATAAAGTGCTTCAGTTGCTCGTCCGCTGCTTGCACAGCAACCGGAACCTCAACATGCTCTTGCCTCGCACCAACCTCAACATGCTCTTGCCTCGCACCAACGTGCACTGGCGCCACAACGGGCCTCGCTTGTCCAAAAGGTTGTGCCTGAAGTATAGCAAAGATCATCTCCGCAACTAAGCGCACCGTTTCCGCAGAAGGGGGAGGTGTAGGCACCTCAGGTGGTGCCGCACTCTCATCCGAACGCTGGGGCTCCGACTGCCCAGCTCCACTCCTCGTCACCTATAGGTGAACAAGATAGCATTACTTTCCATGGTAATACGGCAAACTCACCGAAAAGACACACACACACACATTCCTAGTGGACATTCTTGAGTTCATTAGCGTTACAGCAGGTCGCACGAACACGTGCTCGCCACCCCACAAAAGAATTCGACCACGAATTCGGAAGGGAAGACCGACAAAAGCGCTGATACCAAAATGTAACGACCCCATCCGTTAAATGACGTATCGTAGAAGGTCCGGCCGGGGCCCCACACTATATGCCACAAACAGACGGTGAGGTCACAGGATAATACCAAACTAACCGAGTCCTAACTCAGAGCATTCTAGCGGAAGCTTATTAAGTGCAAGAACTCAAGCCATTGAATGTCCACTAATATATATAAATATCACATTTATATAGATAACCAGGAATGTTTACAACTCACACCGCACACGGCCTTACGGCCTTACAAGTTACTCTTTACAACACATATAATTTCATACATCGGCACGCAGGCCGGCCACACATGAAATTCAACACTTCGCACGGCCTTCAAGGGCCTACCAGCAGCATGGGCTTTTGCCCGCTCAATCCATCAGCCCGCAACACCTGCATAAGGACGTCCACCCCATGGGTGATAAACAAAGCAACGGTCAGCATTCAGCTGACCAATTATAACGACCCCACCCCTTACCCGGGGCAGTGGTTTCTTCCCTGCATGTATAGCAATTTCAACATATAAAGCACATACACCCAACATCACAAACGCCGGCCTCAATGCCAGGCGCTCCGTGCACTCAGGGCACCTTTCATGGTTTGCACTTGGTAGGCGGGCATAAGCCTCCAAACCCTTGTTGAAGACCTCACGCACCCGTCTCACTCAGAGGTACGCACCACACCAAAACCCGTGAGCACTATCAGTCGACCTACCCCCGTAGTGTAACAAGCCTAGGGAATTCGCCCTGCTGCTTTGCTACCAATCGACCGCTCACCCGATCTTAACCTTGCCACTTGTTGGAATGGGCATAAGCCTCCAAACCCCTGTTGAAGACCTCTCGCACCCACCCACTCAGAGGTGTTCATCGCCACTTGGTAGAATGGGCATAAGCCTCCAAACCCCTGTTGAAGACCTCACGCACCCACCCACTCAGAGGTGTCCGCACTCCATCAACCAGCTCTTACAAGCATACAACCAAAGGAGCTATACAAAGCATCCTATACACCAAACACATCGTCCTCACCATCTCCGCAGGCTAAACGATGCATACACGGAGTCTTCTCCGGATCGCAATATAAACATCACCAATCCCGACATACGTCTGGATGGGCTTCACACAGCATGCCTATGCCGTACTACAGACTTCCGGCTCTAGATGCAGACTCAACTGCTGGAATCACTTACGCGTTTCCATCTCTTGATGGAGGATCCCATGCACATGCAAAACAAAGGGCTTCACCTGCCCAAGGAAGAAAGATCGTTACCCTTGACGATCGCTTCGGCGCCATAGAAAACTAGCCGGATGGAAATCACCGCAGCGGCCTTGCCTCCGCAACGCTGCTCTCGGCTCTCTATTCGGCTCGACGAAGCTCCACCGGCCTCCTCCTCCTTCTCCTCCAAGCTCCTCTCTTTCTTAAGATGAAAGGCTAAGTGGAATGAGCTTTCCCCTCAATCCACGGCCTTAAGGAGGCTGGAAGTGCTATGGACCACATGATCCAAATAGAAGGAAACGAACGGCCGAGATCTGCCCAAGAAACCCAAATTTTGCCTGACACGGCCTGTGACACGCCCGTGTCACAGGCCGTGTACCCTTAAGCGGCACACGCGGTTTGGAACCGACTGAACAACACGGGGCTCGACACGCCCGTGTCGAACCTGACACGCCCGTGTCAGTCTTGAGACACGCCCGTGTCCCCTGCTACACGGCACCCAACGGCTCCTAAAACCAGTACACGGGTCGGAACACGGCAGCCGACACGCCCGTGTCCAGCCTGACACGCCCGTGTTCATGGCCGTGTTCACGGCCGTGTACAGCTCTGCCCGGAATAGGCCAACTTTGAGATTTAAATCGAACACGCCCTGGGACACGCCCGTGTCCCAGGCCGTGTACCCCGACACGCCCTGGGACACGCCCGTGTCCCAGGCCGTGTCTACCAGCCTGCTACTCAAAATTCAAGTTGAGTCTTTTGGGGCCTTTTTGGGGTGTTACAGAATGTGCCTCGATGGCGAGAAAGAACCGATCCTCGATAGGATCTCCTCACCTAGGTTCTCACTAGCTGGATGAGTCAAATATTCCTTGGTGGAGAAAAGGTTCCAACTCCGAGAGGATCTTCTCATCCAGGCTCCCACTAGCTGTATGAGTCGATTGTGCCTCGGCTATGAGTTCCAACCCCAAGAGGATCTCTTCATCCAGGCTCCCACTAGCTGGATGAGTTGAATGTACATTGGTAGTAAGTTCTCGTCCCGAGAGGATCTCCTCATCCACGTTCCCACTAGCTGGATGGGTCGAATGTGCCTTGGTAATAAGTTCTCGTCCCGAGAGGATCTCCTCATCCAGGCTCCCACTAGTTGGATGGGTCGAATGTGCCTCAGGGGTAGAGTCCCAAGACAAATCCTACCACGAGGGGATCTCGCCACCAAGTCTCCCATTAGATGGCATGGGAGGTTGACCCCTCAAGGAGGTTATGTGAATTATTCCCTGAGGGGATCTCTCCATCCAGGCTCCTATTAGCTGGTAGGGCAGGTTAACCCCTCGGGGAGATTAAGTGAATTCTACCCGGAGGGGATCTCGCCACCTAGGCTCCCGTTAGCTGGCATGGCAGGTTTACCCCTCGGAGAGGCCAAGAATTTTCGGCTCCAAGAGTGATACACTGAGCAAATACGTTGGGTTGGACGTTTCTTTTCAAGCGTGGAACTTGCTCGAAAAGAGCGGGAATTGTGTGCAATCCCGTATTAGCGGAGTGGGGTCCCCAAACAAGTGTAAGGTGTAATCTAGAGTGTAAAACCTCCCTTGTAATGACTGTATGATATGGATCGGTCGGGGCCCCACAATATACATACGCCACAGCTTAAGCATTATAAGATGATATAAACTACCCAACACAAAACTCAGACTAATCACAGCAGAAGAAAAGGAGAAAGACTAGAAGTTATCAACTAACATACGAGTATCAACACGGCCTTAAGGTCTTATAATAATCATCAAACATCAACGTGCATAAGCACTCCTAGGCTACCTCGGCATGCAAGCTGAAGTGCATTGAGCATAACATTCAACAAAACAGAGCTACTACACAAAATGAAACACTTCACGAGGCTTGGGTAATTTTGGCCAGCGAGCTTGCTCCTGCTTGCGATCCTTGCCTTGAAAAATTTGGGGTAACGTGGGTCAGCAAAAGCTGACCTCAACTGTGTAACCAACATATCTCCTCCTGGTCGTCCCTAGCGAACCCCGAGGTACACCACCACCTTGCAGGTCAGCACTTCGTATACAATATATATAAACATGTAAAGCTATAAAACAGATTTGGATGTCTCATACAGCAAACCTGTTTCTAAGTTGAGCATGTAATATAAAGGGGCCTACAATGCAACATGCATGCAATCCTGGGTTTCACCCAAGGCACTCTAAGTGTATGATTCTAATACATCATCAATCGAATACTTCCAATTTTCCCATTGGGGTTCAAGCCGCAAGCACAAGGGTACTTCCAATTTCCCCATCGACATACACGCCACAACACGGAACGCTTGCTTAGGCCCCACCCGCTCGTGGGTCTCAAACCCGAGCTTGCCTGCAAGCTCTGACTTCTCAAGTCAGGATTCCATCTCACACACAAACCGATTCTAAGAATCCTTGCTGGACCCCACCAGCTCGTGGGCTTCATCGCACAGGCTTGTCATAAGCTTGGCGTTCTCGTCAGTTTCACAGAAGGGGACTTGTCTAGCCAGGACACTCTCCATACATGACTTGCACATCACGGGCTAGCTAGCCGACCATAGAGACAAACCACGCCTTAGAACATCACAATCCCAAGCCTTTCCTGCCCTAATCCACAATTCGCATCGTACCGTCCCCGCGGTCCCAACGTGTACTCTAATTTCCACCCGGTCCGGTTCTGGTTACAAGTACTCACACGAAAGAGGGAGAAAACATCAGAAACGGCGTCTTGCCGCTAACGGATTCCCAACAAAATCCTTAAGGCTCGTTATTCAACATCACAGAGTCAGAATAACGGTCGCGACTACGGCTTCACCCACAATGCCTAATCCACTAACAGAACAGATTTCTAATGCAAATCATATCGGGAACGGACACAATCGACCAGGTGGTTTCTCTGGAACCAAGGCAATCCGAACCCCTCTCATTTGAGAGATCCGGTGCCTAAATTCTCTAAAGAAAGCAAGAAAAGGATAGATTCCATGTACGCATCCTAAAACCGAGAGGAGAAATGCCGTTACCTTACGACTCCTCTTCCTAGCCATGGAACCCTTGCCTTACACGAATGAAAACAAACGCCTCCAAGTCCTCCCCACGAATATGGACTTGAATCAACAATCGGGGCTCTGAAGCTCCGTCAATGGCGGAAGAAAGCTCTCTTCTTCCTCCTCTCACTCTCTCTTCCAAACCCTAAGTCAACTCCAAAAGAGAAGAAAATGAGGGGAAAATCATGCTCAGCCCTATATACGCACTCTGGAGGGAGAGTCTTGGGCCTTAGGATCACATCCTAAGAGAAATCGGACGGCTAAAAAGCCAAACGATACAACCGCTTCCGCACGCTATCGCTGGGCGGTAACTACCTACCGTCGGGTGGTAGCTTCCCGAGCGCTCGGCCAGAAAATAATGTCGCACTAACGTCGGCAGTAGTACTAACGCTACACGGTATCTCACTCAATGCCAACTACTCAATGCCTCCACTCAACGCCTGCCTCTCAACACACTCAACGCCAAGCTATTGCCGAGCGGTAGCTAGCTAACGCCGAGCGGTAGCTAGCTAACGCCGAGCGATAGTTTCCAGAGATGATGGATCCCAGGGAAAATCCCGCTATCGTCGCACGATAACTCTAATGTCGGGCGATAACCTCTCAACACTCGACAAACAGGCTTTCGTCTCGACACCTAAACTTGACGAAATAAGGCTATCGCCAGACGATAGCTACTATCGTTGTGCGGTAGCTTCCATGGATTCAAGTTCTGAAAAAACTGGGGTGTTACAACTCATCCCCCCTTAGAAGAATTTTGTCTTCAAAATTTAGTACGCACACAAACAATAAGCATACCTAAAGAAAAGAATTCTGGGAAGTCCTCTTGCATTGCTTGCTCACACTCCCAAGAGAACTCGTCTCGCCCGCTGTTGTCCCAACGTACCTTTACGAGTTTAACCTCTTTGTTCCGCAACTACCGAACTTCTGAATCCTCTATGCTCATTGGGCGGACTTTCATCCCCTAGTCCTCTTATATCGGCACTATCATCGACTCGACCACAACACTTGCCTCCACCAAAGATTTCCCCAAGTCGGAGACATGGAATACATCGTGTAATCCACTCAATTCTGTGAACAGCGCCAACAGGTAAGCTGCTTCTCCAATGCGTACCATAACTTCGAACGACCCCAAAAACCTCGGACTCAACTTCTTGAGTCGGCGAATCCGTGAAACGCCTTTGAACGGCTTAATCTTTAGATAGACCCAGTCGCCTACCACGAACTCCACATCCTTATGGCGAGCATTAAATTACTTCGTTTGTTGATCCTGAGCAACTTTCATGCGCTCCTGAATGGTCTGCACCAACTCACAAGCATTAGCCATCACCTCTTTTCCCAAAAGTTTAGTGTCTCCCGCCTCTGTCTAAGACATCGGTGTTCGACACCGCCTTCCATACAAAGCTTCGAATTGCGCCATCTTTATACTTGTTTGGTAAATGTTGTTATAAGCAAACTCCAACATGAAGAGGTGATCTTCCCACTTCTTTCCAAAATCGAGGGTACACATCCTCAGCATAACCTCTATGGTACGATTTGTTCTTTCTATTTGTCCATCGGTTTGAGGCTGGAACGTTGTACTGAACTTGAGCTTCGTGCCCAGACTCTTCTGTACCAATATCTAGTCTTTGGATGTGAATCATCCATCGCGATCACTAACAATACTCTTAGGAATCCCATGCAGTCGCACAATGTTGCGAACATACAACTCTACCAGCTTCTCCACACTGTTCTCTTTCCGATTTGGGATGAAATGAGCCACTTTAGTCAAGCGATCCATGATCACCCAAATAGCGTCATTACCCTGCTGCGATCGAGGTAAACCATGCAAAAAGTCCATGGAGATGTCATCAAATTTTCACTCGGGGATAGGAAGAGTCTTCAGGAACTCGCTCGGCTTTTGACACTCTGCCTTCACTAAGGCACAAGTTTGGCACCGACTCACGTACAAAGTTACATCCCGCTTCAAACCAGGCCACCAAAAGAATTTCTTCATATCCAAGTACATACATCTTTGTACTGCCCGGGTGAATGGAGTACTTCGTAAAATGAGCCTCAAACATCAACTCCTCATGGAGCTTGCCTAACTACGATACACATATCCTTCCATCCTTCCTCAGGATCCCATCAATCATCTCCCAGGCGCTACCTTCGGCCTTTTGAGCTTCCACCACAAATGGCTGGAACTCTATATCCAGACTAGAAACTTCCTGAACAGGATCGGATAAGTCATTTTGCAACTCAATCCAGTTCAATCGAGCCATGCTAGACTCTCCTTTTACTACACACTCAATGCCAAGGAACTCCCAGTCCCGCACAAACCGCTCATCATGAGCTTTGATCCAACTCCCTTGTCCAAAGTATTTTCTACTCAAGGCATCTGCCACCACGTTGGCTTTGCCTGGCGTATACTGAATCGTCATGTCGTAGTCCCCAAGGAATTCGACCCATCTGCGCTGCCGCATGTTCAAATCTTTTTGATCTAGAAGATACTTCAGGCTTTTATGATCCGTGAAGATTTCCACCTTCGCACCATACACATAGTGCCGCCACAATTTTAACGCAAAAATTACCACCGCCAACTCCAAGTCATAGACAGGATAATTCCTCTCATGAGGTTTCAACTACCTAGACCCAAAGGCTATCACACTGTCATGTTGCACTAACACGCAACCTAAACCGTATCCTGATGCATCACTGAAAATCTGAAATCCTTCAGTCCCTTTAGGAAGACTTAGGATCGGAGCTGTCATAAGCCTTTCCTTCAAGGTGCCAAACGCTTGACTACACTCTTGAGTCCATACGAACTTCTGGTCCTTATGAGTCAGGGAAGTGAGGGGTAGAGCTATCCGCGAAAAGTTTTCCACGAATATTCTATAGTACCCGGTAGTACAAGGAAACTTTGGACTTCCGCCACGGTTCTCAAAATCAACCAATCCCTGATGGCTTCAACTTTCGTCGGATCCACCACCACCCCCATCACCACTAATCACATGGCCCAAAAATGCCACATTTTCTAACCAGAACTCGCATTTCGAGAACTTTGCATAAACTGGTTCTCTCACAACACCCGCAAGACTACCCTCAAGTGAGTTTCATGCTCTGCCTCCGATTTACAGTATACCAAAATATCATCAATAAAGACAACTACAAAAGAGTTCAAGTATTCTCGATATACCCGATTCATCAAATCCATGAATACTGATGGCGCTTTTGTCAACTCAAACGACATCATCTAGAACTCAAAGTGACTATACCTCGTACCAAAAGCCGTCTTGGGTATGTCCTCATCTCGAATCTACAACTGATAGTACCCTGACTTCAAGTCCAACTTAGAGTACAGCACTGACCCCACCAACTTCTCGAATAGGTCATCTATTCGTGGAATCAGATACGTATTCTTGACGATCAGTTTATTCAACTCTCGGTAGTCTATGCATAACCGCATACTACCATCTTTCTTCTTCACAAATAGCACTGGCACGCTCCATGGAGAAGAACTGGGTCTAATATATCACTGCCCCAACAATTCCTGCAATTGCACCTTGAGTTCGGCCAACTCCTTTAATGTCATCCTAAAAGGAGGATGTGACACCGGCCTAGCCTCTGGCACTAACTCGATCGAGAAATCAATCTCCTGTCGAGGAGGTGCTCTAGGAAGCTCTTCAGGAAACACATCCTCAAACTCTGCCACTACCGTCACTTCTCCAAGTGATAACCTGGAAAGGCGAACCTCCAATAATGCTACAAAAGCTACTCTACCCTGGTTAACTGCCCGCACCAAATGCATAGCCGAAATCAAGGAATAGTCCACTCCACTAAGGCCCTCAAACTTAACTTCTGCCTGCCCTTTGCTTCTCAGGGTCTCCACGTTAGATAGGCAGTAAATACTGGCACGCTACTCTGCAAGCCAGTCCATCCCCAACATCACATCTAACTCAGATAATGGTAGAACTACTACTACCAACATGAAGCCAACTCCACCTAGACTCCAACAAATGCGCCCCTTCGCCTCGGTGGTCATGGAATACCCGTTGGGCATGCACACCTTCAGCTCTGCATCCGCCGAGAATGACTCAACTCCAATTCTCCGGATAAAGCTTTCCGCAAGAAAGGAGTGCGACGCTCCCGTATCGAACAATACCCTTGCAGGGTAACCGGAAACTAGCACAAAGCCTAAAGTATATGCGACATTCGTAAAAGGTTTTGAAAGTCTAAATCAAAAGATTAAACTTAAACTTTCCCACACCTGTCACCACATCAGGTTGGAGGATCGCTTCCTGTTGCCCATGGTTATAAGCCCTTGGCTGCACAGGTTGGAAATGAGAAGCGCTCGATTCCGCCATTTTTCCTTTCTCTGCAACACTGGGACCGCAATGCACGGACTGCTCCTGCCTTGGCTCCTGCTCAGCGCCACCTTCAGTACAAAAATGAGCTATGTGGCCTGGCTTGCCACACTTGTAGCATGATGGTTGTCCCTTGAAGCGGGATTCCCCCGACATCGTACTACTCTTCTCCCAAGACTTGTAGGGATGAGGCTTATTTTTCCACTTACTCCCTTCCAACTTCCCTTGAGATTGAGAAGGATTTCTTTCTCCCTGTTTTACTATAAATCCCTTAAGACGTTGTGTTCGTTCTATGTCACTTTCCAATGTCATGGATGCCTCAATCAATTCGTTGAAGCCTGCATTCTTCATAGCTACGAGGGGTTGTCTCAGATTCTCTCTCAACCCATGGTAGAAGAGATTGTCCCTTTATTTATCGTCGGCCATGGCCGTTCCAGCATAACGACCCAGTCGAGTAAACTCCTCGACATACTCATCCATAGTCTTGTCTCGTTGCACCAAGTGCAAAAACTGTCTCTGAAGGGCAAACCTTGTCGACGAAGGGATATACTTCTTGAAGAAAGCATTCCTGAACTCCTCTATGGACAGGGTGCGTCCAGGATACTGGCGGCTGTTATGGCTCACGCACAACAACTTAGTGTCTCCTTCTAACATGAAGGCCGCAAACTTCGATTGATTTTCCTCTGGCGTCTCCGTCGCCCTTAGCAATTCTTCAACTCTCGCCCACCAGTCCTCTGCATCAATTGGTGTGTCGACTCCCTTGAACGTTGGAGGGTGGAAACTTAGAAAATACTTCATCTGTCGGTCTCCCTGCCTGACAACCACTCTCTCAACCAACGGCTCTGCTGGCCTGGCTCCTCCGCTCGGTATGACTAGTGCCACATCCGGGGTAGCAGGAGTCGCTACCTATGCAATAGGGGTCACAACTTGTGTTGCCGCTGCGGCTTGAGCCACTACCATTGCCTCTGCTAGCATATGACAGAAGTCAGCTGGGGTTACACCTATGCCCATCGGACTCGGAGTAGTAGCACTGCTTGCCGAAGGCTCCTCTTGCGGTCTCAATGTCTCTGCATTGTCGCTTGCACCCTTAGCAAAAGCAAGGTAAAACAAGAATCAGCCTCTATTCGCAAAACTTAGACACTATGACACTCACGGTCCGACGATACTCATATGTGGATAACTTCTTAACGTGATCTGATTATGACATTCGACCACGAATCCTTACCTTGGACACTAACCTGGCTCTGATACTAACTTTTAACCTCAACTTTAATGACCGTATAGTATGAGTCTGGCTGGGGCCCCACAACATACAGATGCCACAGCTTAAGCATTATAAGATGATATAATTTACCCAACTCAAAACTCAGACTAATCACAACAAAAACAAAGGAGCAAGACTAGAAGTTATCCACTAACATACAAGTATCAACATGGACTTAAGGCCTTACAACAATTAAGAGTTCCAAAACTGAAACAATAATCATCAAACATCAACGTGCATAAACAATCCTAGGCTACCTGGGCATGCAAGCCAGAAACATAGTGCATTGAGCATAACATTTAAAAAAACAGAGTACTACACAAAATGAAACACTTCATGAGGCTTAGGCCTTTTTAGCCGGCGAGCTTGCTCTTACTTGCGATCCTTGCCCTTAAAAATTTAGAGTAACGTAGGTCGACAAAGGCTGACCTAACTTGTATAACCAACACATCTTCTCCCGGCCGTCCCTAGTGGACGCCGGGGTACACCACCACCCTGTAGGTCAGCACTTCGTATGCAATATATATAAATATTTAAAGCTATAAAACAGGTTTGGATGTCTCATATAACAAACATATTTCTTAGTTGAGCATGTAATATAAAGGGGCCTACAATGCAGCATGAATGCAATCCTGAGTTTCACCCAAGGCACCCAGCGTATGATTCTAACAAATCATCAATCGGGTACTTCCAATTTCCCCATCGGCGTTCAAGCCGCAAGCACAAAGGTACTTCCAATTTTCCCATCGGCGTACAAGCCGCAACACGGAACGCTTGCCTAGGCCCCACCCACTCATGGATCTCAAACCTAGGCCTGCCTGCAAGCTCTGACTTCTCACGTCAGGATTCTGTCTCACACACAAACCGATTCTAAGAATCCTTGATGGACCCTACCCCCTCGTGGGCTTCATCGCCCGGGCTTGTCCTAAACTTGGCGTTCTCGTCCATTTTACAGAAGAGGACTTGTCTCGCCAGGACACTCTCCACACAGGACTTGCAAATAATGGGCTAGCCAGCCGACCACAGAGACAAACCATGCCTTATAACATCACAATCCCAAGCCTTTCCCGCCCTAATCCACAATTCACACCATACCGTCCCCGCGCCCCAGCGTGTACTCTAATTTCCACCCGTTCTGGTTCTGGTTACAAGTACTCACACGAAAGAGGGGGAAAACAACATCAGAAATGGCATCTTGCAGCTAACGGATTCCCAACAAAATACTTAAGGCGCATTATGCAACATCACCGAGTCGGACTAACAGACTCGACTACGGCTTCACCCACAATGCCTAATCCACTAACGGAGAGGATTTCTAATGCAAATCATGTCGGGGACGGACACAATCGACCCAGTGGTTCCTCTTGAACCAAGGCAACCCGAACCCCTCTCATTTGAGAGATCTGGTGCCTAAATGCTTGAAAGAAAGCAAGAAAAGGATAGATGTCATGCATGCATCCTAAAACCGAGAGGAGAAATGTCGTTACCTTACGACTCCTCTTCCTAGCCATGGAACCCTTGCCTTGCACGGATGAAAACGAGCGCCTCCAAGTTCTCTCCATAGATCTGGACTCGGATCAACAATCGGGGCTCTGAAGCTTTGTTAATGGAGGAAGAAAGCTCTCTACTTCCTCCTACCACTCTCTCTTCCAAACCCTAAGTCAGATCCAAAAGAGAAGAAAATAAGGGAGAAATCCCGCTCAACCCTATAGAAGCACTCTAGTGAGAGAGTCTTGGGCCTTAGGATCACATCCTAAGAGAAATCAGACGGCTAAAAAGACAAACGACGCAACCGCTTCCGTGCACTATCGCGGGGTGGTAACTACCTATCGTCGGGCGATAACTTCCCGAGCACTCGGCTAGAAAATAATGTCGTACTAATGCCGACAGTAGTACTAACGCTGCGCAGTAGCTCACTCAATGCCAGCCACTTAAAGCCTCCACTCAACGCCTGCCTCTCAACACACTCAACGCAAAGCTACCGCCGACCGGTAGCTAGCTAATGCCGAGAGATAACTTCCAGAGACGGTGACTTCTAGGGAAAATCTCTCTATCGCCGTGCGATAACTCTAATGTCGGGTGATAACCTCTCAACACTCGACAAATGGGCTTTTGTCTCGACACCTAAACTCGACAAAACAAGGCTATCACCGGGCGATAGCTACTATCGCCGCGTGGTAGCTTCCAGAGATTCATGTTCTGAAAAAACTGGGGTGTTACACAGAGAATGGTCTGAGACAAGTGAGCCCAAAGGCTAAGGGGGTAAGGGGGGTACGGCGGGAGGCCAGCACCCGCCCCAGCCCTACTTTAGGGGGCAGGTGCGGCAGGAGGTCGGCACCCGCCCCGAACCTTTTAAGGGAGCGGGTGTGGTGGGAGGCCGACACCCACCTCGGCCCTATCTTAGGGGGTGGGTTCGTACCCCTGGGGCGAGATCATACCCTAGGGGAGAGATCATACCCTAGAGGCCAGTTCATACCCCTGGGGCGAGATCATACCCCAGGGGCGAGATCATATCCTAGAGGGCAGTTCATACCCAAGGGGTGATATCATACCCCAGAGACAAGTTCATACCCCAAAGGTAAATTTACCTATATGCCCTAGAGGTCTGCATATAGCCCTGTTCAAAATAGCAATGTTTGGCTATTAGTAGACCAGCCAAGGGTATTTCAGTAATTTTAGAGCTGCGAATGTCGGCTATTTGTAGGTCGCTTTCAGAAATCTATAAATAGACCCTTGCGGTGCCTTGGAGAGGGATCCATTGTCACCAATCTTCATCTTCTTCTTTCATCCTCCAAGGCACCTATCTCAGCATTGGCTAGGGAGGGGGAGATCTCAAAGGTATTTTGGGTGTGAGGTGGGACCTCCAAGCTAGAGCCAAGGATAATTTTCCAAATTCAGGTCTCCCACCAAGAGACGGCTTGGGAGAAGTAGGTGTGAGCGGCACCCCTAGGTCGAAACTCTAGGTTTAACCGAATCTTAGTTTCAACATTTTGGTGCGGTGAATGTGGATCACAGCTCATATAGAAGTTCTTGACCAAGTTCTATGGTGGGAGATCATGAAGGTGGTGATGACTCTAACGTGCTCCCCAACCCAATACCCTTTGTAGGTAGGGAAGAGTTCATGACATCCATCCAAGGCATCATGGAGATGCTGCGAAGTATTTCTCCTTGGGGAGACTGCTCAACTCCCACCCCCAAGAACTAGCTTACAGGGGTCTTGGTGAGACAGCTCCCAGGGGTCTCGACGAGACAGCTCCCAGGGGTCTCGACGAGACAGCTCCCAGGGGTCTCGACGAGACAGCTCCCAGGGGTCTAGGCGAGATGGCACTAGGAGGGGTAGAAGAAAGTGCATCAGGAAGACGACTCAAGAAGGAAAGGATTGGAGAGGGGGTCGAGCGAGACCTTACCGGTCGGGAGTTATTCCCCATCCCGGCGAGTGCTTGCCTCCCAGGCGAGCAGGTTGCGGGAGTGGAACATGCAAGACCACAAAGATGGAGGTCACCCTTCAGCAAGTTGATTGTCTCAGCTCCCATTCCCGAGGGGTTTAGAGAACCTGACTTGACTTACTATATCGGGAAGGATGACCCTGTCCAGCACCTGTAGTGGTTCGAATATACCGTCTCTTTCAGGTCGATGACATATGCATTGAAGTGTCGCCTCTTCGCGATCACGTTGAAAGGCAAGCCAAGGGATTGGTTCCATCAACTCCCAATGAGATCGATCTATGGGTTCGAAGACTTAAGCCGGACTTTTCAGCTTCGCTTCTCCACTTCTAAAAAGAGGAAGAAGAGTCCCGAGTCCATCTTCCTGATATATAAGAGGGCGGAGTTGTTGTTGGCCCAATATGTGGACAAGTTCCAAGAAGAGATCCTAGACATCCAAGAGGTGCTAGGGTATGCCCTCCAGATTGTGTTTATAATGAGGTTACTTGAGGGGTTCTTCAAGATAAGTCTGACCGGAAAGGCCCTCCTATCCTTTGAGGAGCCGATGGTTAGAGCGGCAGAGGAGATAACAACTGAGGTGGCCAACCTGGCATTTGTCAAGAATTTGGCAAGGTTAATAGAGGCAGAGTCGAAGGACCAAGATGGCTTGAGGCACCAGGAGGGAAGAAGGAGAGAAGAGCAGAGAGATCAGGGGTTCCAAGGACCTCAGGAAGGTCCGGAGCCAGGTTGGAGGCAACAGGGAGGGCCCGTTCAGGGTCCAAGAAGAGGTCTCGTCCAGGGTGGTGGAACTTTCATTGAGTCCAAGGGAAGTTCAAATTCTAGAGGCAAGCCCCTAGGCAGCTCATACCCCCACTGCAACAAGCCACGACGATAGGAATAGGGGGAAGAGGTAACGGGAGAGATCACTCAGCCCGTCGAAGAAGGGAAGGAAGAGTGTTATCATACTGTGACTTCCACCAGGTAGAGGGTCATGCTACAGCTACCTTCCCCGAATTCCTGGAAGTGAGAGAGGAGAGAGGCCCAGCCCAGCAGCAGCTGCCGGTACGGATTGAAGTTCTACCCAGAGTAGGGGGAGATGACCTATGTGAGGACCGAGTCAATGTAGGACCCCGAGGAGGTATAGGAGTGATCTACGGTGCAATGGGATCGAGGGCACTCGAAAGGCAAGCCTCCATATCATATACCGTCAGAGCGTCGCTTCGACATCCCAGACCCCACCCCTAGAGGAGAAGATCACCTTCTCAATGAAGGATATGTCAGATCATGAGGATCTGTTCTGCGATGCTGTTGTCATCCAGACAGTCATCGAAGGCTACACCATCTCCCAGATCTTGGTTGAATATGGGAGCACCGTCAAAGTAATTTTCAAGAAGGCATTTGACAAGATGAAGGTGTAACCAAGGAGGGTGTTAGCCTCAGACGGACCCCTGTTCAGATGTTCAGGGGAAAGAAAGGAGGTAGAAGGTGGAGTCGGACTCCAGGTGAAGTTGGGGGGACCTCAAGGAACTTCCAGTTTGTCATTGTTGACGCTCCGCGAAGTTACAACTCTATTTTCAGAAGACCCCTCATCAGTGTCTTTCGTTGTGTGTTATCGTCATTTCACCATTGCCTCAAGATTAATACTAGAGGGATCCAAGTCAGGATCAGGGGAGACCCCAGGATGGAAAGGAAGTACTACGTCACAGCTGTCAACACCATCTCTTGGCAAGGCAAAGTAGAGGAGATGGAGAAGATCATTGAGAGCTTGAGCAGGATAGAGGTATCAGAGGAGAAGGAGGTGAATGGAGACCATCATACCCAAGTAGCCTGAAGAAGCCCTGCTTTGGTGAAGTCTTTTCCCTTTTATGTTTTTGTAATGAGCTCTACCCCTGACCAGTAGAGTTAGGAGGTCATGTATCCTAAAAATTTCTCTGTTTGAGGATGTTTAATTTAGTATGGTTCGAATGATGTGCCTAATCTCACCCCGAGAGGATCTCGTCATCCAGGCTCCCAATAGCTGGATGGGTCTAATATGCCTCGGTAGTAAGTTCTTGTCCCGAGAGGATCTCCTCATCCAGGCTCCCACTAGCTGGATGGGTCGAATGTGCCTCGGTGGAGAGAAGTAACCGACCCCCGAGAGGATCTCCTCACCCAAGCTATCACTAGCTAGATGAGTCGAATGTGCCTCGGTGGCGAGAAGGTTCTAACCCTAAGAGGATCTCTTCATCCAGGATCCCACTAGCTGGATTGGTCGAATGTGCCTCGGTGGCAAGAAGGAACCAACCCCCGAGAGGATCTTCTCATCCAGGCTCCCACTAGCTGGATGGGTCAAATGTGCCTCGGTGGCGTGAAGGAACCGACCCCCGAGAGGATATCCTCATCCAGGCTCCCACTAGCTGGATGAGTCAAATGTGCCTCGGTGGAGAGAAGGTTCCAACCCCGTGAGGATCTCCTCATCTAGGCTCCCACTAGCTGGATGGGTTGAATGTGCCTTAGTGGCGAGAAGGAACCGACCCCCGAGAGGATATCTTCACCCATGCTCTCACTAGCTGGATGAGTCGAATGTGCCTCGGTGGAGATAAGGTTCAAACCCCGAGAGGATCTCCTCACCCAGACTCTCACTAGCTGGATGAGTCGAATGTGCCTCAATGGAGAGAAGGTTCCAACCTTGAGAGGATGTCCCCATTCTAGCTCCCACTAGCTGGATGGGTCGAATGTTCCTCGGTGGAGAGAAGGAACAGACCCACGAGAGCATCTCCTCACCCAAGCTCTCACTTGCTGGATTAGTTGAATGTGCCTTGGTGGAGAGAAGGTTCCAACCCCAAAAGGATCTCCTCATCCAAGCTCCCACTAGCTGGATGGGTCGAATTTTTCTCGATAATAAGAAGGAACCGACCCCCGAGAGGATCTCCTCATCCAGGATCCTACTAGCTGGATGGGTCGAATGTGCCTCGGTGGAGATAAAGAACCAACCCCCGAGATGATCTCCTCTTCCAGGATCCTACTAGCAAGATGGGTTGAATGTGCCTCGATGGAGAGAAGGTTCCAACCCTGAGAGGATCTCCTCACCAAGGATATCACTAGATGGATGAGTCGAATGTGCCTCGGTGGAGAGAAGGTACCAACCCCGAGAGGATCTCCTCACCTAGACTCCCACTAGCTGGATGTGTCGAATTTGCCTCAAAGGAGAGAAGGAACCGACCCCCGAGAGGATCTCCTCATCCAAGCTCCCACTTGCTGGATGGTTCGAATGTGCGTCACTGGCAACAAGGAACCGACCCTCGAGAGGATCTCCTCACCCAGGCTCTTGTTAGCTAGATGAGTCGAATGTGCCTTAGTGAAGAGAAGATTCCAACCCCGAGAGGATCTCCTCATCCAGGCTCCCTCTAGCTGGATGGGTCGAATGTGCCTCAGTGGCGAGAAGGAACTGACCCCCGAGATGATCTCCTCATTCAAGCTCCCACTAGCTGGATGGGTCGAATATGCCTCGGTGGCGAGAAGGAACTGACCCCTGAGAGGATCTCCTCATCCAGGCTCCCATTAGTTGGATGTATCGAATGTGCCTCGGTAGAGATAATGTTCCAACCCCGAGAGGATCACCTCACCAAGCCTCTCACTAGTTGGATGAGTCGAATGTGCCTCGGTGGAGAGAAGGTTCTAGTCCCGTGAGGATCACCTCATCAAAGCTCCCACTAGTTGGATGGGTCGAATGTGCCTCGGTGGTAAGAAGGAACTGACCCCCAAGAAGATATCCTCACCCAGTCTCTCACTAGCTGGATGAGTCAAATGTACCTCGGTGGACAGAAGGTTCCAACCCCGAGAGGATCTCCACATTCAGGCTCCCACTATCTGGATGGGTTGAATGTGCCTCGGTGGCAAGAAGGGACCGACCCACGAGAGGATCTCCTCATCCAGACTCCCACGAACTGGATGAGTCGAATGTGACTCGGTGGAGATAAGGTTCCAACCCCGAGAGGATCTCCTCACCTAGGTTCTCACTAGCTGGATGAGTCGAATGTGCCTCGGTGGAGAGAAGGTTCCAACCCCGAGAGTATCTCCTCATTCAGGCTCCCACTAGTTGGATGGGTCGAATGTGCCTCAGTGGAGAGAAGGAACTGACCCCTGAGAGGATCTCCTCACCCAGGATCTCACTCACTGGATGAGTTGAATGTGCATCGGTTGAGAGAGGGTTCCAACCCCGAGAGGATCTCCTAATCTAGGCTCCCACTAGCTGGATGGGTCGAACATGCCTCGGTGGCGAGAAGGAACCGACACCTGAAGGGATCTCCTCATCCAGGCACCCACTAGTTGGATGGGTCGAATGTGCCTCAGTGGAGTGAAGGGACTAACCCCTAAGAGGATCTCCTCATCCAGGCTCCCACTAGCTGGATGGGTCGAATGTGCCTCGGGTGGCGAGAAGGAACCAACCTGTTGGGTATTGCATCCATAATGGACCTGATTTGAAGAAGCCCCTGAACAAGCTAAGTTGAATTGACGATGTATTTGACAGTTCTATAAAGTTGTGCTTGCAGCTATTCCATGCTAAGTACACACCAATGTTAGGGTTCAGTGGGTCAATATACACGGGTCTACGCAACGTAATCCCTCGTTGCGTAGATTAGTGTGTTGATTCACGTGTGCTCTCTCTATTGGAGTGTACTTATTTTCAAGTATAGGGTCAAGGTAGATCAAGTGCAGAAGAAGGAGCAAAGATGGGTCAAAGACCAAGTCATCAAAAGAAGGAAGAAAGAAAATTCTTCCAAGTCAAAATCGACGGGAATCGCTAGTGATTCCCGCCGACTTCAACGGGAATCATTAGTGATTCCCGCCGATTTGACGAGAATCAGTTAGAGTCTCCCGCCGACTTCTTCCGGCTGACAGATTTCAAACAGGAATTCTGCCATGGCAGAATCGACAGGAGTTGTGAGTGATTCCCGCTGACATCAACGGGAATCACCAACGACTCCCGCCGATTTTGCCTTAAGCAAATTTCCTCCATTCGCTGGACCGAACCAACTTGTCGTGCGTTGTTTCGGCCGGGGCTAGGGATACTCCTCGTGGGCCCCACAACGGTCATTAGGGTTGGCTCCTGGTATAAATATACACGTATTTTGAACCTCCAAAGACAGACATTCACGGAAATATGAAAGAGGCCGAACGTGATTTAGCCGATCGCGGAAATTGCCGAAGCTTGTTGTCGCTCGCAATATTGTCGTCGTCGTTGATCTCAGTGCTTCTCTGATCTTCCGATGATAGTACCGAGGCAAGCAGTGCGTCTCACGTATCTCTCTCGAGATCTCTTGTCTTCCGATTCGTTGAACGAGACTTGTTCTCCATTCCGAATCGGTTGAGACGATTGATCCGACTGAGATCGTTCGTAGACCTAGCTTGCTTCGTCAAGAAGTTTGGATCTACAAAGCATCGCCGCCGCACTTACTTGCCGCCGCCGATCTTGACAAGATCCTTTCCAAGAGAGAAATCCGATTGTGGACTCATCGTAATTTTCAAGCAAGCTTCAACGAACGAAGAAATACATCAGAATCTCCAAAAGCTTTGTTTGTATTTTCTTTTACATTCAATTTTGTTGTAAATGAATTTTCATTCCTAGTTGTAAGGGTTGGGTGCAACCCGTTGTGGTGGAGTTGTGTCTCCACTTGTGGAAGGGTTCCTTCCGTAGTTAGGGAAGCGTTGCTCCTAGTGTGAGGATTGGATTTCAATCCGGTTGAAGAAGTGACCGAGTCGTCCCTTGGTGGGAGATAGGTCGAAGGGGGAAAGTGGACGTACTCAAATCGGGGAACCACTATAATTATTTGTGTGTTTTCTGTGTTATGTTTGCTTAATTGTGCAGGTTAGTTTAATTCCGCAAAATACTGCACGACACCTATTCCCCCCCTATAGGTGGATTAGGTCAACACTAGATACTTTCAAGTGGTATCAGAGGGAGGTTACTCATCCATAAGGTTAACACCTTGAATAAGATCCCGTGTCTAGTGTCAAGAAGAAAACATGACTCAAGCATGGAGCTATACACAGATGTCTCTCCCTTGAGACTGCCTGCCTGCACAAAAGGGTATTTTCCCATCTGGAAAATGTGAGTTCAGTTTCATCTAGAAGCCATTGACCCTCGTGCTTTATACATTGTGGAAGAGCGTTCCTTCATTCCCATGAAGGCTTCTGACTCTGAAGAAGATCTTCAAATCCCAAAGAGTCCCGGAGAGATATCAGAAACTGAGCTCTCACTATTCAACTTGGACAAGATGGTTCGACAAATTATTTCTGATATTTGGTCAGGATCATCTCTTACAAGATTGGATAAGTGTAAGACTGCAAAGTTCATGTGGCAAACTATCTCTGACCTCATGGAGGGAACGAAGACTGCCGGGACTGAATGCCAGTAAGATGATGAAGCATATATGGGGGTCCTTGTCTCTGAAGATGAAAGTCAAGAAAAACCTTTCAATATCAGGGCTCCCGTGTCTCTATCAGAGACTGAAGAAGAGATTGAGGAATGCAGCTGTGATGAAGCTGAAACATCAGTCTCTGCAAACCATAACTCTAACCCTTATCAGCCCAATCAGGATCTTGTTTCTTCCTCCTCTTACTCCTTTCCTCTTGTATCTCCTGAATACAGGATAAGTTCGGAGGGTTGTTCATCAATTGATACAAGGGATATTGACAGTTTCAACCAAAAGATTGAAACTCTTGTTTCTCTTCATAGAGCCATTCAGAAGAGCAACTTACTTGTTGAGGAACAAGCTAAGGAAATTGCTTAGTTGAGGACCATGATGGATATCCAATTGGAATTCATCAAGGTGAAGGACTCAATGATCTCGGATCTAGAGTTTCATCTAGAGACCGAGAAGAGGATAGTATCTAACTTTTTCAAGGTAGATGTTATTAAGAGAAAGGGAGAAAACGGGTGGATCTCGCGAATTATAAATTCGTGGAGAAATGGGAAAACAATTTACAGACCCCCCACACAGAGTAGGAAAGACACATATCATTCCTTCAGGTATGACCATAAGAACAACTATAGTCACTGCAAGAATGATCGGCCCTCATGTGTAAATACCCATAATGCAAGTGTTGTTATGGCTACCCATGAGAAAATACACGCGGCTCATCATGAACCTTTTGTATTTACGGCCTCGGCCCCCACACTTCATGACGTTGCAGGAACCAGCTCTCACAGAACATCTTACCACCCTAGGACAAAGGAAAAGAAAGTTGGCAAACATGTAGCAAGCATCTATGGGACCCCCGGATGTGTGCTGGCTGCAAAGAAAGCACCACCTCCCAGGCCTCATGACACTCACCACATGTTCACCATCAGACCCCCTTTAAGTCTCGGTGGTGAGGTTAAATCTGAGAGCAGAACCTGCTCTGCCCCTTTCAGACCCAGGATCGTGACTAACTCTATTAGTAGATCTGGTCAGAAAAGGAGGTACAATATCCATGAGTGTTAGTGATGTGATAAAGTGGGTCACTTTGTCATAGACTGTTGGCACAATCCTTCTGTGTCATGGGTAAGGGTATTTCCACATCCTTTGGCAAGAGACAGTCTTCCTATCAGAAATCCTGTGGGAAGGCATGCTGTATTTTATGATGACAAGAACCTAGGACCCAATACCTATTAGGTTCCTAAGGTAAGGTAATTCTATTTTGCAGGATAGTCTAGGTACCCATGAACTTGATGGCACCTAGACAAGAGATATTCCAAGCTTGCTTTGGAATAAGGAATATGGGAAAAGATATAATGCTTACTATAGAGTCCTTCATTGGCATTCTTGAAGATGCAAGTGCAAGGCTTGAACAGCTAAGTCTAGATGAGACTGCTAAAGATGAAACTCCCAAGTACGTCAAGGTATCCACCTCAACGCCAACTGGAGAAGATGACGGTCAGGATGGAGAAATTCTCTCAGAAGAGGGAGGAGCCCGAGAAGCTGTTGGAGCTCCAGATACCAGACTCTTAGAGCTCAGACATGTGAGGGATCACCCAAGTGATCAGATCATAGGAGATCCTCGGGACGGTGTCAGAACTCGTAGAGGTACAATTAACGAGATTCTGCACCTTAGTTTTCTGTCACAGGTTGAGCCAAAGAAGTTCGACGAAGCGAACAAAGATGCGTCGTGGATATTGGCAATGCAAGATGAACTGCATCAATTCGAACGATGCAACGTCTAGACGCTAGTTCCCAGACAAAAGTAACAGAATGTGATCGGCACTAAGTTGATCTTCAAAAACAAACTGGATGAACACGGTGTCATCATCAAGAATAAGGCCAGACTGGTGGCCCAAGGTTACAGACAGGAGGAGGGGATTGACTTCGACCAAACCTTTGCACCAGTTGCAAGACTCGAGGCGATCAGGTTGTTCCTGGCGTATACCTCTCACAAAGGATTCACTGTCTATCAGATGGACGTGAAGTCTGCTTTCCTGAATGGAAATTTAAAAGAGGAAGTATATGTCGCGCAACCCCCAGGTTTTGTTAATCCAACACTCCCTAATCATGTTTACTTTCTTAATAAAGCATTATATGGCTTAAAACAAGCTCCTCGAGTTTGGTATGAGACTATGTCTAGCTTTCTTCTTGAGAACAAGTTCTCGAGAGGAAAAATAGATAAGACATTATTTCTCAGGGAAGTCAAAGGCAAGATTTTGCTGGTGCAAATCTATGTCGATGACATAATATTCGGCTCAACGTACAACAACCTGTACAAGAAATTTTCCAAACTTATGCAAGGGAAGTTTGAAATTAGCAGCATGGGAGAGCTGAAGTATTTCTTGGGGCTTCAAGTGAAACAGTCTGAGGATGGAATTTTCATCTCTCAGACAAAGTTCACAAATGAACTCCTCAAGAAATTCGGAATGGAGAGTGCAACCTCTATGAGGACTCCAATGGAATCCACTGTGTCTCTAGACAAGGATGAGAAAGGGAAACCTTTTGATGAAACCAAGTACAAAAGCATAATTGGATCCCTGCTCTACCTTATTGCTAGTGGACCGGATATTATGTTTTCCACATGCGTTTGTGCCAGATATCAGGTGAACACTAAGGAATCTCATTATGTCGCTGCAAAGTGGATTCTTAGATACCTTAAAGGTACACCAAATCTTGGCTTGTGTACCCAAGAAACAATGATGTCGAGCTGATAGTCTTTTCAGATGCTGACTTTGCAGGAAGTGGGGATGATAGGAAAAGCACTTACGGGACGTGCCAATTCCTAAGAAGAAGGCTTATATCATGGAACAGTAAAAAAGCAGAACTGTTTTGCAACCTCTACGGCTGAATCTGAGTACATCACAGCAGGCAGCTGTTGCGCATAACTTCTATGGATCAGAAATCAACTCGAAGATTATAACTTGCAGTTTAGAGAAGTTCCTATGTATTGCGACTCCTCGAGCGCAATTGTAATTGCGAACAATCCAGTGTCGCACAGCAGAACAAAGTATATTGATGTGCGCTACCACTTCATTCGGGAGCATGTGGAAAACAAAGATATATCTCTCTGCTATGTCCCCATGGATAAGCAGATTGCAGATATTTTCACAAAGCTACTAGATGAGGCCAAGTTCAATTTGTTTAAAACTGAACTCGGCATGCTGAACCTTGAAGATTGAAGACTGAAAGGCTCAAGGCTCTTGAATCAAGGGGGAGCGTCTGCTAGGCACTCCAGATCGGGCACGGATGCAAGAACTGAGGGGGAGCATTTTGCTCCAAGTGAAGTCCCAGATTTACAGAAGCCGAAAAGGGGGATATTACCCTCTCGGCCAAGACTAAGGTGGCTGCCAATGCTAAGTAAAATGGTAATGAATTCCATTATCAACTAAATTTTCATTTTATGATTTCATTCCCATCTGCTCTATTCACCTTAGCTTATAGGGTTTAGGCTTCTTCAAATAGGGGGAGATTGTTGGGTATTGCATCCACAATGGACCTGATTTGAAGAAGCCCCTGAACAAGCTTAGTTGAATTGACGATGTATTTGACAATTCTATCAAGTTGTGCTTGCAACTATTCCATGCTAAGTACACACCAATGTCAGGGTGCAGTGGGTCAATATACACGGGTCTGCGCAACGTAATCCCTCGTTGCGTAGATCAGTGTGTTGATTCACTTGTGCTCTCTCTATTGGAGTGTACTTATTTTCAAGTACAGGGTCTAGGTAGATCAAGTGCAGAAGAAGGAGAAATAATGGGTCAAAGACCAAGTCATCAAAATAAGGAAGAAAGAAAATTCTTCCAAGTCAAAATCAACGGGAATCGCTAGTGATTCCCGCCGACTTCGACGGGAATCGCTAGTGATTCCCGCCGACTTCGATGGGAATCGTTAGTGATTCCCGCCGATTCGACGAGAATCTGTTAGCATCTCCCGCCGACTTCTTCCGACTGACAGATTTCAAACAGGGATTCTGCTAAGGCAGAATCGACGGGAGTCGTGAGTGATTCCCGCTGACATCGACGGGAATCACCAACGACTCCCGTCGATTTTGCCTTAGGCAAATTTCCTCCGTTCCCTGGACCGAACCAACTTGCTGTGCACTGTTTCGGCCGGGGCTAGGGCTACTCCTTGTGGTGCCCACAACGGTCATTAGGGTTGGCTCCTAGTATAAATATACACGTATTCTGAACCTCCAAAGACAGAAATTCACGGAAATACGAAAGAGGCCGAACGTGACCTAGCCGATCGCGGAAATCGCCGAAGCTTGTCGCCGCTCGCAAGATCGTCGTCGCCGTTGATCTCAGTGCTTCTCTGATCTTCCGACTACAGTACCGAGGTAAGTAGCGCATCTCACGTATCTCTCTCGAGATCTCTTGTCTTCCGATTCGTTGAACGAGACTTGTTCTTCATTCCGAATCGGTTGAGACGATTAATCCGACTGAGATTGTTCGTAGACCTAGCTTGCTTTGTCAAGAAGTTTGGATCTACAAAGCATCGTCGTCGCACTTACTTGCCGCCGCCGATCTTAACAAGATCCTTTCCAAGAGAGAAATCCGATTGTGGACTCTTCGTAATTTTCAAGCAAGCTTCAACGAACGAAGAAGGACATCGGAATCTCCAAAAGCTTTGTTTGTATTTTCTTTTACATTCAATTTTGTTGTAAAGAAATTTTCATTCCTAGTTGTAAGGGTTGGGTGCAACCCGTTGTGGTGGAGTTGTGTCTCCACTTGTGGAAGGGTTCCTTCCGTAGTTAAGGGAGCATTGCTCCTAGTGTGAGGATTGGATTTCAATCCGATTGAAGAAGTGACCGAGTCGTCCCTTGGTGGGAGATAAGTCGAAGGGGGAAAGTGGACGTACCCAAATCGGGGAACCACTATAATTTTTTGTGTGTTTTCTGTGTTCTGTTTACTTATTTGTGCAGGTTAGTTTAATTCCGCAAAATACTGCACGACACCTATTCCCCCCTATAGGTGGATTAGGTCGACACTAGATACATTCACAACCCCCCGAGAGTATCTCGTCATCTAGGCTCCCAATAGCTGGATGGGTCGAATGTGCCTCGGTAGTAAGTTCTCGTCCCGAGAGGATCTCCCCATCTAGGCTCCCACTAGCTGGATGGGTCGAATGTGCCTCGGTGGCGAGAAGGAACCGACTTCCGAGAGGATCTCCTATCACATGCTCTCACTAATTGGATGAGTCGAATGTGCCTTGGTGGAGAGAAGGGTCCAACCCCGAGAGGATCTCCTCATCCAGGCTCCCACTAGCTGGATGAGTTGAATGTGTCTCGGGGCTAGAGTCCCGAGACAAATCCAACCCCGAGGGGATCTCGCCACCCAGGCTCCCATTAGCTGGCTTGGTAGGTTGACCCCTCGGGGAGGTTATGTGAATTCTATCCCGCGGGGATCTCTCCATCCAGGCTCCCATTAGCTGGTAGGGTAGGTTGACCCATCGGGGAGATTAAGTGAATTCTACCCGGAGGGGATCTCGCCACCCAGGCTCCCGTTAGGTGGCATGACATGTTGACCCCTCAGAGAGGCCAAGTATTTTTGGCGCCAAGAGTGTTACACTCAGCGAATACATTGGGATGGACATTTCTTTCCGAGTATGGAACTTGCTCGAAAAGAGCGGGGATCGCGGAGTGGGGTCCCCAAGCAAGCACAAGGTGTAATCCAGAGAATGGTCCAGGACAAGTGAGCACAAAGGCTTAGGGGAGGGTATGGTAGGAGGCCGGTACCTGCCCCCGACCCTATTTAATAAGGAGGGGTGGGTGTGGTGGCAAGCCAACACCCGCCCTGACCTTTTTAGGGTATTGCCCGGCGACGCCACTGTCACCTAGGGACACCATAAAGCTTTCGCCCGACCCTTTGAGGGTCTCGCCCAGCCTAGTTCTCAGGGGTCTCGACGAGGCAGCTCCCAGGGGTCTCCGCGAGACAGCTCCCAGGGGTCGAGACATCTCCCAGGGGTCTCGGCGAGACATCTCCCAGGGGTCTCGGCGAGACATCTCCTAGGGGTCTCGGAGAGACAGCTCCCAGGGGTCTCGGCGAGACATCTCCCAGGGTTCTCGGCGAGACAGCTCCCAGGGGTCTCGACGAGACAGCTCCCTGGGGTCTCAGCGTGACAAATCCCAGGGGTCGCCCGGCTTGAGAAGCTCGCCCGGCTTAAGGGTCTGCTATATTGTTACTGGTGGGCTGCAAATAGCTTTTCAAAATAGCGAAGTTTGGCTGTTGACAGACAAGCCCAGGGTATTTCAGTAATTTTAGAGCAACAGGATTGTGCTTTTGGCAGACCATCCCCAAAAAATCTATAAATAGACCCTTGGGGTGCCTTGGAGAGGGATCCGTTTTCACCAATCTTCTTCTTCTTCCTTCATCCTCCAAGGCACCTAGCTCAACATTGGGTAGGGAGGGGGAGATTCCAAAGTTCTTCTTGGTGTGAGGTGGGACCTCCACGCTAGAGCAAAGGGTCATTTTTCAAATTTAGGTCTCTCACCAAGGGACGTCTTGGAAGAAGTAGGTGTGAGCTACACCCATAGGTCCGAACTCTAGGTGAAACCGAATCTCGGTTTCAACAGCGCCCGCGACAAATGTCACGCCCACGACATATGTGGCGCCCACGACATATGTCGTGCCCACGACAAATGTTGTCCGCACGGGGTCCCCGTGCACGACTGCTTGTATATATATATCTATAAATATATATACATGAGCATTTTTGTACGGGCTACGCCCGTACTCGATGGTCATGAGCAGTCTTCGATCGCAGACAGACGGGTTTCGCCCGCTTTCACACGGAATTCGTCCGTGCTTGATGCGTCACTGTGGGTTATGCACGCACCCGAAATCTTTTTTTTAAAACATATACATATGAGTACTTAAAATGACACAAAAAATTATGAAGTACTATTCCTATTTGTATGTTATAAAATTTTACAAATTTTAATCTAAAAAAATTAATTTATCTCTCTCTCCTTATCACTCCCCTCTCTCCCTCTCTCTTTCTTAATAAATGAAAATAGGAACGTGAATAGCTGGGGTTCTGAAGGGATGGGGAACATTTTTTTTAATTTTTATATTTTTTCTTTGACTGTAACAAAAAATTCAATTATTTATACAGGAGAGATATACATTTATATATATATATATATATACAGAATAATATATATAAGCTCAAGCTTTTTTAAGCCTAAAAAATCTTGAGCTAGTTCTCCCATAATACATATCGGAATTAGGCAAATAATATATGCATCTTATAGCCAAGAACGAGATCTACAAATTTCATGTTGAACATTTTTTCAAAATTTGCACGGTTTGACCGGAATCTCGACTGAAAGGTTGCTGGCTAGAAATAAATATTATAATAATAAATTTCAAAATTCGAGACAGCAACCTTTCGGGCTAGATTCTGGCCAAGCAGTGCAAATTTTGGAAAAATGTTCAACCTCAAAGTTGTAGATCTCATTCTTAGCTATAAAATGCATATATTATTTGTCTAATTCCGACCTGTATTGTGGGAGAACCAACTCAAGCTTTTATAAACTTAAAAAAATTTGAGCTTATATATTCCAATATATATATATATATGACTATATATATATATATATATAGTTCTTCAGGTAGGAGTCGTCGGTCACGGTCGGCCACGGTTGGCCACGGCTATAATATCGCAAAAACAGCTCCTCAAGCGTCTTCATCCTGCTTCCTCTGCACGCGACAACGCGACATCTCCACCGCTTCATTCCGCTTCCTCCTTCCTCCGCAATCGACACCGCAGCAACTCCGCCGCTCTATTGTCCTGCTCTGCAAGCGACATGTTAGCCTCTCTTCTTCACCGCTTCCGCTCACAGCGCCACGACGACCCGTTGATTCAAGTAAAAACCCCCGACCCTGTCGCTTCTCTTCCCCGCTTTCGTTCACACCGCCTGCTTCAGGTGAAAACCCCCGACCAACTCCCTCTTCTTCACTGCTTCCGCTCGCACCGCGACGACGCCCCCCTGCTTCAACTGAAAACCCCCGAACGCCTCCTGTGCTGCTTCCATCGCCTGATGCTACTCAACCACAGGTAACGCTTTTTTTCTTACTAACAGGTTTTCTCTCATTGTTGTGATCTGCTCATTGTTGCATATAATTAGCTTTGCATATAAAATTACATAACAGAGCGTGAATAAGATTGTTGTGAAGTGAAAACCCCCGAACGCCTCCTGTACGGCTTCCATCGCCTGATGCTACTCAACCACAGGTAGCGTTTTTTTTCTTACTAACCCGTCTTCTCTGATTGTTGTGATCTGCTCATTGTTGCATATAAAATCAGATTAGGTAATCAGCTTTGCATATAAAATTACATAACAGAGCGTGAATAAGATTGTTGTGAAGTGAAAACCCTCGACCAGCTCCCTGTTCTTCACCGCTTCAATTCGTACCGCGACGACGGCCCCCTGCTTCAACTGAAAACCCCGGAGCGCCTCCTGTATGGCTTCCATCGCCTGATTCTACTGAACCACAGGTAACACTTTTTTTTCTTTCTAACCCATTTTCTCTGATTGCTGTGATCTGCTCAGTACTTAAACCAGATTGTTTTGAATAAGATTGAGGCAAATTTTTTAATCTAATTTGATCTCAGTTCATTTGATTTCCTCATCATCGATTAGCCTAGGCAAATATCAAAATTTTTGCCTTTTAATAAGAACCGTGTTCTATGTTCGGTCCCAAACTAAACAAAAGACAACTTAATGATGATACATCTGGCTGTATGAAGATTGGTAATTTTACTTCAGAAAAATTATTGGGTGGAATTTTAGAATCCGTCATTCAATGGTTAAAATCTTTTTCAAAATCCTTATTAATTTCAAGAATTCCCTGTGTGGGTTGTTAAAACTCATTGTGGTTTTTTTTTTCACATCTTCATAATGTTCATTGCTCGCCATATGTAGTTATTGTACATCTCCATATGTAGTTGTTCTGCAACTTTTGGAATGCTTACTTGAGTTGATAGGACAACTCCACTTCCTCGAATTTGCTCTTAATTGCTGCGTGATTATTGATGTTGTATGTATAAAACTCTCATGTGATTGTTGAATATATTACTAATCCCTGTATAAAGCTGAGTTTGTAAAACTCATTGTGGTTTTTTTTTATTCACATCTTCATAATGTTCATTTCTCGCCATATGTAGTTGTCGTACATCTCCATATGTAGTTGTTCTGCAACTTTTGGAATGCTTAATTGAGTTGATAGGAGAACTCCACTTCCTCCAACTGTTGAATGCGCACGTCCACACGCACACTCGCACACACATAAAATTGCATGTGTTAAGACGAACGGCAGAGAGCATACATGATTAGCCTTTATTCATGGGTTCAAGAGAAACGCATATGTAAAGACAGGGAGAGCAATGAACATTATGAAGATGTCCGTGCGTGTGTGTGTGTGCTCCATATGCAGAGGGACCTTGGGAAAATTAATAAGATAAACATACCTCCAAATATCATGTGCCCTGCTGAGAAATCACCTTGGAGTGGAACATCACCCTGAAAGTTGGAAAGAAGGCGAAGATGGAGATACAAAGAGTACTTGAAATGCAGAATCGGGACACATTACATCGATCAATAAGAGGTGTTACTACTTGAAAATGCATACGATCATTAGAGAGAAGAAAATAGAAACGTAAAACTGCCTACAATATAGAACACGACGGCTAAAGTGGTTTGAAATGTAAGTCCACATTAACAGCACTTTGTGCTCATGACAAGGAAATCGCACCCCTATCTCTATCGAGCATGCGAGCACACCTGATGGTTTTCTTCTTCTTTGAAGCTCCAGGTAAGAACTCAATGGTTGATCTGAAATATCTACATCTCTTACATTGAAACAGAGGTTGTTGCCACCTAATTAGAATACAAAATTATTGTTGCATATAATTTCTCTAGATGGAAGATGAAAGTTTATTTTTCTCATTAATTATGCCGAAATAACCCAAGCCTTCGGCTCACTACCTCTCTCACTTTCTCCACACTTACGTCTTCTCATTATGTTCATCACATTCAGGTTAGCCTGGCCTAACCTGGAGGTATTATTCATGCTGGATGGAGGTTGGATGATGAACGTTTCTTCTCCCTTCTTTCTTCTTCCTACTGACCTTATGGGCTTGAATTGATGAGGTATACCAATTGATTTTTTTTGGCTTTTTCTTCATGCTGATTGGTGTTTTTTTATGCTTCTTCTTCACCTCTTGGTTGCCTTTGAAGTTGATTTAAGAATGTCTGAATGTTATTAGTTACTTTTGAGCATATTTCATAAGTTCATCTTCTCTATTAAACCGTCTTTTCTTTTTACTGCATTGAATTTACTTAATTTTTACATTGAATTTGGTTGATGTTGAAAAATTAGTTGTTAATATATACGTATGAACTCCAAAATTACATATGCATATTATCCATGATTCCAAAAATTACATATATGAATATTGTTTTTCATTTATCAGACATCAGATCAGTGAGCTTTATCACTTGAGCCATTACAAAGATAGGGTTTCCTCCTGCTTATTTTTTTCAAAACTCAATACTAAGGCAGGTGCATACATCCCCCACTCCAAACTTTTCTCGGTATTCTCACTTCTCCTTTCGAGTTCTTCAAACATTTTTTTGGAGCAGCAATTGATGTGTACACTGAGGTTTTTCTCTTCCAATACAGCTTAATGCCGAACATAGCCGGTTGTTTCTTAGAAACTTAGCTTCCCTCAGTTAATAATGGGCATTATAATTCTATTTAAATCTTTATAATATTTTAGATAGTTTATTAGACTTATTGAATCATAATGTTAAATGATGAACCAGTGATTACTTCCCACCAGATAAATCAATTTACTTGATTGCGGAGGCCAGTTCTGAATTTCCACATGAAAATGAGGTTTGCTCAAATTGAAATTGTTTTGTCGCTTTTTGACTTTGTTTTTATGGCATTGAAATTAATTTGACAATTGAGTATTATATTTTTTTATATATTAATTTGGTTTGACATTTGGTAATCTAAGTTTTATAATATTTGAAAGATTGTACATTCAAGGACAGCCACATATTTTCAGAAATCAAGACTACTTCGGCCTCAGACTCCCAAGGACAATCTTCACTACTTCGGCCTGAGACTCCCAAGGATTGCTTCAGGTTATATGTTTATTTTTTAAAAACTTTTTTCCCGCACCAAATGTTTCATGTATGAGAAAATCTTAGCATTTATGCTACATTTTCTGGAAGAAAATTATCAGCTACACATTATACCATTCCTTAAGTTATGGTAGTATTAAATTATGCATGCACCCTGAAATTGTTTGCTGTTTGAGTTTTCACTCGCACCAACTGTAGTAACATGTATGTGGAACTCCTTGGTATTTGCTTAAGCCATGTTTACTGCTCACAATATGTTTCAGAGATCTATAGAAATCTAAGCATTCAAATTTAAGAATTTCACTTTCGATGTTATATGTTTTTAGTTATTTAAATTTCTTAGTCTTAGTTCTCTAGATAGTAAAGTAATTAACTTAAGATCTGAAAATTGAAATATGATCATTTTCTATAAGTTGCAAGTGGAAGCTTTCACGATTTTGTTTCATGATTTCTATGTTCTATTACATATATATATATAGAGAGAGAGAGAGCGAGATACACACACTACTTAAAGCATACTGTCTAATTAAAGCATACCGTCTACCTATAACAATATTGATACAATGTTGATGTCCTAATTGGATCCGTGCATAATCTTGGTGTTTTCAAAATGTTTTTATTTGGAAGTAGTACATTATGGCTTATGGTGTTTTCAAGTTGGTTTGTTCCCACCTACCGGGTTGATAGGTTCTACATAGTAAGTTGGTTTGTTCCCACCTATCGGGTTGATAGGTTCTACATAGTAAGGTGAGCCCTAAAAATTAATTTTTAAATTTGTTTATTTCCTTATATTGTATCAAACTTATTGTAATATGCATTTGATGTTACGTGTTATTCTCTCCATCTCTACAATAAAGAAGAAATGTGGAGTCATTCCCTGCCCTCTTCCTATCGACTCCAGGCATGTATCTTTTGGGAATACATTGATGTTTGGTTTCTTCTTTACCAATTAGTTGATGTGTTTTGGGACACATGTTTCATTGACTATGCAAGGAAATACATTGGACGTTACAATCACGTAGGGACGGACGCCCGTGCCGTCGCACTCATGTAGGGCTAGAGGCCCGTGCTGTCGCACTCACGGAGGGCTGGAGGCCCGTGCCGTCGCACTCACGTAGGGCCGGAGGCCCGTGCCGTCACACTCACGTAGGGCCGGAGGCCCGTGCTGTTGCACTCACGTAGGGCCGGAGGCCCATGCCGTTTCAGTCACGGCAAGGGCTTGCGTCTATCTACATCATCTAGATGTAACCTCACCTGACAAAACTAATCTGTGTATTTTTTGTAACTGTTTATTTGAGTTCTAAGTTTCTTTATTGATTCATTATAAGCAATAATGTTGGCAAGCTTATCATGTGTTATCTCTTTCTTTTACAAAGTGTACTGTTTACATTTAACATTGTGATTTATATGTGCTTCCAATCCCCGCCAAATATGTGCTCTACATGGCTTCTTTGCTAAAAAAGAAATAGTCAGAAGAACATGTGAAGGTAATTACTTTACATATTGAGATAATGATTTCAATTTTTTCTTGGTTTGGATTGTGATAAGGCAACATGTTTTTGTTTTACCCATTTAATGTTGGACGATTTAAGTTGTTCATTGGGCTGAAACTAGAAAATATATTAGGTTTTCCCGCAAAAGAATTAAATTTTTTGTTCATTATAATTGAGATATTGATTATGTTTTTTATAAACAGGTACGCTCATAATTATGATGACATAAAAAAAATATTTTGCAGCATTTCATTTGCTTGAAAGCTTTTGTCGTGCAGTCATCATTGCTGACATTGGAGATTTCTTCACTATGGTGTAAGTGTACTCTAATTAATTGTTGTTTTTGGTTCAATAAATCCAATATTCTGACAACACAAATATATTGCATGCATTGTTGAATATTTTTTGATTGGGAATCTATTTTCATAATTAACCCGAGCATCTTTACACGGGCTACGTCTTTGCTCGATCCTCTCGGGAGGCCTTCGGCCGCATCCAGGCGGGCTTCGCCCGCATCCACATGTGCTTAAATTATACTAATATGGTGTTTGCTTGCCTCCACACGTGCTTCGCCCGTGCTTAACGCTCTGGGCGGCCTTCGGCTGCATACACAGTACAAAAACTCATTCACCATATTAGATATACACGAAAACACAACACCATATCAGCATGGGCATATGTTTGCTCTGTTTGCTTGCCTTCATCCCCTCACTAGATCTTCGGTAGGTATTTTCAATTTGATTTCATTCCTCATTTTTATATGATTGTAGAGCGAGTGTTCTCTACTTTCTTGATGGTCTTCCTTTAAGTCTGCCCCCTTTCATTTTTTGATTCAACAGTTGCAAATAGCAATTGATGTTTCTGCTTGGTATAAGTTTTTAGTCTTTTATCTTTCTTTCCTAATTTGAACTCATCAGTCAAAGATGTTTTGGAAATAGGTTATGTATGATGGACTTATTAGTGAGGGTTTACTCAAACCCAGGAGACTTGCTTCTTCTTTATTCTCTACGTATTTACATTTTAAATCTCAAGAGGTATGTTCTGCAATTTTCTCTTTTTAATTAGATCTCACATTTTTGAATATAATAATTACGAATCCTGTGCAGTAGATGGATCAAATTAATATGTGTAGGTGCATTAGTACATGGATCAACCTGGAAAATGCAAAAGAAGCATCCAAAACTCATATATAAAAGGAACCTCAGATGAACTCCACTAATAAGCCATGCTCTTGCTCGATGGTTATTTCATACGTAAATAGACAAAGCATCCAAAACTCCCATGTAAGAGCATCCAGGTTACTGCACTTGGTGATAAACATCAATGACCGAACAACCAATAAAACTTGCACAAGCACACGGATATAACAAAGAGAATGAGCAACGAAAAGTAACAATCACTTTGTTTCTTGATTTCTTTGAATTTACTAATTATTATTATTTTAAAATTTTTGTGATGTTCTCTGATTCCTTCCCTCTAATTCAAAATATGTTTTCAGAATACGAGCATCTTCGCACGGGCTACGCCCGTGCTCGATGCTCTTCGCATAGATAGTACCCACCCTGCGACGGTACCACCGCCCAAACTCGACCCCTCTACAACACTCGATCAATCGACAGGGCACAGGGAGCCCCCGTGGCCTACGCGACAGTACCCCCGCCTCGACAGTGTCCCGGCCCGGCGGCGCTTCTGCACCTCGCAAACCCCGTGCACACGACCCATGTGCCCGGTGCTCTTCCTGTACCTATTTTGTCATGTGCACGGGTGTTTGCGAGCTGCAGAAGCACCGCCGAGCCGAGAAACTGTCGAGGCGGGGGTACTATCGCGTAGGCCACGGGGGCTCCCTGTGCCGTGTCGATTGATCGAGTGTCGTAGAGGGGTCGAGTTTGGGCGGAGGTACCGTCGCAGCTAGGGTACTGTCGATGCGAAGAGCATCGAGCACGGGCGTAGCCCGTGCGAAGATGCTCGTATATATATATATACATATATATACTAGCATCTTCGAACGGGCTCCGCCCGTTCTCGATGCGTCGCTGCGGGCTTCGCCCGCAATTCGCTCGCTTGACCCCCCGGCGGGCTTCGCCCGCCCCCGACGCATTTCGCCCGCCCCCCGACGCGCGAATCTAATTATAAAAGCATTTAAAAGGATTATTAATACAATAATTAAATTAATTAATTATTAAATAATTATTAAATTAATTAATATTAAATTAATTATAAAAAAAAGGAAAGAAAACCCGGTCCCCCTCCCTTCCGCCTCCGCCTCCATGCCCGCCCCCGCCCCCACCGGCGGAGCCGCCGGCGGCCTGCCCAGCCCCCACCGGCGGGTTCGCCGGCCTCCGGCGAACCCGCCGGGGGTTGTCCGGCGGTGTCCCTGCCCGTGAGCTCCAAAACTGGAGCTCACGGGCAGGGCCACCGCCGGCGGCGGCCCTGCCTGCCAGTTTTGGAGCTCACGGGCAGGGCCACCGCCGGACAACCCCCGGCGGGTTCGCCGGAGGCCGGCGAACACGCCGGTGGGCTCCGGGCAGGCCGCCGGCGGCTCCGCCGGTGGTGGCGGGGGTGAGTCCGTGAGGGACGGGAGGGGTGCGGGAGATATCAGGATTTTGTTGAGGATGAACAGTGCTGGGGGGTTAGGATTTAGATATTAGCAGGCCAGATGTTATTGATTCAATGACCAGATTTGATTTATAGGAGATCGGACGGCTCCTGTTCATTCTATGGTGTGCCTCCCAAATGCTATATTGCTTTATATATAAAGATATATATATATATATATATATACATAATAACATATATAAGCTCAAGCTTTTTTAAGGCTAAAAAAGCTTGAGCTGGTTCTCGCATAATACATGTCAGAATTAGACAAATAATATGCGGGTCATAATATATATATATATATATATATATATATATATATATATATATATATATATATTTATGAATATATATAATATGCGGGTCATAATTACGTATGGGTGTAATTCATAGTGGACGACGGGAAGCACAGGGACGGTGGAGATCGGCCGAGTTTAGTGTTTGGCGGTGGTTGGACAATTTTGGTGTCATTAATTAATCGACAAAACAGTATGATTAAGGCCGGAACGCTGACGATCAAGCGTGTAGGACCGCCTTTTACAAAGTGGCGATCGGCGGCTGCGGGCTCGCCGGCCACCGGCCACCCTGGATTCGCCGGAGAGCACACAAACTTCTGAGTGTTAACTCTGTTCGTCGCTCATTTTTGCCCGCAGTCGCCGGGTAAAATTTTTTTCCCGCGGGTAAATTTTTAACACAACTGCGGCCGGCGTCGCGGGCTCGCCGGCCGCCCTGGATTCGTCGTCGTGCTCTCCGGCGAATCTAGGGTGGTCGGTGGCCGGCGAGCCCGAAGCCATCGACCGCCGCTGAATCCAATTCACAGGCAAATTTTTTTACACAACGACGGCCGGTGGCTGCGAGCTCGCGGGCCACTGACTGTTGGGATTTGTCTCCACAATACCTCAGATTTGTAGGAGGTCAGACCTTGAACTAAGATGAATTAAGGTGTATTTGATATTGTGTTTAAGTTGTATGTGTGCAGGTTTTATTGCCAAGTGTAGACCAATGTCAGTCTATAATGGGTCACCAAACACAGGACCATACAATGTAATCCCTCATTGTGTGATCCAAAGTGTTGGCCCATGTATAGCCTCTCTATTGGGATACACTTCCTACATGCACTTGGATTGGTGGACTGAAGTATTGAAGTTTATAGCTTCTCAGAAGAATTTTTTCTAAGTCCACATACTCGAGTAGCCTCTTTCATATACTCGAGTAAGTGACTTAGTACTCGAGTTAATCCTTAGACATACTCGAGAAGACTCTGTATACTTGTGTAGATAAGCTTACTCGAGTAAGATAGTTAGTCACTCGAGTAGGTCACTCTTTATACTCGAGTAGATCCTTCTGTCCTTAGATCCGAAATATTCTCTAAGTCCACATACTCGAGTACCTTGTTTGTTCACTCGAGTAAGTGAGTCTGTACTCGAGTAAGTTGGATTACATACTCGAGTAGACTATATTGTACTCGAGTAGGTGATAGCTTGTACTCGAGTAGTTGGTTAGTTACTCGAGTAAGTGTTCTGTTGATACTCGAGTAGATCTGCACTTCTCATCTCAGAAAGTTTCTAAGTCTACCTACTCGAGTAGTTCCCTATATACTCGAGTAAGTGACTCTGTACTCGAGTAGTAGTTTTTCATACTCGAGTAACATAGTGATTACCCGAGTAATCTTCCCTAGATACTCGAGTAGTTCACTTTCCCCTCACTCGAGTATCTCCAACTCTTCTACTCGAGTAGTTCTTCCTATTTTATCTGAGAAATTTTCTCTAAGTGTTTTTACTCGAGTATATACTCTCATACTCGAGTAGTTCTAAAATCACTCGAGTGTTGATCTCTGAATCACTCGAGTAGCTTCTCTTCTTATACTCGAGTATGCTTCTCCTATCCACTCGAGTATATAACATCTTGTACTCGAGTATGTCTCTTCTCTGACTCAAGTATATCTGTTCAATTATTCCTGAAATTCTCCAAGTATAATTTCACTGTGTATTTCGAATTAATCATTTCTGATTGGTCCACGTGTCATCTCTAATTAAATTTCTGACCGTTGGAGTCCACCTATAAATAGGTCCTTTCAGATTTGACTAATAACAAGTCTTACAGATATTATTATTTTAAGAAAGAGAAAAGTTCCAGTGAACCCTAATTTCTCACGCCGCTGCCATTGTCGTTCACGGAAGAAGGTCTGGATCGACGATCTCCGATCGCTGCTTTCAACTTTGTTTCTCCAGCGATCCAGACAAAAGATAATCACTCGATCTCGCCGAGCCTCAAAGATTTCTGATTTATTTTTCTCGATCGAGGTGATTCCGTTTTTCAGATCTGTGGATCTCTCTCAAGTCATCTTCAACATATTCTGATCAAGCCAAAGTTCTCAAGGAAGAAGACTATCAAAGATCCAGATCTGGGAAATATATTGTTTGTATTTTCTTTTCAAACAAATTTCTTTGTAGGAGTTTTTCTCCGAGTTTTGTAGGAAGACTTTATCTTCCGAGTGTAGATCCGATTTGGATCGAGTTTTGTAGGAACGTGGTTCCGAGGTGTAGGATTATTTTCAATCCGAGATAGTGGAGTAGCCGAGTCTAGTGGTTTGCTAGATCGGTGAGGAAAATGGACGTACCCAAGATTGGGGAACCACTATAAATCTCTTGTCGTCTGTGTGATTGCTTGATCTTTGCTGTGTTAATTTTTATTCCGCATTTGACACGCACTTCACCTATTCACCCCCCTCTAGGTGAGTTAGGTAGACAACTTAGTTTTCTCAATTGGTATCAGAGGGAGGTTGATCGTTAAAAGGTTAACACCTTGATCTAATCCTTACCAAGTTGTCTCAAGAGAAATTTCAAGCATGAGTAAGACCAAGGATTTTGCTAAGCTCCCTATCTGCACCAAGAATAATTTTCCTATGTGGAAGGAAAGAGTCAAACTATTTATGGAAGCAGTAGATCCCCGGATCTTCATGATTGTTGAAGAAGGTCCCCACATTCCTATGACCACCTCCACCATAGATTCATCTAAGCAAGTTCCAAAGAAATTGATGGATCTCGATAAGGACGAGATTGCACTTGTCTCATTGGACAAGAAAGCTAAAAATATTATCGCAAGTGCAGTCGATGACTCAATGCTGCAGAATCTGATTCATTGCCAATCTGCCAAGGAGATGTGGCAATCCCTAGTGACTCTAATGGAAGGTATAGAAGAAGTGAAGGATGATCGAAGGTCCCTACTGAACTAGAAATATGAAGCCTTCAGGCAGGGTCATAAGGAAGCCATAGCTGACACTTTTGAGAACTTCTTCAAGATAGTAAATGGCCTCAGAGTTTATGGACGTGTCTTCACCAATGGGGAACTCAATGACAAATTCTTAAGATCCCTAACCAAGGAATGGGACAATAAGGTATGTGCCATTCGGGAGTTTGGAAGGTTAGCTGAGACAGACCCGCAGAATCTGTTCGGAAAGCTTATGTCTTACGAGCTGCAAATCAACTCAAGAAAAGCTGAAGAAGAGATAAGCAGGTCCGCATCCAAGGAGAAGTCCGTCGCTCTAAAGGCAGATAGCTCAAGGAAGACAAAGGCTAGCCCTCCTGCCCAAGTTCCTGAAGCTGATGAAGAAGAATCATCTGATCCAAGCTCATCTGGCTCAGAACTATCTGAAGGAGAGTTCTCATTGCTCTCCCGACAATTCAAGAAATTCTTAAATAAGAAGAAGCAATGGAGAGGCAAAGATGCCTCATTCAGAAGATCACGACGTGACGGTGATCAACGAAAGAAAGGCTCAAGTAGCCATGACAGGTATAACCCTAAACAGAACAAACAGATTTCGACTGACATCGTTTATTATTGCTGCAATAAGCCAGGTCACGTCATCGCGGATTGCCCTCACAAGAAGAAAGAGGGCGGCAGACGAGAGGAAAAGAAATCCTCATACCACAAGAAGAGGACAGAGAAGAGTCTAGTAGCCAAGAAGAGCAAAACTCTCAGCGACTCCGACTCATCTGAGTCAAGTGAAGAAGAGGAAGCTTACTTTGGGCTCATGGCTCACTCAGATGATGAACAAGTCCCCCAGTTCACTGGGGAGGTAAAATCTCACACTCCTCTCTCTGATTCTGATGATGATAATGAGCAAGAGGGCTATTCCTCTGAAGATGAATCTGAACTCATGGCCCAGTGCAAAGAGTTGCTCATTACCTACGAAAAATGTCGTAGAGTAGTGAAAACTCAAGCCAAAGAGATAAAATCTCTACAGGCTAGTGAGAGCAACTTGAGAGAAGAAGTCGCTAAGACTAACTCTCTTCAAGAGAACTTCAATAGTGCTATGGATGAATACAATCAAGCTCTCAAACACCTCGACCTTAAAGAGGAAATCATCAAAGAGTTGGAACAACGACTTGAGGCTGAGAAGAAACTTGTTGATAGTTTCTCAAAGCCTAAGACAGTTCTTCCACTCGTTGCTGAATTCTCAGCTAAGGCCAAGGGTGCTGGTTTAGGCCACATTGGATCTTCTAGTAAATCCTCTAGGAGAAACAAGGCCAAGAGAAAGAATAAGGCTGCCCAGAAGGCTCTAGCTGAAGAAAAAGGGAAAGCTCCCTTGGAACCTGTTCTGTTCAAGAAAGTCATCTTTCCTACGAACGAACTCGACTATGAGTCTACCTATGGACACTTTTCTAAGCCGATCCCTGAGAAGCCTAAATCAAGATACCAAGGTTGGACTCGTCCTCGTAACTTTGGCGAGAGTGTCTTCAAAGCGCCTTATGAAGAGATTCAACTTCAAAGCTATGGACCTTATGCTCATGGTCATAACATCAAGAAGACACCAAAGGTAAAACCTATTGTGGAAAAGCCTATGAAGGAGAAGACTTCATGTAGCTGTCTTCATCATGAAGCCTCCTCCTCCAAAATCAAGGTTCTTGCTAGACCATCACTTCAGAAAATCAAGCAGGAATACACTAGGCAAAGATACAACAGGTTCAACTGTTGGTGTTGTGGCAGAATTGGTCACTTTGCCATCGATTGTTGGTTCAATCCTAGTAATGCTGCAACCCCTCAAGTTAGCAACGTGAGAATGACCACTCATGAGGCTAATACTCGTAGGGGGAGTTTTCTAACTCGAGACCAAGGACCCAAACGTGTTTGGGTTCCTAAGGCTAAGTGATTGTAATTGCAGGTATGTCCAAAGGCCACCAAAATGCCAATCTGGTATTTGGACAGCGGATGTTCTCGGCATATGACCGGGACAAGAAGCCTACTCCAGAATTTCACCTCAGTCTGCAACGGACCAAAGGTCATCTTTAGAGGTTCAGATCGAGGGATAACTAAAGGCTATGGTATGATTTCTAACGGTAGCGTTTCCTTTTCGGATGTAGCCTATGTTGAAGGATTGGAACACAATCTCATCAGCATAAGCCAACTATGCGATAAAGGATATGTAGTTGAATTTCATGCTGACAAGTGTTTGATAAAATCGGTTAATAACCGGGAAACTATTTTATCAGGCACTCGAAGCAGAAATATTTTCTGTTTAAATTTCATTTGTATTGACACTTCTACACCAGTATGTCTTTAGCAAAAAGTAGTGCATCTCTTGCTGACCAATGGCACAAGAGACTAGCACATATTAATTTTAAAACTATTAATATATTATTCTCTCAAAACTTAGTACGTGATGCCCCCAATGTCAAGTGCGTTACGGACAGCCCTTGTCATGCCTGTATCAAAGGCAAGCAAACAAGGAGTTCATTTAAAAGCATAATAGGCAAGGATTCCAATAGAAGCTTACAGCTTCTCCATATGGACTTGTTTGGTCCACTGCAAGTTAGAAGTTTGGGAGGTAAGGAATATACGTTGGTTATTGTGGATGATTACTCGCGCTTTGCGTGGGTGTTCTTTCTGAAACACAAGTCAGATACCTTCAGCATTTTCACAAATTTTGTTAGGCAAATCCAGAATGAATACAACTGTTCCGTAGTCAAAATCAGGAGTGGCAATGGAATGGAATTCAAATCTGGAGCCATGACAGAACTCTGTGAAAGTCAAGGTATCTTTCATGAGTTTTCCTCTCCTCGCACTCCACAACAAAATGGAGTAGCTGAGAGAAGGAATAGAACACTCATAGAGGCTTGCCGGACCATGTTGAGTGATGCTTCACTTCCAGAGTACTTCTGGGATGAAGCCGTCAACACCGCTTGTCACGTGCAAAATCGAGCTCTCATCAACAAGAACCATGATAAGACTCCTTACGAACTTTTAAAAGGCAGGAAACCAACCATTTCGTATTTTAGAATCTTTGGCTGTAAGTGCTTCATTCTTAACAACGGTAAGTATCACACTACCAAGTTTAGTGAGAAAAGCTTTGAAGGTATTTTTGTAGGTTATAGTAGCCATAGTAAGGCCTATAGAGTATTCAATAGAAAAACTCTAGTAGTAGAAGAGTCGATACATCTTGTATTTGATGAGACGAGTCTGCTGCACAGCAACTCGTCTAGTGTGCCTAGTGTAGATATAGGTACAAAGTTGAAGGAACTTAGCTTGGATGAAACTACTAAAGATAAAGACGAGACGTTCATCAAGATCACCTCTACAACCCCTATTGGAGAGATAGATGATCAAGATGAAGAACACATCCCAGCTGAAGATGCAACTCTAGTGGCCGAAGAGATCCCAGATGCAAGGACTTTAGAGTTCAGACACTTGAAGGATCATCCCATTGATCAAATCATAGGAGATCCTCAAGATGGCATCAAAACTCGTCGAGGTACAACTAACGAGAATTTACACTTAAGTTTTCTTTCACAGGTTGAACCAAAGAAATTTGAGGAAGCCAACTCCGACGCATCCTGGATCCTAGCCATGGAAGAAGAACTGAATCAGTTCAAACGATGCAAAGTTTGGACACTTGTTCCTAGACCCAAGGGTAAGAACGTCATTGGGACAAAATGGGTTTACCGGAACAAGATGGACGAAGATGGAACCATTATAAAGAATAAAGCCAGACTTGTCGCAAAGGGATATCGTCAAGAAGAAGGAATTGACTTCGACCAGACTTATGCTCCAGTGGCAAGACTGGAGGCGATCAGGTTATTTCTTGCCTACGCTGCACTTAAGGGCTTTACCGTCTATCAGATGGACGTTAAGTCCGCCTTCCTAAATGGTGACATAAAGGAAGAAGTGTATGTAGAGCAACCACCAGGTTTCGTTGATTCAACTTATCCTAATTATGTTTACTTATTACAAAAAGCTTTATATGGTCTTAAACAAGCTCCTCGAGCTTGGTATGAGACGCTGTCCACCTTTCTTCTTGAGAACAAGTTCACTAGAGGAAAGATAGACAAGACATTATTTCTTAGGGAAATAAAAGGCAAGATCTTGCTAGTGCAAATCTATGTCGATGACATTATTTTTGGCTCTACAGATAACAACCTCTGCAAAAAGTTTTCTAAACTTATACAAGAGAAGTTTGAAATGAGCAGTATGAGAGAGCTGAAGTATTTCTTAGGGCTTCAGGTGAAACAATCTGAGGATGGAATCTTCATCTCACAGACCAAGTTCACCAAAGAGCTACTCAAGAAATTCGGAATGGAGAATGCAACCTCTATGAGGACTCCAATGGCCTCAGCTATGTCTCTAGACAAGGATGAGAAAGGGAAACCTTTTGATGAAACCAAGTACAGAAGCATAATTGGGTCCTTGCTCTACCTTACCGCAAGTAGACCAGACATAATGTTCTCAACATGTGTATGTGCTAGATTTCAGGTGAACTCTAAGGAATCTCATTACATTGCTGCAAAGCGAATCTTGAGATACCTCAAAGGTACACCAAATCTTGGCTTATGGTACCCAAGAAGTAATGATTGTGAACTAATTGGATTTTCAGATGCAGATTTTGCAGGAAGCAAAGACGACAGGAAAAGTACTTCCGGGACTTGTCAATTCCTCGGAAGGAGACTTATTTCCTGGAGCAGTAAGAAACAGAACTGTGTTGCCATCTCAACAGTTGAATCAGAGTACATCTCTGCAGGCAGCTGTTGTGCACAGCTTCTCTGGATCAAAAATCAGTTTGAAGACTACAACATGAAGTTCCAGAACATTCCTTTGTTTTGCGACTCATCCAGCGCTATAGCAATCGCCAACAATCCAGTCTTCCACAGCCGGACTAAGCACATAGAGATTCGTTATCATTTCATCCGGGAGCATGTGGAAAATGGAGACATAGATCTACAATATGTCTCTACAGACAGGCAAGTTGCAGATATATTCATCAAGGCGCTGGACGAGTCCAAGTTCTCGTTCTTCAAAACGGAACTTGGGCTGCTCAACAAAGAAGACTAGTATGATGGCTGCTCAGAGTAACAGATTTCAGTGGCAATATCCATCTCCCAAGGAAAATTGTCTTTCAAGTAAAATATACTCGAGTATATCCAGACAGATACTCGAGTAGACGGAAATTACTCAGGTAAAAGGACTTACATACTCGGGTACTTGACAATATACTCGTGTACAAACTTGGCCTACTCGAGTATGCTCTATCTAATACTCGTGTATGATGTTACCTACTTGAGTATGCTCTATCTAATACTCGTGTATGATGTTCCCTACTCGAGTATACGGGATTCATATCAAGGATTTCTAATTTTTCTATTCGCACCAAGCTATTTGCCGCTTCATTCAGGTATGAATTTATTCCTTTTAACCTAATTAGAATTATATATATATAGAAAAAATCAGGAAACCCCTTTCCACTTCTTATTCACTCGAGTAGCCGCCGTCTCTTCATCTTCCGGAAAACCGCAGAGCATCGTCGTCTTCGCCTCTCCCGTCCTCCAGAATCGCAGATGGCCCCCTCTTCCAAAATCGGCATCGGCTCAGAACTTGCCCCCGCAGGGATAGCCGATCTTTCAGATGATTTTAGAAATCTTCTGATTTTACTCGAGACCGCCGGACTGTCGTTCGTTCTCCAGACGCCGTACCAAGTTATTTTCCCAGCTGTTGAAGAGTTCTATCAAAATCTGAAGGTGAAACGAAATGGAAAGCTCCTGAAATCCAAGGTCAGAGGGATAAAAATCCGACTGGACAAAGACTCACTAGCTGCTCTGTTAAAACTACCAGTAGTAGAGGATGATGACGAAATGACTGCTGAAGACTCAGTAAGAACCAGTTTATTCTGTGGAGGTAACCCTCAAGCCCATTCCTTTAGCAGAGCTGATTTCAACTTAGAAGGAAAATTTCTAGTGGATGTAATTGCTAAGATACTGCTATGCAAAACTTATTCCATTCGAGACATTTCTATGGAAATGTTTGATATAATGCAAGCCATTATCTGCCGCAAACGATTCCAGTTTGGACTGTTGATCCTAGATAAAATCAGAGAAAGCATTAAGCATCCTAATTTTGCAAGAATTATTTCCCTCCTTCTTCATGAAATCAATCCTTTAGTTTTTAACTTATCTAAAGGGACTCCACTGCATCACATGAAAAAAGTTTCTCCATCCAGCGATATGAAATTAAAATTCTGAACTCAGCCCAAGCATCCAAAGCTGCTATCCCTTCAGTAGATTCCCAAGAAACAAGTGTACCTGATGACAGGATTCCATCTCCTCCTCCACATCACACTGCTGCTACCTCTGGTGCAACAGTTGAGGGGGAGCCTGCCTCATCTCATTCTCAGTACCCAGCTTCATCAGAACCCTCACAGCAAGCAGAAGTCAGGGACTCTCTCCCTCCAATTTCTCCTCCTCCAGCAGATCCCCACTCAGAGATTCCAGATCCAGCAATCCTTCTATCTACTGCAGAAGATATCAATAAATTGATTGATGAGCTCAGCTCAGATGCACCCCTATTTCAAAATGAATCAGTTGTACTGACTCCAGTGGCTCAGATTCCTGCTAAGTCTCCTGCTAAGACTCCAGCACAGTCTCCAGTTCAGTCTCCTGCTCAGTCCTCTGCTGTAGAGGAAAGCCAGCCTGACAATATTCTTTTGTCTGATGATGAGGAAGTATCTCCAAAATAAGTGGAGGCTCCTCTGAGGACTTTGGACTTCTCTATTCCCTCCTTCATTAATACAGAAGAATCTGCTCAGATAGAATCTTTTAAAAGAGCTGAAAGCTCAGTGGAAATTACTGAAATCCCTCCATGGGTTATTCCTGCTCCTTCAGTCCCTCTCCCCACTTCAACTCCTTCTACTTCTTCAGATCTGGTAAGCAAGATTGAACAGCTACTCAGTGAACAAAGAAAGTACTTTGATGACTCTCTAGCCTCAGTAAATAACAAAGTCTCTACTCTTGAAAAGGAGATGAGTAGAGGCTTTGCTGAAATTCAAGCTAATACTGATGAGCTCAAGAGATTGTTTCAATTGGGTGGAAAAGCTTTAGATCACACTATTACAAGTATAGGTGAACTAAGGAATCAAGCTGAAACTGTTGCTCATAATCAGATAATATTGGACAAGAATGCTGAAGCAAATGTGATGAAAGTATGTGAAGAGGTTGGCACTTTCAGAGATGAAGCAATTGCCCAGCTAGCGGTAGATATCAGCAAGGGTGAGAAAGTTGTCAAAGAACAAGTTGAAAAAGTAGTTGAAAAACTGTCTGAATAAGCTCAAACAACTATGAATGATCTAGTCAAGAATATGAAAGCAGATATTCCATCTCAACTCCAATCTGTCAAGTTCTACATTTATGATACAGCTGTATGGGTAAATAATCAGAACTTCCCAAATTCTCAACTCAACCCTACCATCATTCCCAAGTTTTGGACCCTCTTGAAGAACATCCTCCAGCAGATGCTCCAGCTCAGGCAAACATTCCAGGAGATGTGCCAGTCTTTTCACCCAGACCTGCTGGTGATGTGACTGAGCCTCCTCTCTTTTACACTGATATTTGGCAAGATGAACTTCCTCCTAGTTCTCAAGGTGTCCCAAAGAAGAAAAGGAAATATGGTGACGGCTCTTCTGCCAGCCGTTCTGCACCTAGAAAAGAGCCTGCCCCAGCTTCTGAAGGTAGATCAGAAATTGTTCATTCTGAAGTTTGGAGTCCAACCTCCAAATCTCTGATCCTTGATACCCTGAAGCTAGTAACAGATCTTGGTGAGCACAGAGATCAGTATTACAGTTATTCAGAATGGAAAGCTTATGAAGCATCTCAGATCAAGATCAGACTTCATGACAGAAATTGGGGATACAACAACCCAGCTGCTCCTCCTAGGCCCAGAACATATTTTCCTAAACCTTTCAGTTACCTAGAGAGGCAAGAGCTGAAGAGAGAAAGAATGCACAGAGGAGCCCCCTCTTGAGTCAATGAGAATGTGGAAATGGACTTTTCAATATGTTAAAAACATTTCTATATATATATTTTTTTGATTCTGATTATGGCTATCTTATTATTTATCATGCTTCAGTTTATTTTTTTTAAAGTATATGTGTGTTGTTCTTTTTACTCTAAGTAATTCACCTTAGTGTAGAGGGTGCTGACATCTACAAATAGGGGGAGATTGTTGGGATTTGTCTCCACAATACCTCAGATTTGTAGGAGGTCAGACCTTGAACTAAGATGAATTAAGGTGTATTTGATATTGTGTTTAAGTTGTATGTGTGCAGGTTTTATTGCCAAGTGTAGACCAATGTCAGTCTATAATGGGTCACCAAACACAGGACCATACAATGTAATCCCTCATTGTGTGATCCAAAGTGTTGGCCCATGTATAGCCTCTCTATTGGGATACACTTCCTACATGCACTTGGATTGGTGGACTGAAGTATTAAAGTTTATAGCTTCTCAGAAGAATTTTTTTCTAAGTCCACATACTCGAGTAGCCTCCTTCATATACTCGAGTAAGTGACTTAGTACTCGAGTTAATCCTTAGACATACTCGAGAAGACTCTGTATACTTGTGTAGATAAGCTTACTCGAGTAAGATAGTTAGTCACTCGAGTAGGTCACTCTTTATACTCGAGTAGATCCTTCTGTCCTTAGATCCGAAATATTCTCTAAGTCCACATACTCGAGTACCTTGTTTGTTCACTCGAGTAAGTGAGTCTGTACTCGAGTAAGTTGGATTACATACTCGAGTAGACTGTATTGTACTCGAGTAGGTGATAGCTTGTACTCGAGTAGTTGGTTAGTTACTCGAGTAAGTGTTCTGTTGATACTCGAGTAGATCTGCACTTCTCATCTCAGAAAGTTTCTAAGTCTACCTACTCGAGTAGTTCCCTATATACTCGAGTAAGTGACTCTGTACTCGAGTAGTAGTTTTTCATACTCGAGTAGCTTAGTGATTACCCGAGTAATCTTCCCCAGATACTCGAGTAGTTCACTTTCCCCTCACTCGAGTATCTCCAACTCTTCTACTCGAGTAGTTCTTCCTATTTTATCTGAGAAATTTTCTCTAAGTGTTTTTACTCGAGTATATACTCTCATACTCGAGTAGTTCTAAAATCACTCGAGTGTTGATCTCTGAATCACTCGAGTAGCTTCTCTTCTTATACTCGAGTATGCTCCTCCTATCCACTCGAGTATATAACATCTTGTACTCGAGTATGTCTCTTCTCTGACTTGAGTATATCTGTTCAATTATTCCTGAAATTCTCCAAGTACAATTTCACTGTGTATTTTGAATTAATCATTTCTGATTGGTCCACGTGTCAGCTCTAATTAAATTTCTGACCGTTGGAGTCCACCTATAAATAGGTCCTTTCAGATTTGACTAATAACTGATGAGGAAGTCCTCAGACAAGCCCTTGATGCGCTGTCTGAATTGCTCAAATACTCAAAGCATAAGAGGTCGTGAGAGGGTGAGGTCGCTGCCGATCTGCCCCTACCAATAAGAAGAAGCTGAAGACTTTGAAGAAATCGCTCGCCTCCAAAGCCGGCAACCCGCCTCCGCCGCCTGAGAATGTCACCTTTACGTCCGACATTCCCAAACCTTCTGCTAACACCCAATGACTTCTCGACATCCTCGGGCTGAGCGACATTCCTGACCTATCGGTTCCTGATGTCATCCAGGTATCGGAGCCGAGTTCTCCTGCCCGGAAGGTCGTTTATTCTAGAGCACAATCACAGGCAGAACTGGCTGCCCCGTAAGGTCGTTATCTCACCGATCCTATCAAAAGTTTTGTCTGATGTCGATGCCTTGCTGACTTGTTTCTTATACTCGCAGATATTCTGTCGTTTACCACTTTCGAGGTTCTTGATGTCACTCCTCTGCGAGGGATACCACTGATCGCCCATCAAGCTTGGAAGGGGGTCAAAACCATGCACGCTGTTTGGATCAACCTCGACTCCAAGAAGGTGTCTGAATCACAAACCTTTTCGGTGAGGGAGGATCCTCCGGCGAGCAAGGACCCACCTGCGAGGAAGGATCCTCTAGCATCCAAGACTCCACAACATGGGATGAGTAAAGTCCCTCCCCCTCCCGCAATTGACAAACCGCTATCGGTGGCGAGTGAGCATCCCTTTGCCGCCACTGCCTCCTCCTACAACAATCTTGCAGCAACCGACGAGTACTCCATTGCCTCCGCCGCCTCCTACGACGACAATCTCACAGCAACCGACGAGTACGCCACTGCCTCCGCCTCCTACTCTGACGAGCGCACGACCATCGGCGGCGACCACGGTGCTACTGTCTCCTCCTCCTCTACTAGAGAGCTCGGCTCAAAAGCCGGAGAGGCAGCGGACAAACTACTTCCCACTGAGGACCGGGGATCGCGATCATGGAGGTCGCGGATAGGGGAAACCTGTCTATCGCGTGGGCGGCTTGTCCTTAGGCCCGCGAGGATTTACCGGTCACGGCCATTCCCCCTGGCGATCTCGAGCCCCTCGACAATCTAACTTGCGCTACTGCTGAACCGGTTTGTTTGATGGCGCTGTCTTATAACTTTGGCGACTTTCATTTTGCCTTGACAGGTCGCCGCAAACTCCTGGAGGTTCTTTCATTGAGTCCCTCGAGCTTTCTGGAGATGAGTACCGTCGAGCTGCTGCTCACGCCTACGTCGAGTTGGAGACCAAGTTCGACCAACTCGCCATTTGCAAGCCTCATCGCCGTATCTCATCGATGGAGGTGAGGATGACGAAGATGGAAGAACTCTGGGACAATTTGGCAAATTACGAGGCCCGCTTCCACATGATCCAAGTGATTGACCGGCGAATGGAAATGAACAAACATCATGTCCAGCTCATTCTTGACGAATTGGTCGGTATGCGCGCGAACATGGGGTCTGTCGGGCGGCTGGCAAGGACGAAAGAGCAACTACGGCGTGGCGATGACGCGATATCGGTGGCTACGGAGCATTACAGGCGAGCTCGCGAGATGGGTTGGGCTGGGAGACATCCAAATCCTCCAGAGCGGCCTCTCAGGACATAGATTTTTTATTTTTCTTATCATTTGAGCTCGCCTCTGGCAACTATGTAATGAACAGTAATCTTAATTTGTAATAAGCGAGTTTGAATCTCGCACCACTGAATGCGGAGATTCTATTTGGTTGACGTTTTCCGCATGCTCATTTCTTCTCTACGATGTCTCGAATTTGTTTTATGCCGGCTCTTGCGAGATGGCGAGATTATGAAATGTCCCGTGCAAGATAGAGCTTATACCAAGGATCGACCTAATTGTTAGGATGCGACTAAGTTGGATACTCACCCGAGCATGATATACCCCCTGCCTCTGCCTATAAATAGAGGGGGTATGTAAGACTTAAGTACGTTGTTGCGATCTTCGAACTTGTGCTCGCGAGTAACTGCCCTTGCTCCCGTCTTCCTTTACTTTTTATCTCTACTCGCCTCTCTTTTCTCGCATACTTAACTCGCCCAAGATGGTTGGAGACGATGATAGTGCTCGCCGACAAGCCCATGTCGCAAACTTCACCGACGCCGCCTTCAAGAAATCCATCACCTTTGAGCAAGATCTAGAAGAATTTCAAAAAAGACATATTCCAGAGGGATACTCGGCCAGGCTCCCCGCCCGGAACGAGCGACTAAACACCTATATTTAAGGTGCAATGGTACTATCCCTTCACCACTTCGGGGTCGGCCTGAGACTTCCGTTATGGCCTGAATATCACCAGATTCTGCGATATTTCGGTATTACGCCCGCCCAGATCAACCCCAATGGTGTAGCAATCATCATGGGATTCCTCTACTTCCTTTGAGAAGAGAGGATCGCCTTCGACTTCACCGTCTTTTGGAAGGTGTTCACCGATGGAGCGAGTACTTGGTCATCATCGACGATGACTTCGAAGGCGTTCTTGGAAGGCTGCATTAACTTGCCGATGTCACCTTTCTACCGCCGATATTGGAGGGCGCACACGAGAGGTTGTTCGCAGCCTTTCGCGGGCGTCGCTTCGACGTCATCCACCGATGAATCAACTTCAATGTGCTCAATGAAGTTCTTCCCTGCGATGGTAGAAATAAGCGAAATCCTAGTATACTTTCCTGATTATTTTGTCACTATTGGATATCGCGCTTATCTTTGATTTTTGTAGAAGTTCGCGAGCTCCCGCAGAATCCGCTTCCTCCGGCAAAGGAAGTCGCGTCATCGCTCCCGGAATCCTCCATCCTTCTATCCAAAGTGGAGCAGAAGAAGAAGCCCGCCAAAGGGAAGGGGAAGGCCAGGTCACTGGACCATGCGAGCAAGAGGGCCAAGGTTTCTCGCCAGCTATTCGATGAGAGAGAATCTCTGGCTGATGTCAGGGTGCCCTACTTCCACCCAAACGCTTGGCATGACCGGCCGTCATTGAGCATGATTCTCCCCCATGTCTCCATGTGTCAGCCATTTAATGGACCGCCAATTATTGCCATAAATATGTTTTCTTGAAATGAGGAATATATTTGTTGCATAGATAGATCCCAAATGTCTCATCACTATTTTATCTTTAACCCGATTCAACCGATATAAAAATGAACCGGCCAACACAGCTTTTTAGACTGAAGAATTCTCTAAGTCCAAAAGCATTGAGTGGTGTCGACACCACTCAACGCTGCATTGAGTGGTGTCGACACCACTCAATGCCTTTAGCACACCAGACAAAAGCGTTGAGTGGTGTCGACACCACTAAACGCCGTCAGCCCAGACAAAAGCATTGAGTGGTGTAAACACCACTCAATGCCGCGTTGAGTGGTGTTGAAACCACTCAATGCCGTCAACCCAGACAAAAGCGTTGAGTGGTGTCAACACCACTAAACGCCGTGTTGAGTGGTGTTGACACAACTCAATGCCAACATCATCCCGCAGTTTTAGTAAAATGGCATCGAGTGCGTTGATACCACTCAACACCGTGTTGAGTGGCGTCGAGTTCATTCGACGCTTCGTCGAATGGCGTCGAGTTCATTCGACGCTTCGTCGAATGGCATCGAGATCACTCGACGTATAAAGTTTCCCGAGTATTTTTCGTCGAGCTCACTCGACGCCTTTTCAAATGGCGTCGAGACCTCTCGATGCCTAAGGTTTTTCGAGTATTTTCTAAGTTAAATTAGTCGAGTGGCGTTGTGTTCACTTGACCCACTCGATGCTTCCCGAGCCTGAGTCAATTTTATTGACTCAAAATGTGTTCAAGGGTCCTAGCACAAAATGGGATTTTACAAATCCCATAAATAAAAAAAATAATTTCGTCCCCGAAATTTCAAGTACGGGTCTACAGGATTTTATGCACAAGAATTTTAAAGACTTTAAACATAATTAAAAGGTAGCTGAGATGAAAAGCACCTGGTAGCGTTCGCGCATCAGATCCATTGGCTCCATGGTGTGCTCCTCCCTTCATGATTGGACCACAACACCTTGACTAAGGGAACCTTCTTCTTTCGTAGTACTCGAGTCGATGTATCATTGATCCGAACTTGCTCTAAACGGACTGATCTATCAGTTGCTACTGGGCCTATTGTAGTAGTAATATGCTGCTCTGGCCGAAGGAGAGCTCTCTGAAGTGAAGAGACATGGAAGACATCGTGCAAAGCACCTAACTCAGGCGGCAACTCTAACCTATACGCCAAAGGACCGATCCACTCCAGGATCAAGTCCTTAAAATCGAGGGCTGAGCTTTTTGTGCCTTCGCACCCACGAGACACCATGCACTGGACGTATCTTAAAGAAAACCTTGTGCCCTACCTGAAACTCCACCTTCCGATGGCTCACATCGTAGTACTTGGCCTGCCTACTTTGTGCCTCCAGCATCTGATCCCTGACCAGCCGTATCTGAGCATCCGTATCCTCAATATAGTCCGACCCCAGTTCTCTAGGGTCCTCATCCTGGACCCAAGATAGTGGTGTTCGACACTTCCTGCCGTATAGAGCCTCATATGGTGTCATCCCAATGCTCGCCTGGTGACTGTTGTTGTAGGAGAATTCAATCAGGTGCAATGGTCTCTCCCAGGGTTTCCATGTGTCTAGTATACATAGACACAACATATCCTCCATAGTCCGGTTGGTCCGCTCTGTCTAGCAGTCGGTCTGCAGATGGAAAGCGGTGCTAAAAGCAAGCTGAGAACCCAAGTATACTTGCATTGCTCTCCACTCCCTAGAAGTGAACCTACCGTCACGATCTGAGACAATCATCCTGGGGACGCCGTGGTACCTAATGAACTGTTCCACAAACAACCTCACCAAAACAGCAACTGGGATGTCCTTCCTGATTGGTATAAACCGGGCTACTTTGGTCAGTCTATCGATAATGACCCATATAGAGTCTTGCCCAGAGTGGGAGTGAGGCAATCCGTGCACGAAGTCCATAGCTATATTTTCAAACTTCCACTCTAACACTGGTAATGACTGTAGTAACACTCTTGGGCTCTTGCACTCTACCTTTACCCGCTGGCAGGTCTCGCAATGAGCCACATAATATATGATTTCCCTCTTCATCCCTGGTCAGTATATGCTCCTCCGCAGATCCGCTGTCATCTTGGTGATACTGGGGTGCACTGAGTACTAAGAACAGTGTGCCTCCCTGAGTATATCCTCCCGGACACCGCCTCCTGTGGGTATATAGACACGGCCACAGAAATGAACGAGGTCATCGCACAAATAATAGTCCTCCGACTTGCCCCCTTCCAAGGCTATAAATACTGGCTCCAAATCTGCATCCAGCCTCTACTGTTTCCTAATACGCTCCCGTATGTCACACTCGATGACCAAGGAGTTCAAGTACTCTTAATAAACATCCGGCTTGGCTATGGAAACTATGGTAATGTGCATATCCTCCAGCATTCGTACCAGCATCATATCCATCACCCGGGGCTCCGGTCCAGTAGTGCTAGCTCTCCTGCTCAAGGCATCTGCCACGGTGTTCGCCTTCCCTGGGTGATAATGCATCTTGTAGTCATAGTCGTACAGGAACTCAAGCCATCTCCGTTGGCGCAGATTTATATCATTCTGCGCATCAATATATTTGAGGTTCTTGTGATCTGAGAAGATATCACAATGAACCCCATACAAGTAATGCCTCCAAGTATTTAATGTGAATATCACAACCCCGAGCTCCAAACCATGTATGGGGTAGTTCTGTTCGTGCTTTTTCAGCTGTCTCGAAGCATACCCAATAACATGTCCATGCTGCATCAGGACTATACCAATCCCATGATATAATGCGTTGGTATAAATGTGAAATCCTTCCTTCCTAGATGTAAGTGCAAGGATGGTGGAAGAGGTGAGCCTGTCATTCAACTCCTGGAACGCTGCTTCACACTTCTCGGTCCAAGTAAATGCTGCATCCTTCTTTGTCAAGGATGTGAGGTGGAGTACTACCCTTGAGAACCCCTCCACGAACTTGCGATAATATCCCGCCAATCCCAAGAAACTGCGTATATTTGAAGCTGACTTTGGTCGTGGCCAATCTCGAACGTCCTTTACCTTGGCCGGGTTCACAGCCAATCCAGCTCCACTAATGATATGCCCCAAGAATGCTACCTCCTGCAGCCAAAAATAGCACTTGGAGAACTTTGCATACATCTGATGCTCCCTCAGCTTGCCCAACACCAGTGCCAAATGCTGGGTATGCTCCTCCTTTGTCTGGGAGTAGATTGAAATGTCATCGATGAAGACTATAACAAATTTATCCAGGAAGGGCTCGAAGACACAATTCATCAGACTTATAAATGCGGAAGGTGCATTTGTGAGTCCGAAGGGCATCACCAGGAACTCGTATAGGCCGTACCGAGATCTAAAGGCTGTCTTCAGGATGTCCTCCTCCTGAATATGCAGCTGATAGTACCCGGACCTCAAATCCAGCTTGGAGAACCAAAAGGCTCCTTGTAGCTGATCAAAAAGCTCGTAGATCCGGTGCAACGGATACGTGTTCCAGACTGTCAACCGGTTCAGCTCCCGATAGACGATGTAGAGCCGCAACGATCCATCCTTCTTCTTAACAAATAGCACAGGTGCTCCCCACGGTGATGAGCTAGGTCTGACAAATCCTGACCCCACTAGCTCCTGTAACTGGGTCATGAACTCTGCTAGCTCCTTGGGGGCCATTCTATATGGTGTTCGAGATATGAGCTTCGCTCCCGACACAAACTGAATCCGAAATTCCATATCCCTAGTCGGTGGCAATCCGAGAAATTTCTCCGGAAATACATTGGAGAAATCCCTAACCATCGGGATATCAACAATAGAAGCTGCTGCTCTCGCCATCTCGAAGCAGATTATGTATACCTCCTCCCCTTGCTCATAGGCCTTGACATCTTGTATATATGATAATAGAAGGTGGGAGATTGTCTAATACCTTCAATGATGATGTCGGTGTCCCCATGTCGTAAGGTGATCCTCCTTGATGGGCAATCGATCTGGGCATTGTTCCAGTACAACCAAGTCATGCCCAAGATCAGATCGAAGTCTGGCATTCTCAAAACGTCGCCGGTGCTTTGAAGGTCTTTCCTCCAATTTCTGCCGCCATGTTACACTTGGTAGATGATAATAACTCTGATCCGTCTGGCAGACGCACCCTCCCGGTTACGCCTGTGAATCAGTCTATTACCGCTAGTCCTTCAAGGAAGGCTTCTGATACAAACAAGTGTGAAGCACCCGTATCGAACCATGTATGAGAGGGCTTGTCGCTGATAAAGGCGATGCCTAGGGTTTTTGTTTGAATTATAACATGTTTGTTGTTTTACTAAGGTTGTCAAAGTACTATAAAATGAAAGCTAGAATGCAATTAATTTTAAGTACCTATAATAACATCCTTGGGGTTCCTTGGCTCGGCGAGGTCCAAAGCATACATCTTCTCCTGTCCATGTCCTCAACCATAATGGCCTCGACCTCGGCCTCGACCTAGACCCTGTTGTGCCGGAGGTGCTACCAAAGGTGGAGGAGGAGGTGGCGGTGGATGGAACTGCTGAGGACATTCAGCTCTCATGTGCCCCGGCTGTTGGAATCTAAAGAAAATAACCGGTCGGTGGCCACAGTCACCCTATCTCCTCGGGTCGTGTACCTATAGTGGCTGGGGAGCTAATAATGCAGGAGGCCCCTGCTCCTGTCTGTAGTTGGGACGATAACGTCCCTGACCCTTCTTATAGCTCATCACTCTGCCACTATGGGAGCCCCTACTGCTCTCCCTATGAGATGACCCATCCAATGGTCTCTTTCCCCTACTCTATACCATCACCTGGTCTGCCTACAGCTTCTTAGCCATCTCTATGATCTGCGTCGAAGTGCCATGGGAAATAAACAATAGAGCCTGTCTGGTAGAGTCCTTAATCCCCTGATAGAATCTCTTTGCATACCTCTTGTCATTCAGATCGTGTATCCCCGAAAAATTGGCTAGATGGGAAAATTACCTCTGGTACTCTATCACTGATCTGGTCCCCTGCTTGAGGTTCAAAAAGCTCTCCTCTAACTCATCTCTATCTGTAACAAACACGAAGTGATCCAAGAAGGCCTCGCTGAACTCATCCCAAGAGATATCTGACAGCTCTCTTTTTGCATATATGGAGTCACACATGGACTTCCACCATCTCTTCGCGTGAGCATCTAGTGTAGAAGTCGCCAAAGGAACTGCCTGCCTGACAGGGCACCTGGTGCCTGTAAGCATCTCTTGAATGGCCTCGATCCACTCCTCAATCGTTATCGCATTCTCTGTCTCGTGGTACAATGATAGGGACAGATTCTTGATGGCACTCAGCCAATTTGATCACTGGTTTGGCTGCTGGGCCGGGGCCTGCTGATCCCTGAAGGCATCGAGAATGGCTGTCAGAGTCATCCCCATCTCCATCTGCTGGAAAGCTGTGGCAGCCGGAGGGGGAGGGATCACATCCTGGGGTACATCGACCTATGGAGGCTGCATAAATATAAGATTTATATTAGGATTGGCCTAACTCATTGCTTAACTGGACTATTTTCTGTGATTTTTACACATGGGCACACCATCTTTTGTCAGCAAACTAATGCCCGAGCGGGGTGTTCCAGTGTTAGGGATTGCTCTCTCAATGATCGTTCGTTGAGTGATACAAGTTTGTAAGGCCCCCTCCCACTTACCAAGGAGGGAACCCGATCTTATGTTCAGAACCGCCGCCTTACGTTGAAACTTAGCGCACACGGGCTAGTCGACACCGCAAGATGCCAATCCTGCCAGCTAGTACGATCATTCAACCTATCGGTCAATCGAGAAGAGAAGCATTATAAACAATTATACATCAAGTCCACATCACAGAATCATCATATTATAAGTAAAATGAGAGATCCAATAGTCCACAACGAGTACAGAATGAAAGAGAAAAGGGCTTATGCCCAGTACATAGTAATCAATCTCTCTCTCACAAAATATAACCAAGCGGAAGATAATCTATCATCAGTATATGCGTCATCATTTGTTGTTGGGTTGTAGTAGAAGTAGTAGTAGGTAGCGTCAGCTCCTCATATCCTGCCACCTCATCCTGCTGGTGCTCCAGCTCCTAAAATGATACGGTCACAACCGACCGTTAGTCATAAAAACTAAGCCATTTTGTCCTTGCCTCACCCCTGCAACTCCTAGGTACCGAGTTGGAGGACGAAGCGGAGAACAATAAGGGGTATAAAAGGAAAGCAGGTGACAGTGAATCTAATCTATCAAGATTATGTAATAACAAGTATATCTCTACTCTAACAGTTCTATACAGTACAAGTAAAGTAAGAAAGAACTATACTAAAGGAAATGTTGTAAGCAAAGTAGAGAACGGAGCAGGAAATAAACTATCTACTGCTAAGCTATCATTACAGGAGTGCCTTAACTTATATGAATGCCCATACAAACTTATAAGTTAAGGTTTCAGAAATTTAACTTATCGTATAAAAGAGCTCATACTAATTTATATAATAAGGATCTATAGTGCGTATGTTCTAATTATGTATGTATGATATGGTATGCGGGTTATGATTTATACAAGTGCAACTCACAAACACGACTCTGTGCGCACAGTCCTTTAGTTCCCACTTTTTGGAGTTAGCTTAACTCTCAGGTACTACTGTTGTGGCTACGGCAGCAGTAGAGCGGTCGTCTCCACTCCTAAGCGGGTATACACACTACCAGGCCTAGACCTTTCGTACGCCTCTAAAGAACACACCAGAGTCACCACGTACTAAACCGCTGGCTAGTCCACCAGACTTTTAGGTCGGGTGTGCGTTTTCGAGGATTATCCTTCAGACCGCAGTATAAACAACCTACTGGCCCCTCAAACCCTCACACCTCACCTGAGTCACCGTACTGCTATCGGTGTGACGATTGGCCCCGTACCGTATAACCCGTCACTAATATGTTTTATGCACATGCAATTTTTTTCCAACTCGAGCCACCAACTCACAAGACAAAACCCGTCCTATATCCAAACATCTGAGCCTCCAGCTCGCAGGACAAAACCCGTCCTGTAACATCCAACCCTATAAGGGTGAGATTATCACATCGTTCCCTTAACCTATTAGACTAGTCTTGTCTAATGCGTATCAGGCATAAAACCTCATGGTTAGTTCTTCGACTGCCCAGGGCATACCCGGTGAATTAGGGCTCTCGGGGGCACTAGGTATTATGATGGGCTGAAGCCCAAAGCTTTCTTTCTCAAGGGCACTTACTTTTATTAGTGTTTACCCATTATTAATACCCAACTCTCAATGTTGCTCTTGAGTGATCATGATGACTTAAAGTATTATTGGGAGAACGACAGTCTTCCGCCGGTCTCCGTTCTAATTACTTTCCTTGAGCTTTGCACTCTAACACTTGTTACTATGTAGTGACCCACTTGACACCAACCAGGGTTTCAACTTTCCAATACACTTCTCAATCCAACCATCTATCATATCTCATGCGTGTCCTAATGTTATGCGTTACATTTGCTAAGGACAACTCATGATCTAATGTTAACCCGTATGAGAGGACTGCCAATTCCATAGGCCAAATGCCCCTAACTATCTATCATGGTTTTGTAATGAATGTAATATTGATCATTCAGAATTTCATCATTTTTATAATTATTTTGAACCATAATTTAAATTAATCAATTAAGTGATCTAGGTCACTTTGAACATGAATTACTCTAACCAGTGGTCCATTGTGTCTAAATAAATTATCTAAGGTTCATCTAGGTTAAAAATGTCTGTTCATCAAAATTCATTTTTTTTCAATTTGAGTTTCCATATATTTCTATTTATGATAAATCCGTAAATAATTCATTTTCCAAATGAAGTACTTAAAATATACAACCAAAAATTCCTAGAAAATTACTTGTGATCAAAATTGATATAATAATACTTACGATAGAAATTCATGATCCTAGTCAGTGATTTGCCTTATCATAATTTCATATGGACATTATTATGAAAATGCCACTGCTTGGGTTTTCAGCATATATAATCATCCAAAAATTCTCAAATCATTATACTGGGTTTGAATCACAGAAATAGGATGCTATAAATTTTTCCATAATTTTTCAACAGTATTTTTCTTGACATTTAAATTAATTTCCCAAAATGATAAAATTTTAAATCTACTATATACACAATATATAATCCTCAAATAGACTTATAACTTTTTTTACAGAGATGTAAAATGTCATACTAGGGCATGTATTAAAATTTTAGAATTTTACAAGGTCAGTAGACCTATATCTTATTTTTATTTCTAAACGGTCTTCTTCTCCATTAATTCAAAATAATGGAATTTTTGTTCCCAAAAATCCCACTCTTTCTATGAGAGGTGTAATTCATCCCTATAAGCCTCTGTCCAAAATCCCATGGACATTCATTATGCCAAATGGGCTAACTTTCTATTTTTACATTTGACACCATATATTTACAAATCTACCTCCACCATGCATGTTGGATTTCCCCAACATACAGATGTCAAAATGGCCTGAAACTTTGAAACTTTTACCATGTTCATATCATGACCCGATGGCCATGCCATCCAAATTTGGAGGCATTTGGAATAGAGAATCTTCCTATATTCCACTTATTTAATAAATAATATTTCTATTAAAACTATAGAAAAATACATCCCAAAAAATTCTTACTTTTGGACTAGACCTAGGTATAGCATAAACACATGTATGTCCAAAATTTCATGACATGTGGACTTAAAGTTTGGCTTGGACACTCATTTAAACATTTGTCCTAGCCTAGGACTAGTCTTAGTAGAATGGCCCTATAGGGAGCAATATTGCTCCAAATTTCAAGTTTAAGGTGTCAAATCAAAGTTAAGACTTATATCTACCTTTTTATGTTGGGCATTATTTCTGAAAATGCCTATAAAAGGCCTAAATAATCTATACAATGTGACTGTATAAATTGGGACAGAAAATAGACTTTTTATTATTCCATAAAAATTCACGGGCATCGGTTCATCTTCTCCAATTAGCCTACGGTCCAGATTGCCCCAACCTGTACCAGCTAGATCTTGTATTTTCTGGACTTCTGTCTGCCACCATCGCCGGCGATTGTCACCACCACCTCCATTGAGGTGGTGACCTGCGTTTCCCGGCGGCATGGCCGCAGAAGGTGGCTCCTCCGGCGAACCCGAGCAAGGAGAAATGCTCGGCATGCTATCTCTCACATGGCATCAAGCTCATTTGAGCCCAATATCTCTCCTAAAAGAGCTAGATATCTAGCACAGAAGGAGGGGAGGAGAAACGGACCCTTAGACGAGCTTGACAACGGGTTTGGTGGTGATGCGCCATGGCCGACTCTTGCTCTAGCGAGCTAGCTCGTTTGCTGATTCCTCCGGCTAATCCTCTGCTCCTTAGGGTTCACTGAAGGTGATGGTGGGGTTGAATGGAGGTGAGGCTGTCTGGTTTAACGGCTTTGACTTAAGAGGAGTGGCTGGGCATGGTCGGTCGTCATTGAGCATGATTCTCCCCATGCCGCCACGTGTTAGCCATGTAATGGACCACCAATTATTGCCATAAATATGTTTTCTTGAATTGAGGAATAGATTTGCTGTAGAGATAGATCTCAAATGTCTCATCACTATTTTATCCTGAACCCGGTTCAGCCGGTATAAAAATGAACCAGCCAACACAGCTTTTTAGACTGAAGAATTCTCCAAGTCCAAAAGCGTTGAGTGGTGTCGACACCACTCAACGCCGCGTTGAGTGGTGTCGACACCACTCAATGTCGTCAGCCTAGACAAAAGCATTGAGTGGTGTTGACACCACTCAACGCCGCGTTGAGTGGTGTTTACACAACTCAACGCCATCAGCCCAAACAAAAGCGTTGAGTGGTGTCGACACCACTCAACACCGCGTGGAGTGGTGTTGACACCACTCAACTCCAACATAATCCCGCAGTTTAAGTAAAATGGCATCGAGTGCGTTGAGTCCACTCAACACCGCGTTGAGTGGCGTCGAGTTCATTCGATGCTTCGTCGAATGGCGTCGAGATCACTCGACGCCTAAAGTTTCCCGAATATTTTTCGTCGAGCTCACTCGACGCCTTTTCAAATGGCGTTGAGATCACTCAACGCCTAAGGTTTTCCGAGTATTTTCTAAGTTAAATTCGTCGAGTGTAGTCGTGTTCACTCGACCCACTCGACGCTTCCCGAGCCTGAGACAATTTTATTGACTCAAAACGTGTTCAAGGGGCCTAGCACAAAATGAGATGCTACAACCCAACATGGGCAGCAGGGAGGCCGCCCAATTTAGGAGGCCACACAGATGTTGGACGGTCAAATCGGCCCCTCGTTCGCGACAAATAGGAAGCCGACCCCGTTGGGGGTTGGCCGCCCGATCAGGGTGAATCGGGAAGCCGCCATGTAGGGGGCAGCAGACGAGATTGGGAGGCCAAAATTTTTCGCATGATCTAGGCAAACTGGGAGGCCGTCCCCGTTAGGGGCTGCAGCCCAGGTCAGGCGGCTGCCCGTCTATGGGGCGGTGGCGGAAGCCATGTGGGCATTGGGCCGCGCGGTGGTTTTGAGTACGCCGACTAGCGAGGGGCCGGCCGGGCTAAACAGAGGAGAAGAAGGCGGCGGTTACTGCAGTGGCGGCGTTGGCAGTTTACGGCGGCGGTAATAGCGGTTGGCGGGGCGACGACGGTTGGCGTGGCGGCGGCGATGACGGTTGGCGCGACGACGACGATGGTGGTTTTGGTGCGGCGGCGGCGATAGCGGTAACTCCACGAGTGGTTACGTCGAGGGAGGTTCGGATATCGGCACCCCATTCATGAGGTGTGCCTCTAAGGAGGCCCATCAAACTAAACTATTTTTTTAGGGTGGTGTTAAAGGCAAACCATCTTCAGCTATGTGCACACCCACCAAAAAAATAGCCCTTAATATTTTAGGTTTTCTAAACCCCACCCAACTAAAGCCGAAGCAACCCGCTCCCCCTTCCCGATATTCGGCGAAACCTCCCCCCCCCCCCCCCCCCCCCCCGATTCCTTCGGCGAAACACTTCTCTTCCCCGCTCGCCTCATCTCTCTTCCCGTCATCTTCCCCGATTGCATCCGGTGAAAATCGCGAAACCCCATCCCGTTATCTTCCACGACTGCATCCGACAAAAACCGCGAAACCCCATCCCGTTATCTTCCACGACTGCATCCGGCAAAAACCGCAAAATCCCATCCCGATTCCTACGTTTCCTCCGGCAAAATCTTCGGCCGCCTCCTCCACTGATACCTCCGACCACCTCCTTCACTTCCGGTAATGTCTCCTTCACTGATAAAATTCTAATAAGTGCACATAGTATTGGTGTGCACAAAGTCGAAGTTGACGTGCACATAGTATTGATGTGCACAAAGCCGAAGATGATGTGCCTTTAACACCACCTTTTTTTAAATAGTATATCCATATATATAAGGTCATATGTAGTACAATTCAAAAACTACCTACGTGACACATTTGTTGAATTATTGAGCTGTATATTTGTATTTGACCAGCTTTTTCGATAATAAAAAATAATATACGTTACCTTGTAAATGTCAAGCTATTGATAGTCTTATTTTTGTTAAATTATTTATATATACATGTACTTCATGAGTTAATGTATATCGCAACTAATTAAGGCAAAAATAAAGGGCGTTGTTATGTGCATATTATTTTTGGCTATGTGCACATCATTGATATGTGCATATCATAAATTTTATTTGCAGACCAAAATGTCAAGTAAACACCATAAATTTTATTTGCATGCCAAATTATTAAATAAATGCTAAAATAAAGTTTGAGTTTTTTTTACTTCAAATACAAAAGATTTCTTCCTTTTTACATTTCAAATCAACAAAAAACAAACAAAATAAAAAACAAAAATCTCAAATCATTTCCACCGAAATTTTGAGCGGGGTGTGCTCTTAGGTTTAATATGGGTGGGATTGGAAACAAGTAGTGGTATTGTTTATTGTAAGAGTTCGGTGTGCACATAACATCACCCTTTATTTTAACAGTTTGGTGTGTGTAGGAAATCCGGAGCGCCGAGAAGAAGAAATCCGAATAAAAGTACGAGACATATGTAAACAGAGCAAGCACACAAACACAGATTTCAGAGGTTCACTCAATACCGGACTACGTCCCCTATCCCTTCTCCTTCTCCCTTCTTGTTATCACAAAAAAAAATACAGATTACAAAGGTTACAAGGATCTAAACCGATCCTACCTTAACTCCTCCTTCTGGACAAGAAACAAATGAAGAACCCCTTCTGGATCGCCTCCAACGAAGATACCTCGTATGCGCCTCTAAAGGGAAAACCAGCCGTCAGCCGTCGTCAAAACCGTATCGACCGTATCCCTAAAAAACAACCGGAATACGCCTTAAATAGGCTTCAGCACAACATCGAACGTCGAACGTCGAACTCAGCTCGACGTTCGACGTCGAACGTCGAATCAGCTCGACGTTCGACGAACGTCGAGCTGTTTTCGGACCTCCGCCGGGGGCGGCTGCCCCCGGACCCCCGCTGTCGTCGGCGCCAGATATGTCGGAGGGGGATCACACTTCGATTCCTCTAAGCTCACGTGGGCTAACCCGGTGTGAGAAACAAGAGGACCGGAAGTATTCCACAATCCCAACAGTGTGCACATAGCCAAAAGTGATGTGCACGTAACAAAGATATATATGACAAGGTCATATGTAGTACAATTCGAAAACTATCTAAGTTGTCACATGTGTTGAATTATTGAGCTGTCTATTTGTATTTGTTCAGTTTTTTCGATAATAAAAATTAACTTACATTACCTTGTAAGTGCCCAGCTATTCATAACCTTATTTTAGCTAAATTATTTATATACATGTACTTCATAAGTTAATGTATATCGCAACTATTTAAGGCAAAATTAATGAGGTTGTCTGGCAGATCATTCATCCTTCCATGGCTGTTCCTTCTACTCCTCCCAAGCGTAGGTGATGACTCTCTCTCTCTCTCTCCCTCTCTCCTCTATATATTCCCTCCGCCCTGTTCAATTCAGTGTTCAGAAGCTCCTATATATAATATATATAGCTGCTTGAATGTATATATAGTTATATACTGAGTATTAATGGTTTGTTTTCTTAAACAGATATGAAGATGGACTGTACTAGCAAATATATAAGATTTTTTCCGCAAGTTGATTTTCCATGCACTGTGGACCGCTGCCACTCTTTATGTTATGCCCGAAAATGGCCGTCTGGACGCTTCTTGTATTACTCTAGGTGCCTTAGGGGCAGCACCTGCGAGTGTAAACATTGTGGTGAGGGAAATTTCTTCACTTGTGGGCCAATTCTACAAGAAAAATAGTAATTAGCAAGCCACTATTTTTCTTGCTAAATACCAAAATTATTTTCCAATTTAATTTGCAAGCAATTTAGAAATAAAAAAATTGTAGCTAATTTTATCCAAGCTAATATTAACAAGCAATATTTCACAGGTAAAGTAAAAATTCATTTTCCTAGTTAAATTTGATGCAAAATAGGATGAAATTATGTAATGATCCTAATTTTCGTTGCTAAATGAAGTTATTTTTGCAGAGGATCCGCAATATTCCCCAAAGCCCCCAAGTCCGAGACACTATCATCATCAGATATATTCACCATATGGTTTGTAAGACCCGTGCCACACGCCGATGCATGATTTCTTCTCTGATGCAGCGATGGGGTCGAGCTCGAATAAGCATTGAGTTTGAGTGCCAAGACCATTTAAGTATGCATGTTTACAATGTGCTCTTTGTTATTTTCTTTTTTATTTGCAATTCCCATTTTCATGGTCTTCTTAATGTTGTTGATTAATCAATTAGTGTGAAACAGATAATAGTCTGTGCCAAGAATCCATGCTTATTCTGTGTGAAGCAGTAATGAATTATACATTCTTTTCTATTATAAAAGTTTAAAAGCTAACTTCACTTCAAGTACACAATGAAATAATAATTTAAAAATAATGAATTGGATTCTCCTTGGAATGACACATAATTAGAGTCATTAATCAAAAGTTTACATATATAGAGTTTTGACCGTGCTTCACTTTTGCACAAATCAACCATCCCGGGAGATCTGATGATCAGATCGAAGAATCATCACGCTATTAGATTCGCGGAGACTATTCAAATAATTCCTAAACAAAATCAGCTCATCATATAATGCTGATAATAGTCTATTTATTCTGTGGGAAGTTGTAATAATTTATACGTTCTTTTATGTTATAAAAGTTTAAACGTTAATTTCTCTTCAACTGCTCAATGAAATAATAATCTAAATATGACGAATTGGATTTTCTTTGGAATGACACATAATTAGAGTCATTAATTGAAAGTTTATATATATAGAGTTTTGACCGTGCTTCACTTTTGCACAAATCAACCATCCTGGGTGTTCTGATGATCAGATCAAAGAATCATCTCATGTAATAATTTGTGGGAAGATGAAACCGAGGTCGCATGAATACTCAACTACAACCGAAGACAAGTAAAATTCAGAAGCAACAGTAGCACAAGAGTTTCCAATTGAAATTAACTTCTTTTACAGGTCGAGATATTTATTGCAAGACATTATTTTACAATGTATCACGGGAATAAAAAACTGCAACAAAAGTGAACCGCGCGGACAGAATTTTGTATCCGCACAAGCCGCCTAACCGCCAGCCTTGTCCGTCGAGACCACTGAAGCCGCCTATCCGCGGCTAACCGCGCGAACTGCTGTTATTGCAATGCTGAAGGAACACGAACAAAGCCCGCTAATTGACCGGGAGAACTGCTCTGTTATCCGCAACTCCGAGGAAGTGATCAAGTCGCTGAGATCGCGACCTGCTGCTAACCGTTGACTGCATTCGTGAATTGTTTCACAGCAAGCTTCCTATAGTCTCCTAGCCGCCTGATGTTAACCGCACAGCCTACACAGATTCAATTTCCTTATTCACAGCGGTTAGAAAATCGTAACCGCAAAAACCAAGCGCGAGCAGCTCATACTGTTCAATTCTTTATAATGACGAGTCGAGGTCACCTATTTATATGTGTGAGGAGGAGTGTCGTCACCACCTATAGCAATAAGATAACTGCACTTCAACCTATCGACTAACATCTTGTATATATCCGCACAGTGCGGATACCAACACATGTCCGCCAACCCAACGGACACTACTCCCAGTCCCCTCAAACTTGCAGCCTACAATTCGACTCTTTGCCTAGTTTATTTGCCGAACTCTGCGAATACTAGAAGTAGTTCGCAATAGGCAAACTCGGCGAGCTAGGAAACCAGCTGGACTTGGTCTCACAACCAAGTTCACCACAAGCTCTGCGGTCTCCAAGTAACTGCATCACCTAATTCCAAGATCGTGCCCACTGAACAACTCCAGTCTGCCACCTTGCGGACTGCTCTATCAGACCGCGCGAACTTCAGGCAACCATTTTGCGCAACTGTGCCGATCTCCACGGTTAATCATCCAGACTACAAGCATAGATACATGTCAGACACCGGCGAGCTCTAAACTGAGTCTGCAACACTAATCATGTCAGACTCGGCGAACTCAACACTGAGTCCGCCACACCTGCAGCCTGGACTTGTCAAAATGACCAAGTCCAAACCAGCGATCTCTGAACTAACTTGCACGAGAAGACACTTGCGACTTGAGCGGATAACCATCCAGTCTGCGATATCCGCATGCCTTTTTGCAAGCTATAGAACCTGCAGAGTATTCAGTCGGTGCGTTCTAACATCCATACCCCAACTGTCGAACTCGGAGAACTCCCAAAAGACCTCCACTACCTGCGGATATACATGCCTATCCGTCTGGTTACTCCACCAGGGTGCTTGCTGGTCCAGACCGCCAGAGAGAAGAACCACAGCCGAAACCGGTTGTCCGTCTAGGCTATCTGCCTAGTCCGCACGGTCTATGCGGTCTATACAAACTGGTCGATCAGTCTGCCTGAACACCAACACTTCCCACTTCAATAATTTCAACACTCCCCCTTGAATTGACAAGTGGAAACCAACCCTCGGAGCCGAATATATGTCCCCTTCGATAATGGCTTTGTAAAGATATCTGCCACGCTGTCCTGACTCTGTACGTAGTCAACCATTAAAGAGCTCTCCAACACCTTCTCCCAAATAAAGTGATGTTCGATCTCGATGTGCTTCGTTCGTGCATGACAAACTGGATTATTAACCAGTTTGAGAGCACTCTCATTGTCACCGTGAATCAGAGTAGGATTCTGCACCTTCTCATGATGTTATCCACTAACCTCATATGCTAGATGGCTTCCTGAGTAGCTAAGGCCGAAGCCTTGTATTCTTCTTTTGTAGTGGAGATGGACACTGAATCCTGATTCTTACTACACCACGAAACAGCCACCGATCCCGTAAAGAATACATAACTAGATGCCGACTTTCGATCATCTGTACCTCCCCCATAATTAGCATCAGTGTATCCATGCAGACAGAAGCATGTGTCCCTCTTATACAAGAGACCCAACTCCAAGGTGGATTTGACATACTTCAGGATACCTTTAGCCGTCACCAGATGAGATTTTTGAAACTCCGGCATATATCGACTAACGCAGCCCACTACATAAGCAATATTCGGCCAAGTAATACTCAGATATATAAGATTCCCCATGAGAGCCCGAAACACCAAAGGGTCTGGAAGAACCCTTCCCTCATCCCGCCGAAGATTCAAGACAACCTCTAGAGAAGTAGAACTGCTCTTCCCATCCTGGATGCCAAATCGCTTGATGATTCTCTCCACATAGTCCTTCTGGGAAGTAAGCACCCCGTCTTTCTGCCTTTTCTTCTTGAGCCCAAGGAAATGGTGGAGCTCACCCAGATCCTTCATCTCGAAACAAATAACTAGCTCAGCCCTGAGTCTAGCTACTTCCTCCACCGAGTTCCCCATGACGATCATATCATCAACATTCAATAGAATGAGGACTCGAAGCCCCCCTACTTCTTAACGAACAGACTGGAATCTGAGTCTGAAGCAAAGTAACCGCAGAACTGGAGATATTCTACGATCTTCCTGAAAGTCTTGGTTGAAGAGTAGCTACACACCTAGAGCGGGGGGGGGGGGGGGGGGGGAGAGGTTTTCAACGGTTTTTTAATTTGGTTGAGTTATGAGTTAGATTATAATGTTAGATTTAAAGAACCACAATATCACACAAGATTTTATAGTGGTTCCCCTATCTATGATGCATCCACTTTCCCCCTTCACCTATCTAGCAGTGAGCTAGATTTGGCTATCTCCTCCTTTGTCTCAGCTCCTTGAGCATACACCTCATATTCCACGGGATCCTACACCTCAGAGTGAAACACACTCCTATAACTCAGAGTATAATAACTCCTACCTCAGGCTAGACAACCTTACACTCAGAGATAATAAATTTCCTCACTCGGATCTATACAGAGATCCTACCTCAAAGACACAACTCCTACACTCGGCCTTTATATTATAGTCTTACAACTCAGATCAACTGATGATCTTACAGATTTAGTAAGGGTTTGATGATGATTAACACCAGAGAAATAGTTCTCGGTGCCTCCTTCCTGAACTGATCAAGAAAACCCAGTCCATTCTTCTTCACAATACCAAAGACTATTGATCTTCAAATAATTTCTGCTTGTGCAGAGAAGTCAACTGTGGATCTTTGTTTCTACAAGCCATTTGATGTAATAGTGTTGAGTGCAATGGTCTTGAAGATGAACAACAACTTCAGTATGCTATGCTTCCTCTTCTTATACAAAAAATGAGTTTTTTGTTCTTGTTGTAGAAGATTAAGTGATTTTACAGTTCTTGATATTCTCAAACAGCCAGCCTCCCTCTGTGTTTCACAGATCTGTTTTTTTAATCTTAGTGCGAAGGATTTTCTAACTTGATCGAGAGAGAGATAAAAGATTGCCAAAAAGCTCTCCTTTATTTCTCTAATAAAATTCCTTTTATGACTCGTCATCCAATGGCTCTATGAGCTATATGGACCAGATGAAATCGGTAACTGCAACGTTCCTTTAGCTTTAATTGATGTACTAAAGGCATACACTATCATTTGTCATCTAGCACGCAACTCCCACAACATTTGAATTTTGGATGACGTCAGCATGACCCAGCGCTTGAGGACTTAGCAATTTTCAGTCAATCTGCATAGGCATTGAGTGAGACCATGTGACTCATTGCATAAATACTTAGCAGAAAATATGCATCTTGAGGCGTTGTGTGAGCCTTCAACACTCAACGCATTTGACTTGTATAGCCCAACTAATAAAGTGTTGAGTGGGCTTTCATCACTCAGCGCTTTTTGCCTTGGCAGAATTCTTCTAGTTGAAGGCGTTGAGTGAAGCTTCTACACTCTACGCTTCTAGACTTTTCTTAATTTTAGATAAGGCATTGAGTGAGACTTCTTCACTTAACGCTTTTGTACTTGAACAGATTTGATTTTGAGTAGTCATTGAGTGAACTGCATTCACTCAATGCTTCTGTACTTCACTCAATGCTTCTGTACTTACACAGATTTCAATTCAACAATATTAAGGCTTTGACTGCTTGATATTTTGTCAATGCTTTTAGCCTTCTTGTTTTGAGTGAAGTGTACTCACTCAACGCTTCTAGACTTAGCCAGTTTTCTGCTTTTCCAGCATCATGTCTTGAGTGCAACTATTATTGTGACCCAGACAACCTATCTAATCAATGAATAATAGACAACCTGCATACAATGAACTTTGAATATATATCAGATACAATCATGTGTATACCATTGACTAGCGGGCCTTATTCAAATCTAGGACATTATGATCAATGAACCCAACAATCTCTCCCTATTTGAAGAAGTCAAGACCCTAATTAATGATATAGACATCCACATATGGATATAAACATTCACAACAAACAAGAGCAATAATTGACATAATCAAAAATGTGATTAACATTTAAAATGATAATTATAAACAGAAGGGGCGCTTATAATAAAGTTCATATTCCTAGAGCCCTTAAAGAACCTAATACATGAACATTTCAAATTCCAAGTTCCTCGATAACTATTCCCCTCCTTGGTTTCTTAGCAGCTTTCTCATCAATATCAGTCTTCTTTTGCTTTTGTCTTTTAAAGTAATTGTAAGGCTTTGGAAAGTATTTGCTCGGCTCAAGAGTATCTGATGGCACTATACCTGTCTTCTTGTCTCTTCTAAATTTTCTCTTAGCCTCTTCTTTTTTTCAAGCATAGCCTATTCTAGGAAGCTATATAGCTTTCCCTTATCAGTCTTATTTTCTTTGATTTGATCCCAGATTGACAGAATGATAGTCCTTGATTTAGGACACCATATTTCAAAGTCAGGCCTGGTTTCCATCTCTTCTATGTACCTCTTTTTGTTGAGCCTTATCTCTTCATCCTCTTCAGTAGTAGACTTGCCTCTGACCCTTGATATATGTTCAATAGTGTGGTTGAAGGTAGGTATATCAGCATCAGGGAATTCAGCCCACTAATCACCATATTGATCACCATACTCATCACCATCATTCTGTTCTTCTAAAGGAGGAGCAAGAACATTGTCATATGTATACTTTTTATTCCCAATGATTCCCTAATGACATTGGTGACCCAAACAATATTTTCAGTATTTTCTTTGATCATTATTTTCTCCCCCTTTATGACTTCTTCACAAAAAGTTGTATTCAGGGAGTTCTTGGCCTGAGAAGTCTTTTCATCCAAAAATTTACCCCTTGGTAACATGATTCTTGACCTCCAACATGTGATCATCTAGAATCTGTATGCACGCATCCATCCTCTTTTCTAGAGTGATCCTATGTGCTTCAATCAGTTGCTTTTGCACATTATGTTCCATTTCCATGTTGCTTGAGGTAATGGTCTGATTTTCTATAATATCATTCTACTTTAGTATGATCTACTAAAGTTTGATTTTAGTATATGTCACAGCAGGAGTAGCTCTATTGAAGAATGCATCTGTGTTAGCCTTTAATAAGTTCACAATAAATATGATGGATTTGATATCTGTAGATAAGTTTTGTCTCTGCTCTTTGATGGAATCATCAAAATAATGCTCTAGCTGTCTTCTCTAGGCATCTAACAGACCTTTAAATTATGTTAGGAAGGTTGAGGACATTGGATCATCTCAATGAGATGCCCCTTGGAAGTAGATATCCTCATCCTCTCCTTTCTGTTCTTCTAAAGGAGGAGCAGGAACATTGTCATATGTATACTTTTTTATTCCCAATGATTCCCTAATGACATTGGTGACCCAAACAATATTTTCAGTATTTTCTTTGATCATTGCTTTCTCCCCCTTTATGACTTCTTCACAAAAAGTTGTATTCAGGGAGTTCTTGGCCTGAGAAGTCTTTTCATCCAAAAAATTTACCCCTTGGTAACATGATTCTTGACCTCCAACATGTGATCATCCAGAATCTGTATGCATGCATCCATCCTCTTTTCTAGAGTGATCCTGTGTGCTTCAATCAGTTGCTTTTGCACATTATGTTCCATTTCCATGTTGCTTGAGGTAATGGTCTGATTTTCTATAATATCATTCTACTTTAGTATGATCTACTAAAGTTTGATTTTAGTATATGTCACAGCAGGAGTAGCTCTATTGAAGAATGCATCTGTGTTAGCCTTTAATAAGTTCACAATAAATATGATGGATTTGATATCTGTAGATAAGTTTTGTCTCTGCTCTTTGATGGAATCATCAACATACTGCTCTAGCTATCTTCTCTAGGCATCTAACAGACCTTTCAATTATGTTAGGAAGGTTGAGGACATTGGATCATCTCAATGAGATGCCCCTTGGAAGTAGATATCCTCATCCTCTCCTTGTATCTTCCCTTATCTTTGAGTCAGCCCTCATATATTCAGAAGAACGATCATCAGCGTCAGCAGTTGCCATGTCAGATTCTGATATTTCCTTTGTATAAACTATCTCTTGAGCAGGGCGTTCAGTATGAGTCTCCCACTCAACCTTAGCATATTCCAATGGAATTTGTTGGTCTTCAGTAATTGGAGTCAACACATCCTTTTCTATTGTAACTAGAACTTGCACCCCCGAAGTCTGAGGGCAGAAGAGCATCATCTCAGGATCATCTGGAATATGATCAATCCTGCTCTTTAGATTGTCTAAGAAGGAGTCAAGCTTATCATGTAATGATTGAACCTACTCCCCCTCTATAGGAGCATCCAACTTGACAGTCTCCCTCTCAATTTTTGCACATATCTGCTCCACTACCTTTCCAAACACTTGTTCATTTGTATCTGCAAGAATATATTCTGATTGAGAGCAACTACCTTGTACAGTCCTTGATGTAGGTTCTGAGGACATAAAAACCTGAGCACTCATTTCTCTTCTAGTCCCATCAGAAGAGTCATACAAGTGAGGGTCATGAGGCTCTTCTCCTCTGCTCTCAGAAGAGTTACTACTAGTGCTTTCTTCAGTGATGATTACTGCTTTCTTTTTATTTTTTTTAGTTGTTTGATGGTGTTGAAACAACACCCTGTCTCATCTGTCAAATATCTTAGAATCCATTCTTCTCATATGATGGATCTTTGTTCCTAACCTCACATTGAGTATCTATGGAATAGAAACATGCAACTATAAGGACAGGATTCTTCCTAGGTTTGGCTCTGGAACACATTCCATAATTCTATCAAACAACCACTTTTACCAGTTAGTTCTTTTGAGTAGAAATATCCTTGTCATTACCTCAAACATTTTCTTAGAGGTCTTGTCATTGCACCCTATTTTGCGGATTAGAGCTTTGCTGACAACATCTGCTAGAAACTTTTCTTTCAGATCCATTTCCTTTCTTAGAATATAACCAGTGGTTTGATTTGAAAGCCCACACCACTTGATGGTAGATTTCACATCATCCTGATACAGTTCATCTTCTTTATCTGACGACCTAAACTTGGTTAGATTCAGGGCGTTGCTTAGTCTCCTGGAAGTGATCTTAATCTTGTGTCCACTGATAGATGTCTTGATTTTATTGGGTGATAAGTCAATATTGGCATTCAAATAGAGTTTCAGAACTTCTCGCTTCCATATCAAACTCGACTTTGACGGAACAAATTCTAGGTCAGCGACCTGTAGTAAGTGGAGAACTAGGTGAATTACTTCTAGAGCGCTAGCATCCTCAAATCCATTTCTGACTAATTAAGAACCCCTCAAAAGGAAATCCATTATTTTTGGAATCATTGAACCTTTGAATTTCTAGAGTTTGCTCGAGATATCTTCGCAGGGAGGTATAAAGTTGAAGAGGCTAGGATTTATGTGTTTTATTTTAAGCACACACATTTCTATTTATACTTACCCCTATTGGAGAATATGAAGAGGAGCTTACTTGTCTTGTTTGACACGAGTAGATCAACGACTGAGATTTATCCCAAAAGATAGCCATAATCAGAACTGCCTAAGTAAATTCGTTAAGTGGACTCGACACACTCGATGCCTGAAGTTGTTTCAGTACACGAGACACTTCTACACGTAGTCTCAGCGCACTCGACTCCTAAAGTTATATCGGCGCACTCAACGCTTGGACACTTAGTCCATATCTTCCTTGATATCCTGCAAGGGTTAATTCTACCTACAACACATATGCATGAAAAGACAATGAAGTTATACCAAGTTCAATATGCCCAACTCAAATTTAAAGGTGTTGAACTTGACTTCATCTAGTGGCTTAGTGAAAATATCAACCACCTGTTTGTCTATGGGGACAAACTCCAGAAATATGTCTTCTCCTTTTACATGCTCTCTAATGAAATGATATTTAATCTCTATATGCTTAGCCCTGCTATAAGACACAAGATTCCTAGCAATAGATATTGCACTAGAAGAATCACAAAACATGAGAGTTCTACATAGCTGGAGATTATAGTCTTGGAGTTGATGATGAATCCATAGTAGTTGTGCACAACAACTTCTAGCTTAAATATATTCTGATTCAACTGTGGAGATGACAATACTGGTTTGCTTATTGCTGCTCCAAGATACTAGTCTTCTCTCTAGAAATTGACAGGTTCTAGAGGTGCTTTTTCCGTCTTCTATACAACCTGGAAAATCTACATCTGAATACCCAGTTAGCTCAAAATCATTATTCCTAGGGTACCATAGACCAAGATCAGGTATCCCCTTGAGATATCTTAAAATTCTCTTTACAGTAGAATAATGAGATTCTTTAGGGCTAGCCTAGTATCTAGCACAAACACATGTAGAATACATAATGTCTGGCCTACTAGCAGTCAAGTAGAAGAGGGAGCCAATTATGCCTCTATACAAGATTTCATCAATAGGTTTCCCAGTCTTATCCTTGTATATTGACACATTTGGCCACATAAGAGTTTTCATTATGGAGGCACTATAACACCCCAAAACTCAAAAGAGAGACGGGTGACGTTTTAAGCCAAGTCTGGGACTTGATGCAGGTAACACGGGCATGTCACGAGCATGTCACGGGAGTGTCACGAGCGTGTCACGGGCGTGTCACATGGTCGGCATTTTGGCGATCGACGATCATCGGGTTTAGGCACACGGCCTGGGACACGAGCGTGTCCCAGGGCATGTCACATTCGGGAGATTTCTGAGTTATGCACACGGTCATGACACGGGTACAGACACGGGCATGTCACATGTGATACAGGCGTGTCAGGTGCCGTGTCGCAGACCGTGTCCCTCTCGGGAAAGTCATGGAAGTTGCACACGGGGCGTGACACGGGTCTTGACACGGTCGTGTCACATATGACACGGGCGTGTCAGAGGCTGTGTCGAAGGCCGTGTACTGGTCGGGATGTCGGGCGAGACGAAGAATGGGCGACACGGCCCTGAACACGGGCGTGTCGCAAGTTGTGTTCGGCTCAGTTTTAATATTTTAGGCCCCGATCGTGGCCGTTCGTTTTCTTATGTTGGGATCCGACGGCTGGGGGTTTGTGTTGGCAGTTTAAACACGGAAATAGGGTTTGCAATCCCTCATTTCATCCCCTTGATTCTCTTTCTAAAGGCTAGAGAGAGGGGAGAGCAAGGAGGAGGAGGAAGGCAATATCCGGTCACCGACGGAGCTTCGGAGCTCTAAATCGCGAGCCGACTTCGGATCCGCGGAGGCAAGGAGATTGCGGTGCTTTCCATGTGGCTAGATCGTCATGGAGCCGAGAAGAAACGCAAGGGTAACGATTCTCATCCTAGGACAGCTGAAGTCCTCTTTTTCCTTTGCATAGGAAGCCCTCTCACACGAGTGTGCGATGAGTTGAGGCGTTCCTTGGGGTAGATATGTAAAGTCCCCCTTGTTTCGAGTCCGTATATGAGAACGGACATAGGCATGATGTGTGAAGCCTATTTGGACAAGTTGGTTTGGATCGGTGATGTTGCAATGCATAATAACTGGAGAATACTTCGTGTAATTGGTTTTTTTTCGGGTTTCTACGAGGTAGATTGCAACATGGAGCCTTGGAGACTAACTCCAAGGTGCACCCAGAAAAATGGGCAAATGCGGGATGTTGCCAACATGGTGGCCGGGGAGCCAACTTGAATATAACCGGGTTATGTGAATTTTGTTGTGGAAACAGGACTCAGGGAGTCTTGACCTGCGCATATGGCTTAAACTGTCATTGCGGTATGAGCACGGGTCAGGCGGAACCGTACCCGATCTATGTCGTTTAGTGGAACAATTGGTCAAGATGTGGGTCTTCGGCAGTTTATGGCTTAAATTGACGTGACCAATGCCATGAAGACAAAATGCTCATAAGGTTGGCCATCCAAGGGGCAGTGGCTGGACGGGAATGTCTATGGCTTAAATTGACGTGACGTTGGCCGATTTGCTGTGAATGTGCCCTGAGTGCACGGGGTGTGTGGCCATGTGTGCCTACGCCTGTGATGAAGTGTGTTTCCATCCGCCAGTGTTCTCGGGAACGGGAACCCCGACTCAGGCGGAGGATTGGCTATCGAGAGTCAATAGAGTGCTGACAGCAATGGAGACTGAAGAGTGGCAGAAGACCACGATTGCAACATTCTTGGTTGATGGGGATGCGAGGTTATGGTGGGAAGGGCTGGAGCTACACCACCTGAGGGGAAGACAGTTGACTGATGTCTCTATGGGGGAATTTTCGAGTTTGTTTATGGCTCGATACCTTCCCTCAGCCCATAGGATCGCGTTGGAAAATGAGTTTCAAAAGTTGGTGTAAGGAGACAGCACCGTGAATGAGTATCTCCACGAGTTCACTCGTTTGGGACGATACGCTAGCGCTACCTTTGCCGATGAGGAGCACAAGACAAACTGCTTCTATGAAGGGTTAAGAGATGATTTGAGGTTGTTACTTTCGGGGCCTATGGCGCAGGGTTTCCTAACCTTGGTCAACATGGCCCGGTCCTTGGAAAAGGACATGAAGAATGTTCAAGCGAAGAAGGAATCTGGTGGCAAGAAATCGGAGTTCAAAGCGCCGACTACTTCGAAGTCGGGTTATCGCAGGTTCTATAAGAAGGCTAGGACGTCGGGTATAGCCCCTTCTTCAGGTGCCTCGGGGACGACTACCAACCGAACCCCGAGCACTTGTTTTACCTGCAGAAAGCCGGGGCACTTTGCCCGCGATTGCTGGAGCATACGTCCAAAGTCCGAGAGAAAACAAGGAGCCACTTATGAGGAAAAGGGGAATGCGGTGGAGTCAACTGCGTCCCATTATGCTCCGACTCAACCAAGAGTCTACAACTTGGGCTAGCAAGAGGCCATCAAGCAGGACAACGTGATGACAGGTACGGTTTAATTTATAGCAAGTTAGCTTTAAATACTGTTACCAAGTGCTTGTTAGCTTAATACTATTTATGTAGGCTTTGTTCTTATTGGCGATAGTCTAGCACGAGCACTATTCGATACGGGAGCTTCACACTCCTTTTTGTCCGAAAGCTTTATATCGCACATCGGAGTCCCTTCTTCGATGGTGAAGGACAAATTGGATGTGCTGCTACCGAATGGGTGTTCGATGCGTGCGGACAGAGTGTGCATCGTAAAAGTTCATATTGGAAACCAAGAGTTGTACTTGCTAGCGTCATTGCTGCCGCTAGTGGAGTTTGACGTTACCTTTGGGATGGATTGGCTTTCGGATCAGAAGGCCTATATTGATTGCAATGGTAAGGAGGTCAAGCTGGGTATTGGGCGGGAGACAACATTCACGGGACTGAAGGGGTCGAGCAGGACGCTAATGTCGGCTCTTCAGGTGGTAAAGGCAGTTCATGCTGGCGCAGAGCTGTTCTTCGCGATAGTGGGGGATGTAGAGCCAAAGTCCACTTTGGATAGTATCCCCGTGATTTGTGAATACCCCGATGTGTTCCTGAATAATCTTCTCGGAGCCCCACCACAGCGAGAGATCGATTTACGATCGAGCTCGTGCCAGGTGCCAAACCTGTGTCACGTTCTCCTTATAGGTTTGCACCTAAGGAGATGGCGGAGTTGAAGGTTCAACTGGAGGAGTTGATGGAGAAAGGGTATGTGCGCCCAAGCTCATCGCCTTGGAGTGCACCGGTCCTCTTTGTTAAGAAGTAGGACGGGAGTTTGCGGCTGTGTATCGACTATAGGGAGTTGAACAAGCTAACGGAGAAGAATAAATACCCGATCCTAAGGATCGATGATCTCTTCGATCAGTTAGTCGGATCGTCGGTGTATTCGAAGTTGGATCTGAAGTTTGGGTATTATCAGCTGAGGATAAGGGAGTGTGATATCCCGAAGACGGCATTCAGCACAAGGTATGGGCATTTCGAGTTCACGGTCATGCCGTTTGGACTGACGAATGCGCCATCGGTGTTTATGGATTTGATAAACAGGACGTTTTGAGAGTACCTAGACCACTTTGTGATCGTCTTTATTGACGATATATTGGTGTACTCGCAGTGCAAAGAAGATCACTTCAAGCACCTGCATCTCATCTTGGAGATGCTGATAAGAAATGAACTCTATGCAAAATTCTCTAAATGTGGGTTTTGGCTACCCTTAGTAGCATTCCTGGGTCATATTGTCAGTGGGGAAGGTATAGTGGTGGATCCGGCAAAGATTATTGCGATACGGGAGTGGCCTGCGTTATCTTCTGTAGCGGAAGTACGTAGTTTCCTCGGGCTTGCTGGTTATTACAGGCACTTCGTAGAGAATTTCTCGTGGATAGCATTACCTCTCACGAAGTTGACAAGGAAGGATCAGAATTTCTTGTGGACGCAGGAGTGCGTGCAAGCGTTTGAGGAGCTGAAGGGACGGTTGACCACGATGTCGATGTTAAGTTTGCCGAGTGGGACCGAGGGCTTCAAAATTTATAGTGATGCCTCAGGTAGTGGATTGGGCTGCGTGCTGCTGCAGCATGGGAGTGTGATAGCGCATGGATCGCGTCAGCTGAAAGTACACGAAAGGAATTATCCGGTCCATGACTTGGAGTTGGCGGCCGTGATATTTGCGCTTAAGCTGTGGAGACACTACTTGTACGGCATAAATGTCGATATCTATACCAACCACAAGAGCCCGAAGTACCTGTTGGATTAGAAGGATCTCAACATGAGGCAGCATAGATGGATGGAGTTCCTGGGGGACTACACATTCAAGATTCATTATGTACCCGGGAAGGGCAATGCAGTTGCGGATGCGTTGAGTCACAGGGCTCCCGCCCAAGCCAACTGGTTGGCAGTTCATGATGAGAGGCTAATACGGGAGTTGGAGGCGTTGGAGATCTGTTGTGTGGACAAGCAGTCTAGTGCCAAAGCATTGTTGAACTGGACGAAAGTTTAGTATGACCTGGCTGATCGCATTCGACAGGCATTGGTGTTGGATGTTAGCATGAAGGAGCTTATGGATGCAGCATTGGATGGGTCAAATTCCCAGTTTTCGGTTGAGGATGGGCTCCTAAGGAAGGACCATCATTTGTGCGTCCCAAGCGGGGGAAATCTACGGGCGGAGTTGATGTACGAGGCTCATAATACCAAGTACTCAATCCACTCAGGGAGCACGAAGATGTACCAGTACCTAAAGAAGCTATTTTGGTGGCCAGGGCTTAAGAAGGATGTGGCACTGTTTGTGGCTAAGTGTCAAACCTGCGCCTTGGTAAAGGCGGAGTGTCAAAAGCCTGGAGGATTCTCGAAATCCTTGCCTATTTTGGAGTGGAAGTTCGACGACATATCGATGGAATTTGTGCATGGCTTGCTAAGGTCGCAGAGGGGGAACAACGCCATCTGGGTAATCGTAGACCGGTTAACAAAGGTGTCGCACTTTATTCCGCATAGGAAGGATGATTCAGTGGAGAGACTGGCAAAACTATATGTGGATAATATAGTCAGATTACCTGGTGTGCCGTGCATCATCGTGAGTGATCAGGATGGGCATTTTACATCCAATGATTGGAGGTTGGTGCAACAGATGTTGGGGACTAAATTGAAGTTCAGCACAGCCTTCCATCCACAGACGGATGGGCAAACCGAGAGAGTCAACAAAACGTTGGAGGACATGCTCCGCATGTGCGTTCTAGACTTTGTAAAGCATTGGGAAGGCCACCTGTATTTGGTGGAGTTTGCGTACAATAATAGCTACCAGGCGAGTATTCTAATGGCGCCCTTCGAGGCCCTTTTTGGTAGGAAGTGTCGCACGCCGTTATCGTGGCTAGAAACGGGTGAGGCAAGGTTGTACAAAAAGCAGGAGGTGGAGAATGCTACTTCTTTGGTGCGGATAATTCGAGAGCGTTTGCTGATCGCTCAGGATAGGCAAGCTAAGTACTACAATACCAAGCACCAGAACGTGGAGTTAGGGGTCGGCGATTGGGTGTACTTGAAGATAAAGCTGTTCAAGGGTGTTTCACGGGTGCGACGCTTGAAGAAGCTGAGCCCAAGATACCTTGGACCCTTTGAGATTCTGGAGTGGGTCAGTGAAGCGGCTTATCATTTGAGGCTATCGGTGGAGTTGAGTGGACTACACGATATATTCCACATCTCTGTGTTACGGAAGGCGGTGCAAGAGCCTTCGCAGGTGATCGCAGTGGATTAAGTGTCGGTGGACGAAGGTTTGACGACTAATGTCAAGCCCGTTCGTATTGAGGACTTTGAAATTAAGCGACTCCGTAACAAGGAGATCCGGATGGTCAAGGTCCGGTGGGACAATTGCGGTCGGTAAGAGCTCTCTTGGGAACGAGAGCAAACTATGCTGGAGGAGTACTCGGAGTTATTTCGCTCAGGTACTGCTTAAAGTTTTCCATTTTCTTTCCTTTAGTAATTTCGTGGGCGAAATTCTTTTAAGAGGGGGAGAGTTGTAACACCCCGAAACTCAAAAGAGAGACGGGTGATGTTTTAAGCCAAGTCTGGGACTTGGAGCAGGTGACACGGGCATGTCACGGGCGTGTTCGGCCACGGGTCACATGGTCGACATTTTGGCGATCAGAGATCGTCGAGTTTAGGCACACGGCCTGGGACACGGGGGTGTCCCAGGGCGTGTCACATTCGGGAGATTTCTGAGTTATGCACATGGTCATAATACGGGTACAGACAGGGGCGTGTTACATGTGACACGGGCGTGTCGGGTGTCATGTCGCAGACCGTGTCCCACTCGGGAAAGTCATGGAAGTTGCACACGGGGCGTGACACGGGTCTTGACACGGTCGTGTCACATGTGACACGGGTGTGTCGGAGGCCATGTCGAAGGCCGTGTGCTGGTCGGGATGTCGGGCGAGATGACGAATGGACGACACGGCCCTGAACAAGGGCATGTCGCAGGCCGTGTTCGGCCCAGTTTTAATACTTTAGTCCCCGATCGTGGCCATTCGTTTTCTTATGTTGGGATCCAACGGTTGGGGGTTGGTGTTGGCTATTTAAACCCGGAAATAGGGTTTTCAATCCCTCATTTCATCCCCTTGATTCTCTTTCTAAAGGCTAGAGAGAGGGGAGAGCAAGGAGGAGGAGGAAGGCAAGATTCGGTCACCGGCGGAGCTTCGGAGCTCCAAATCGTGAGCCGACTTCGGATCCGCGGAGGCAAGGAGATTGCGGTGCTTTCCATCCAGCTAGATTGTCATGGCGCCAAGAAGAAACGCAAGGGTAACGATTCTCATCCTAGGACATGTGAAGTCCTCTTTTTCCTTTGCATAGGAAGCCCTCTCACGCGAGTGTGCGATGAGTTGAGGTGTTTCTTGGGGTAGATATGTAAAGTCCCCCTTGTTTAGAGTCCGTATATGAGAATAGACATAAGCATTATGTGTGAAGCCTATCCGGACAAGTTGGTCTGGATCGGTGATGTTGCATTGCTTAATAACCAGAGAAGACTCCGTGTAATTGGTTGTTTTTCGGGTTTCTACGAGGTAGATTGCAACAGGGAGACTTAGAGATTAATTCCAAGATGCACCCGAAAAACTGGGCAAATGCGGGATGTTGCAAACATGGTGGCCGGGGAGCCAACTTGAACATAACCGTGTTATGTGAATTTTGTGGTGGAAACAGGACTCGGGGAGTCTTGACCTACGCATATGGCTTAAACTGTCATTGTGGTATGAGCACTGGTTAGGCGGAACCGTACCCGATCTATGTCGTTCGGTCGAACCATTGGTATAGATGAGGGTCTTCGACGGTTTATGGCTTAAATTTACGTGACCAATGCCAGGAAGACAAAATGCTCATAAGGTTGGCCGTCCAAGGGGCAGTGGCGGGACGGGAACGTCTATGGCTTAAATTGACGTGACGTTTGCCGATTCGCCGTGAATGTGCCCTAAGTGCTCGGGGTGTGTGGCCGTGTGTTCCTACGCCTGTGATGAAGTGTGTTTACACTATACTGCTTGGTTATACTTATAAAGTGCAGGGAAAGAGCATCGTCGCCCCGTATTGGGGGCGGGTTCGTTATAATTTGGTCAGCATAGCTGACCGTTGCCTTTGTTTACCACCGTGCGATGGATTGTGCTTGCAGGTGCTGCGGAGCCGAGCGGTAAATAGCGGGCTAAAGCCCAAGTTGCTACGCCGGCCCTCGAAGGCCTAAACTTTTGAGTGTTTTCTTATTTACTCATGTGTGACCGGCCTGCGTGCCGAGGTTTGGAAAAACACTTCTATTTAAGCAAACTGTTGTAAGGCCTTAAGGCTATTATTTTTATGTATCGTACATTCCTATGGGACTATTGTAGTGGACATTCATGTTGTGGCTTGGTTTTTTTATCCTGCAACATAATAATTTACTTCCGCTAGGTGCTCTGTGTAGGACGTTGTGATTGGTTGATTGGTTTCAATGTAACCAACCAATTTGTCCGTAGTATATGGCGTCGGGCCCCGACCAGACCTACTACTATATGCTATTTGACGGATAGGGGTGTTACAGGCACTCTCCATTCCAAACTTCTTAATTAACTCATCTGATGAATTTAAATCAGATTTTAAATCTTTATGTCTAGATTTAATTAGTTCTGAAAAGGAAATAAAAGAACTTAGAAGTAAACTTGCTGAATCTGAACTTATTTCCAATGAAAACATTAGGTTAATAGAAGAACTCACTAATGCTAGTGAAGAAATAAAATTCCTTAAGAATGAATTAGCTAAGTCCAAAAGGTTAGAAGAGTCTCTGAATGGTAGAAGCCTTAAGCTGCTTGAAATAACCAGCATGTCTAACACTAGGACAGGAAATAATAAGTTAGGCTTAGGAGCATCTTCTAGTGAACCCCCAATTATTCTTAAAAACCATCTTTCAACTCCAGTGAATTTTATTTCAGCTAGTGGAATAAAAAACACTGAGCAAGTTAATCAGGTTAATAAAGCCTTAAATAAAGCTAAGAGAGAGAAAAGAAAACAAAAATTTAAGGAAATACAAAGAGCGTCGAACGCTGCTCGACGATCGCAGGCTCAGTGGTCGAACGGAGATCGACGATCTGAGCACCAATCATCGAACGCTGATCGACGTTTTCAACATGAATTTCAAAACTTCAACCAGAACTCTAGAAACCCGAATGTAAATAGAAACCCTAGGTTCATTGACCCATCATCTGCATGGAGAATACCACCTAGGAGATCATACCCATTAGGTTATCACCCTCAACCTGCTTATTCATTTATTTCCAGTTTTTCTTATGTGAAAAACAAGGGACCCAAGGTTACCTGGGTCCACAATGTTTAATTGATTTATTTGCAGGTAAAGACCTATCCTACCACTCAGAATAAGTGGTATTTGGATAGTGGTTGCTCCAAGCATATGATAGGAAATAAAGAACATCTGTCAAAGTTCAAGGCCAAGCTTGGCCCAAAGGTGATCTTTGGAGATTCAAGCTGTGGTCAAACTGAAGGCTATGGCAGGATGACAATTGGAGCTGTAACATTCAAGAGAGTTGCTTATGTAACTGGACTGAAGCATAATCTCATTTCAGTAAGTCAGTTATGTGATGCTGGATACCAGGTATCATTTTCTAACTCTCTTTGTAATATTACTTTAAATAATAATGTTGTGTTAGTAGGTATTAGACAAGGTAACATTTATTTAGTAGATTTTAACTCAACTCACTCTGAAATCTGCTTATTTAATGAAGTAACAAATAACAATACCTTATGGCATAAAAGGCTTAGCCATGTTAACCTCAAGAACATATCTAGGTTATCTAAGCACAACCTTGTTAGAGGTTTACCTTCTTGCCCCTACAAGAAGGAGAGCCTATGCAAGGCTTGTCAATTAGGCAAGCAAACCAAAAATTCATTTAAATCAGTAAATAAAAGTGATTCTCCTAGAATCCTGTATTTATTACATTTGGACCTATTTGACCCAATAAATGTACAGAGTCTAGGAGGGAAGTATTACACCCTAGTCATTGTAGATGACTTCTCTAGATTCACTTGGGTGTTATTTTTGAGAACTAAGGCTGATAACTTCAAAGCCCTTACAGATTTTCTATTATGTGTGCAGACTGAGTACTCTACTCATGTGGTCTTGATCAGAAGTGATCATGGTACTGAGTATGACTCTCTTCTCATGCAAGAATTCTGTGAGAGAGAAGGTATCAAACATAGCTTCTCAGCTCCTAGAACTCCCCAACAAAATGGGGTAGTTGAAAGGAAGAATCGAACCCTGATTGAAGCTACTGGCACATTGTTGGCAGATGCTAATATGCCTCTTTCCTATTGGGCAGAAGCTGTTAGTACAGTCAACTATGTCTTGAATAGAAGTCTGATACACAAGCTTAAGTGTAAAACTCCTTATGAGTTGCTTAAAGGAAAGAAACCTAAAATAAATTATTTTAGAGTATTTGGTTGTGTAGTTTATATTCATAATAATAATAAAGAATACCTTAGAAAATTTGAAGCAAAAGCTTCAATGGGAATTTTTCTTGGATATTCCCAAGTAAGCAAAGCTTATAGGATATTTAATAAATCATCTTCTAAAATTGAAGTATCTGTTCATGTGTCTTTTGATGAATCTCAAATGTTTTACAAGGAGAAGGAAACTTCCCCTTCCTCAAGTTCATTGCAAGTACAAGAATCTAGTAAAGATGTCACTCAAGAGATTCTTCATCTTTCAACTCTTCATATCACTGAATCAGACAGTGATGAAGACATGCAGAAGCTGTTGTTGTTCCACCAATAGTAGATCAAATTCCTCCTGAGGAATTAATCCCAACTATTGCTGAAGATCACATCCCATCTGCTGATGTTGTCATACTTAGAGATCATCCTACATCTCAAGTGATTGGAGACATATCAGCTGGGGTTAAAACAAGACATCAGTTAAGACAGGATGTGATGCACGCTTGTTTCCTTTCACAGATTGAGCCCCTCACCATTAAAGATGCTGAGCTAGATCCCCACTGGATCATTGCTATGCAAGAGGAACTCAATCAGTTTGAGAGATGTAAAGTATGGACTTTAGTTCCAAGACCTAAAGGCCAACTGATCATAGGCACCAAGTGGGTGTATAGAAACAAGTTGGATGCAAATGGAATCATTGTAAGGAACAAAGCTAGGCTTGTAGCTCAGGGCTACAGATAGGAGGAAGGTATAAATTATGACCAAACCTTTGCTCCTATTGCAAGGCTAGAGGCAATAAGGATCTTCTTAGCCTATGCAGCCTATATGAAGTTTAAAGTTTTTCAGATGGATGTCAAAAGTGCCTTTCTAAATGGTGAGCTAAAGGAAGAGGTATTTGTTGAACAACCACCTGGGTTTGTTTCTTCAACTCATCCCTCACATGTTTTCAAGTTGCAAAAAGCTCTTTATGGACTCAAACAAGCACCCAGAGCCTTGTATGAGACTCTAGCTAGTTTTCTGTTAGAGCATAACTTTGTTAGGGGAGTAGTTGATAGAACCCTCTTCGTCAAGCACCACAAGGACACAACCCTGTTAGTTCAAGTGTATGTGGATGACATTATTTTTGGTTCCACTGATCCAAAACTGTGCAAAAAGTTCTCTAACTTGATGCATTCTAAGTTTGAGATGAGTAGTATGGGTGAGCTGTCTTACTTTCTTGGTCTCCAAGTAAAGTAAGATGTTGATGGCATCTTCATCTCCCAATCCTAATATGCTAAGGAATTGGTAAAGAAGTTTGGGATGGCTGATGCTTCAGCAATGCATACACCTATGGCTACTAATGTAGTTATTGATTCTGATGATCAGGGAAAGCCTGTTGATCAAAAGAATTATTGGGTCATTGTTGGTTCCCTATTATATTTAACTGCAAGTAGGTCAGATATAATGTTTGCTACATGCCTTTGTGCTAGATTCTAGGTCAACCCCAAGGAATCTCATCTGATTCTTCTCAAGAGAATCTTGAGATACCTGAAGGGATGTCCAAATCTAGGACTTTGGTACCCAGCTGAGTCAGAATTTGAATTAATTAGATATTCTGATTCTGATTATGCTGGCTGTAGAGTTGACAGGAAAAGTACCTCAGGAACTTGTCAGTTCCTGGGAGAGAGATTGGTCTCTTGGTTCTGTAAGAAGCAGGCTTCTGTCTCAACTTCAACTGCAGAGGCTGAATATATATAGCAGTTGCTAGTTGTTGTTCACAGATCCTATGGATACAAAACCAGCTTTTGGATTATGGGTACTCACACAAGAACACAAAAATCATGTGTGATAGTACCAGTGCTATCTCTATTGCACAAAATCCCGTGCACCACTCTAGAACGAAACACATTGAGATCCGGCACCATTTCCTGAGAGATTGTGTGGAAAAGAACAAGATCAGACTTGAGTTCATGTCCACAGACCTTCAGAGAGGTGATATATTCACCAAGCCCTTAGATGAATAGAAGCATCTGTTCTTTTTGGTTCAACTAGGCATGATTAATGGAAGAGACTAAGTGTGACGTCTGCCTTGTTGAAACTTGTTTGAAGATCATCGAACGACGTTCGAAGATAGTCGATCGGATCAAGCCTATCGTCGACCTATGGTTGATGATAGCTTATCTGCTTGAAGATCGTCGACCGGCGTTCGAAGATAGTCGAATGGGTCGAGCTTATCGTCGATCTATGGTTGACGACAACTTGTTGTTTGTGAAGACAGAAATAGTCGAACGATGGATCAACTACTCTGCTTCAGGAACGATCGTCAAACGACCGTTCGACCATCGTCTCCAGTATCTTTTAAATAGATCGATGATCGTTGTTTTAATATAAAGCCGATGGTCGACCTAGGTTAAGAGATCTTTCTTTTTATCGTCGACGGAGAGCGTCCTCTCGCATTCCGTCTTCCTGCTTGCTCTTTGTCTCGCGATTTCTGTCGTTTCGTCTTCGCCGTCTCCCTCGTCTTCTCCAACCCCTTCAATGGCGATAGCTCCAACGCTCCTGATAGTGGTGAAGTTCGATGCAGGCTTCAGTGTGGATTTCGATTCCTTCAGTTGCTGCGAATCTGCTATAGTGGAAATTCTCAATCTATGCAAAGATCAAGGTTTGGAAAGGCTCATGTCCTCCAGGATAAAGATAAACATTCCCGAGATCAAAGAATGGGCATTTACTTCGTCCTCCAATGACGAATCAATGACCGGAACAATTGGCAGAGAAGAGGTAACTTTGACTCCCGCCATTTTAACTGAAATTTTTGGATTGTTAAATGGGGAAGAAGATTACGAGCATGATACCCCAGAGTTTGGGAGAATGCTAACAGAGCTGGGACATGCCGAAGGCATTCCCTCTAAGCTGCTTAAGGTGAATTTTCCGTTTAAGATTAAGTTCCTTGCTGAACTCGTCGGAAAAGTGCTACTGGGAAAGCACTCTGCCCATGACAACATACAAGGCAACAGTTTGCCCTAATGTGTGCAATTGTGAATAAAAAGAAGATTAACTGGACAGGAGTATTGTTTGATTTAATAAGGAAAAAGAACAACAAGAAAGAAGTCACCCTGGGTAGGGTGGTTGGGATTTTTCTAAAGGAGAAATATCCCCATTTGTTAGTTTCAGCTGCTACCTCCATCAATGCCAGCTAGAAGATGGACCCAACCTTGTTCGCCAAGTGGAAAAGGACTTTTCTGAAGCCCGCTCCAGCAGGGGTTGCTCCAGCTGCATCTGAGAGCACCAGGACTGCTTCAGTCACTCCTCCCCTACAAGAAGCTAGGTCAGCAAATCTCTCCCTTCCATCTTCTTCATCTGCATTGCCGTCTACTTCAGTTGAAGTTCCATCAACTTCAATTGAAGTACGACCTTCTGCTTCTCATATTCCTGATTCATCTACAATTCTCCATGCATCACCTCCTGCATCTCCTCTCCCTTCTCATCTTGCTGGGATCTCACATCCCAATTTTGATTTATTGGTTTTTGAGATTTCTACTCCTCCTCAGTCTCCAATTCCTTCTTCAGATTACATTGATCATCTTGCATCCACCCATCCATCTCCAGTTCACTCTCCAGTTCATCAAGAATACACCATTCCTGCTGATCATCCATCCACTGAGATTCCCCCTTCATCATTTGAAATCACTCCAGCATTCATTTCTAGCATCTTGGAGTTAATTACCCCCTCAATCAAAATTATGATTGAAGAGGCAATTGCTCCCCTTGCTTCCTCCATCTCTTCTTTGACTGCTGCTATCCAAGCTCTATCAAAATCTGCTGAGCCCTCTTCATCTAGGGTCCTGGTCTCAGTTTCCACTGAAACCAGACAGGGGGAGATGCTTTATGAAGAGGCCTCTGTGCTGCCCTTGGCCTCCCCTCCAGCAGATCCTCCTGCAGTTGCAGAGAAAGAGATTAAAGAATCAGCTCCTCCTCCATTGACTGAAAAAGAAATTTCTGATGCCATAATGAAGTCTGAATTCATTGTCAAAGTTTGCCTAGAAGAATGTTCCTCTCCCCTGGTCGCCCTATACCTAGAAGGAGTTATCACTTCCTTTCTAGATGAATTATTGGAGTTAGGACACTCAAAGGACAATTCTGATGGTATCCCTTTTACTCAATTTTTAGACTTGATAACTGATATGCTAGTTTGGGAATACCTAGAAGGAATGATTCGTTGTCATTTAGCAAAATTTTATTCATAATACTACAGATAAAATGGAAGAAGTATTAGATGTTCTAGAGCCTGATCTCCAACCAGCTCCAGAAGTTCAAATTGAACTAGAACTATCTGTTCAAGTTTCTGAGGCTGCTCAGCCAGCTCAGCTAGCAGTGCTAGTAGAACTGGTCTCCATGATAGTTTCTGATCAACAAGAAAAGGCTTCAGATGCTCAAATTGAAAAGTCTACTGTATGGGATGATTCCCCTGGATTGGATTTAGATGCTCTCCTAGCACAAGATGCCATGGAAGAAGAATTAGAAAAAGCTGCCCTAAAAGAAAAGGAAAGAGCTGTGCAAGAAGCGATTGATCCATATGATCTTCCCATTTCTTCAAATTCAGAGGATGAGATTGATTCTGATGAATCTGATGAGTCTAAGAGAAAAAGATCTACTAAAAAGAAAAGGAAAGCTGTGGCTCCTCCTCCTCCAAATCCTGACCATGATACTCCCTACTATATCCTGAAAGGCATTGATCCTAAATCAAAAGAATTCCAGCACTGGATGGCATTTTCTAAAAATCAGCAGAAGCATAGGAAGAAGTCAAAGAGGTATGACAGTCCTGTCCCAAGATGGACTCCTAGAGGTCCTCCTCCTCCACCTCCCGGTGTTGGAGCCTCTGGAAACCTATCTGCAATCCCTGCTGCTCAGTTTGACAGGTTTAACCCATCTCAGTCATCACAAAGGAAAAGTTCTCAAGGATATCAAGGTAAAACACATTCTGGCTATCAAAGACTTGATGCTGATGTTAAGGAACAAGTAAAGGAGGTGGTGTATCAAAGACCAACTTTTTCTCCTCCTCCTTCCAAAGAACTCAAGAGCTCAACCTCTCCAAAGCCAGATCATGCTGTGAAGGCTGTTTCAAAAGGTAAGCGAATTATTTTCTCTGAAAAATCTAGCAAGATATTTGCTGAGTTTGCTCCTCCTTCTTATCTAGTTATTCAGGATAAAGATCCAGCTGAAAGTCTGCTAGACATGTCTATTAAGTTTAAAGCTATGAAACTTGTTTATACATCTTTTGAAAATGTGTATGAAAGCCCAGAGCTTGATCCTAATTTCAGGATGGCTCATTTTCTTGAACTTGTTGGTTCAGCTCAAATTAAGAAAGCTAAAGCTGAAGGCAAAGACACTGCAGGATTAACCACTATGTCAAAATTCAGAATGAAGGAGCTTGATAAATTCCAGGTTAGACCTGAGGTATTTGATATTTCTAAATACATGGAAAAGAATCCTGAAGCAGTTGTCCCAAGAGCGTCTGAATTGAAAATCGTTGGAGAACAAGACCTGAAGTTGTCAAGGAAAGAAGCCCAAGATCCTTCTAGAAAGATTACTTTTGTTTCTAGTTCTTCTGAACCTAAACCTAATTCTGAAGCATCTTAAAATTTCATTGATTGACAGTTATTTGCCTATCTGATTGATTGATGTTATCTGATTAGTTATTTTTTCTTCATGCATTTTTATTTATTTTCAGTAATTAGTTTTGTGTTTAGTTGTTGAGAGACTTAACTCAAATAGGGGGAGATTGTTGGTACCCTAGTTTTGATTTGAGTTCAGTCTTCTCTTTTGGTCTCTTGACCCAAGATTTATCTATGGTCAAAGGTTAGTTTGCTCTAGTTTAGTCTTGTCACTTCTCCAGATGAAAATTTGGTTAAGTTGTTTTTCGTTCGACTATGGTCGAACGCCGCTCGACTATCGTCTATCGACTGTTCGACGATCGTCTATCAGTTGGTCGACGTTCTGTCTGCGTTGATAGTTCGACTATCTGTTTGATAGGTCGACTATCTGTTGTGTTTGATAGTTCGACTATCTGCTTGGATAGTTCAACTATCTGATAGTTCGACTATCTGTTTGATAGGTCGACTATCTGTCCGCTTTGATAGTTCGACTATCTGTTTGATAGGTCGACTATCTGCTTTCTGTGATAGTTCGACTATCTGTTTGATAGGTCGACTATCTGTTCTCTTTGATAGTTCGACTATCTGCTTGGATAGTTCAACTATCTGGTAGTTCGACTATCTGTTGATAGGTCGACTATCTGTTCTCTTTGATAGTTCGACTATCTGTTGGTAGGTCGACTATCTGTTTCGTTTGATAGTTTGACTATCTGTTTGATAGGTCGACTATCTGCTTTGTTTGATAGTTCGACTATCTGTTTGGATAGTTCAACTATCTGATAGTTCGACTATCTGTTTGATAGGTCGACTATCTGTTTGGTTTGATAGTTCGACTATCTGTTGATAGGTTGACTATCTGTTTCTCTTTGATAGTTCGACTATCTGCTTGGATAGTTCAACTATCTGGTAGTTCGACTATCTGTTGATAGGTCGACTATCTGTTCTCTTTGATAGTTCGACTATCTGCTTGGATAGTTCAACTATCTGTTAGTTCGACTATCTGTTGATAGGTCGACTATCTGTTCTCTTTGATAGTTCGACTATCTGCTTGGATAGTTCAACTATCTGATAGTTCGACTATCTGTTTGATAGGTCGACTATCTGTTTTCTTTGATAGTTCGACTATCTGTTGATAGGTCGACTATCTGTTTTTCTTTGATAGTTTGACTATCTGTTGATAGGTTGACTATCTGTTTTGGTTGGTAGTTCGACTATCTGTCTTGATAGATCGACTATCTGATAGCTCGACTATCTGTCCTGATAGTTCGACTATCTGCTGAGGTAGTTCGACTATCTTCTTTGATAGTTCGACTATTTGTATCGTTCGACTATCTGTCTGATAGGTCGACGACGTTCGACGATCTCCGAGGGTCGTTCGACGTTTTGTTGTATGTCTTGAATAATTTTGTCGTCTTCTATGATGTGATTTATTTCATATTTATTTTGCCATATTTTATAAAAGATTATTTGAATAAAGTTGTGATATTATTTCCATGCAATATCTGCTCCATTCCTTATGCATGAGCTAATCTTTTTCTGACAAAGTTGTTTGTCCTATTAGCTGAGATATGATTTCTGCTTTATCTGCCAGGCTGTCCTTTATAGCCGTTAGACTCAAAAAGTCTTCCTTGGTCGTAAAGAGTCACTTCTGATGTGGCTTTCTCTAGTATTATTTTATCAAAGTTACTTGCAGCTTCTTAGAAAGCTTTATCCTCTTATAGGATATCTGTCTGCAGTATTTGTTTTGCTTTATGATATTTGCAGCCCAGCTTGCAGATTTCAGTAGAAGACAAGATTCAAACTCAAATTAGAGCCGTTGCTGCTGCTGCTATATAAAGAATTTTTTGGAGAAAGAAATCAACTAGTTCACATAGCCAAAAACCATTTCATTCAGGAAAAGGAGTTCAAAAGCTAACAACAGCATTCAAGCTTACAACTTACAGTTTACAACTGCTCTCAGCTCGTTCACATCTAACTGAGAAGAAGTTTTAGTTCTTCACTCTTCTTCAACCTGAGTTCTCCTGCTTCTAGGAAGATTTTCACTCAGAGCTTTTTGAAGAAGAAGAAGAAGACGAAGATAGCTGCTTGAAGAAGAATTTTCAATTCATATTTATTATCTTCTTGAAGCTTTTTTCCTTCAGATTTTCTGAAGTGTTTTCTGCACTAAAGCAAGACTTCACCTGGACATTCTTTTAGCCAGGGGGAGCCTTGACTCTTTAGAGCCGTCTAGCTCAGTGCAAGTTTTTGAGCTTCTCTAATTCTATTGTAAAATAGAGAAGACATTTTAACCTCCTTTCCCCCTCCTGTAAAAGGTTATTACTCCCTTCAAAAGTATACCTTGGTGGCAGGGCACCTGATCAAAAACCTGTGTTGGTTTTTAGACACCTGATCAAAAGTCTAAAGTATCTCTAGATCTACCTACAGCAGATCTTGTTGGTGGCATGGCACCTGATCAAAAACCTGAGTGGATTCCTACCTTGTTGGTAGAAGAGTGGACGTACCCAAGTTGTTTGGGGAACCACTATAAATTCCCTTGTGTCGTCTGGTTGTTTGATTTATTACTTGTGCTGTTGGCTGTGATTAGTTTTAACTAGGTTTGCTAGTTGCTATTTAGGATCCCAAGCCTTAGCTGTAATTACAGTTGCCTGCCTTTGTGCACAACACTTGTGTTAGGCTTTAGGGTTACTTCTCAAATATCTATAACCTTCATTCTGCAATTAACTCCAAGGGAGTTGAGTAGACAGTCAACTTTGCTAGTGCAATTTTTGATTACTCTATTCACCCCCCCTCTAGAGTAGTATCTATCCATTTTCTTTCAATTGGTATCAGAGGGAGGTTGGCTGACTGTATAGGCTAACACCTAAGTCACAAGATCCTGATAGATACCAAGGATTATAGATATTCACTTTCACCTTCATGGCCCAGTCCAAGGATTACTCTAGCACCAGACCTCCAGCATGTAACTTAGCCAAGTTCAGCATCTGGAAGGCAAGGATTAAACTATATATAAACTCTATTGATGAGAGTATTTTTGCTTCTATTTTGACAGGACCACCAAGAGCACCTGCTGCAGCTACTGCCTCATCATCAACTGATATGAGTGCAGTGCCTCCTCCAGATTACAATGATGAATACAAAAAGGCAAAGATAGCAGATGTTAAGGCAATGAACATTCTGGCTCAGACAATGTCTGATGAAGTATTCCAGAAGGTTGCTGACTGTCCCTCAGCAAAAGCAATGTGGGATACACTGAACCAGATTGTAGCTAGTTCAGCTGATGAAAGGAAGGATAGAAGGTCCAACCATATCTCCCAGTATGAAAATTTCAAGAAAACTGATGCTGAATCAGTTGAAGCAATGTACACAAGGCTCAGCTCAATCATCAATGAGCTGAGGACTCTTGATAAGGATATTTCATTGACAGAGGTCAATGATAAGATTCTTATGTGCTTCCCTAGCACATGGGATCTGAGGATCTGGCCTATCAAAGAGGCCAGAAGCACAATATAAATCTCAACAGAAGCCCTTCTCGACAAGCTCAAGTCCTTTGAGCAAGTGCTGAAGTCCAGGGAAGCTGAAGCAAAGACTCCAACTCCCACAAGAAAAGAGCAAACCCTTGCTCTCAAAGCTGCTGATGCTTCTAAAGGAAGCCAGTCCAATGAGGAATTGATGGCATTATTTGTCAAATGGTTTCTCAAGATGGGAAGGAAAGAATTCAGAAAGAAATCTTCACGATATGAAGAAAAACCAAGGTATGATCGTACTCTTACTAAAGAAATAATTTGCTATGATTGCAGGAAGCCTGGACATATTCTTCCAGACTATCCAAAGGAAAAGAATAAAGAGAAAAGGAAAGACAAGGATCAGCACAGGAAGCATTCCAAGCCATCCTCCTACAAGAACAAAAACAAGGAGAGAGGTTTTGTTGCTGAAACCTGGAGCGATTCTGATGAGGAATCTTCCTCCTCAAGCTCCAGTGAGGATGAGGAAGAAAAGAAGGCAAAGGAAGTTTGCCTGATGGCAATTGATGCCTGCAGCAATCACTCAGCTGCAGAGAGTTCAGATTCTAATGAAGAAATGCCAACAGAAGATGAGGTATTGTCTTCTTACGATTTTACATCTGATGAATTTAAATCAGATTTTAAATCTTTATGTCTAGATTTAATTAGTTCTGAAAAGGAAATAAAAGAACTTAGAAGTAAACTTGCTGAATCTGAACTTATTTCCAATGAAAACATTAGGTTAACGGCAGAACTCACTAATGCTAGTGAAGAAATAAAATTCCTTAAGAATGAATTAGCTAAGTCCAAAAGGTTAGAAGAGTCTCTGAATGGTAGAAGCCTTAAGCTGCTTGAAATAACCAGCATGTCTAACACTAGGACAGGCAATAACAAGTTAGGCTTAGGAGCATCTTCTAGTGAACCCCCAATTATTCTTAAAAACCATCTTTCAACTCCAGTGAATTTTATTTCAGCTAGTGGAATAAAAAACACTGAGCAAGTTAATCAGGTTAATAAAGCCTTAAACAAAGCTAAGAGAGAGAAAAGAAAAAAAAATTTAAGGAAATACAAAGAGCGTCGAACGCTGCTCGACGATCGCAGGCTTAGTGGTCGAACGGAGATCGACGATCTGAGCACCAATCGTCAAACGCTGATCGACATTTTCAACATGAATTTCAAAACTTCAACCAGAACTCTAGAAACCCGAATGTAAATAGAAACCCTAGGTTCATTGACCCATCATCTGCATGGAGAATCCCACCTAGGAGATCTTACCCGTTAGGTTATCACCCTCAACCTGCTTATTCATTTATTTCCAGTTTTTCTTATGTGAAAAATAAGGGACCCAAGGTTACCTGGGTCCACAATGTTTAATTGATTTATTTGCAGGTTAAGACCTATTTTATCACTCAGAATAAGTGGTATTTGGATAGTGGTTGCTCCAAGCATATGACAGGAAATAAAGAACATATGTCAAAGTTCAAGGCCAAGCTTGGCCTAAACGTGGTCTTTGGAGATTCAAGCTGTGGTCAAACTGAAGGCTATGGCAGGATGACAATTGGAGCTGTAACATTCAAGAGAGTTGCTTATGTAACTGGACTGAAGCATAATCTCATTTCAGTAAGTCAGTTATGTGATGCTGGATACCAGGTATCATTTTCTAACTCTCTTTGTAATATTACTTTAAATAATAAAGTTGTGTTAGTAGGTATTAGACAAGGTAACATTTATTTAGTAGATTTTAACTCAACTCACTCTGAAATCTGCTTATTTAATGAAGTAATAAATAACAATAACTTATGGCATAAAAGGCTTATCCATGTTAACCTTAAGAACATATCTAGGTTATCTAAGCACAACCTTGTTAGAGGTTTACCTTCTTGCCCCTACAAGAAGGAGAGCCTATGCAAGGCTTGTCAATTAGGCAAGCAAACCAAGAATTCATTTAAATCAGTAAATAAAAGTGATTCTCCTAGAATCCTGTATTTATTACATTTGGACCTATTTGGCCCAATAAATATACAGAGTCTAGGAGGGAAGTATTACACCCTAGTCATTGTAGATGACTTCTCTAGATTCACTTGGGTGTTCTTTTTGAGAACTAAGGCTGATAACTTCAAAGCCCTTACAGATTTTCTATTATGTGTGCAGACTGAGTACTCTACTCATATGGCCTTGATCAGAAGTGATCATGGTACTGAGTTTGACTCTCTTCTCATGCAAGAATTCTGTGAGAGAGAACGTATCAAACATAGCTTCTCAGCTCCTAGAACTCCCCAACAAAATGGGGTAGTTGAAAGGAAGAATCGAACCCTGATTGAAGCTGCTGGCACATTGTTGGCAGATGCTAATATGTCTCTTTCCTATTGGGCAGAAGCTGTTAGTACAGCCAACTATGTCTTGAATAGAAGTCTGATACACAAGCTTAAGTGTAAAAATCCTTATGAGTTGCTTAAAGGAAAGAAACCTAAAATAAATTATTTTAGAGTATTTGGTTGTGTAGTTTATATTCATAATAATAATAAAGAATACCTTAGAAAATTTGAAGCAAAAGCTTCAATGAGAATTTTTCTTGGATATTCCCAAGTAAGCAAAGCTTATAGGGTATTTAATAAATCATCTTCTAAAATTGAAGAGTCTGTTCATGTGTCCTTTGATGAATCTCAAATGTTTTATAAGGAGAAGGAAACTTCCCCTTCCTCAAGTTCATTGCAGGTACAAGAATCTAGTAAAGATGCCACTCAAGAGATTCTTCATCTTTCAACTCTTCATATCACTGAATCAGACAGTGATGAAGACATTGCAGAAGCTATTGTTGTTCCACCAATAGTAGATCAAATTCATCCTGAGGAATTAATCCCAACTATTGCTGAAGATCACATCCCACCTGCTGATGTTGTCACACTTAGAGATCATCCTACATCTCAAGTGATTGGAGACATATCAGCTGGTGTTCAAACAAGACATCAGTTAAGACAGGATGTGATGCACGCTTGTTTCCTTTCACAGATTGAGCCCCTCACCATTAAAGATGCTGAGCTAGATCCCCACTGGATCATTGCTATGCAAGAGGAACTCAATCAGTTTGAGGATGTAAAGTATGGACTTTGGTTCCAAGACCTAAAGGCCAACTGATCATAGGCACCAAGTGGGTGTATAGAAACAAGTTGGATGTAAATGGAATCATTGTAAGGAACAAAGCTAGGCTTGTAGCTCAGGGCTACAGACAGGAGGAAGGTTTGGTTTTGACCAAACCTTTGCTCCTGTTGTAAGGCTAGAGGCAATAAGGATCTTCTTAGCCTATGCAGCCTATATGAAGTTTAAAGTTTTTCAGATGGATGTCAAAAGTGCCTTTCTAAATGGTAAGCTAAAGGAAGAGGTATTTGTTGAACAACCACCTGGGTTTGTTTCTTCAACTCAGCACTCATATGTTTTCAAGTTGTAAAAAGCTCTTTATGGACTGAAACAAGCACCCAGAGCCTGGTATGAGACTCTAGCTAGTTTCTTGTTAGAGCACAACTTTGTTAGGGGAGTAGTTGATAGAACCCTCTTCGTCAAGCACCACAAGGACACAACCCTGTTAGTTCAAGTGTATGTGGATGACATTATTTTTGGTTCCACTGATCCCAAACTGTGCAAAAAGTTCTCTGACTTGATGCATTCTAAGTTTGAGATGAGTAGTATGGGTGAGCTGTCTTACTTTCTTGGTCTCCAAGTAAAGCAAGAAACTGATGGCATCTTCATCTCCCAATCCTAATATGCCAAGGAATTGGTAAAGAAGTTTGGGATGGCTGATGCTTCAGCAATGCATACACCTATGGCTACTAATGTAGTTATTGATTCTGATGATCAGGGAAAGCCTGTTGATCAAAAGAATTATAGGGCCATTGTTGGTTCCCTATTGTATTTAACTGCAAGTAGGCCAGATATAATGTTTGCTACATGCCTTTGTGCTAGATTCCAGGTCAACCCCAAGGAATCTCATCTGATTCTTCTCAAGAGAATCTTGAGATACCTGAAGGGATGTCCAAATCTAGGACTTTGGTACCCAGCTGAGTCAGAATTTGAATTAATTAGATATTCTGATTCTGATTATGCTGGCTGTAGAGTTGATAGGAAAAGTACCTCAGGAACTTGTCAGTTCCTGGGAGAGAGATTGGTCTCTTGGTTCTATAAGAAGCAGGCTTCTATCTCAACTTCAACTGCAGAGGCTGAATATATAGCAGCTGCTAGTTATTGTTCACAGATCCTGTGGATACAAAACCAGCTTTTAGATTATGGGTACTCACACAAGAACACAAAAATCATGTGTGATAGTACCAGTGCTATCTCTATTGCACAAAATCCTGTACACCACTCTAGAACGAAACACATTGAGATCCGGCACCATTTCCTGAGAGATTGTGTGGAAAAGAACAAGATCAGCCTTAAGTTCATATCCACAGACCTTCAGAGAGGTGATATATTCACCAAGCTCTTAGATGAATAGAAGCATCTGTTCTTTTTGGTTCAACTAAGCATGATTAATGGAAGAGACTAAGTTTGACGTCTGCCTTGTTGAAACTTGTTTGAAGATCGTCGAATGACGTTCGAAGATAGTCGATCGGATCAAGCCTATCGTCGACCTATGGTTTATGATAGCTTATCTGCTTGAAGATCGTCGACCGGCGTTCGAAGATAGTCGAACAGGTCGAGCTTATCGTCGATCTATGGTTGACGACAGCTTGTTGTTTGTGAAGACAGAAATAGTCGAACGATGGATCGACTACTCTGCTTCAGGAATGATCGTCGAACGACCGTTCGACCATCATCTCCAGTATCTTTTAAATAGATCGACGATCGTTGTTTTAATATAAAGCCGATGGTCGACCTAGGTTAAGAGATCTTTCTTTTTATCGTCGATGGAGAGAGACTTCTCGCATTCCGTCTTCCTGCTTGCTCTTTGTCTCGCGATTTCTCTCATTTTGCCTTCGTCGTCTCCCTCGTCTTCTCCAGCCCCTTCAATGGCGATAGCTCCAGCGCTCCTAACAGTGGTGAAGTTCGATGCAGGCTTCAGTGTGGATTTCGATTCCTTCAGTTGCTGCGAATCTGCTATAGTGGAAATTCTCAATCTATGCAAAGATCAAGGTTTGGAAAGGCTCATGTCCTCCAGGATAAAGATAAACATTCCCGAGATCAAAGAATGGGCATTTACTTCGTCCTCCAATGACGAATCAATGACCAGAACAATTGGCGGAGAAGAGGTAACTTTGACTCCCGCCATTTTAACTGAAATTTTTGGATTGTTAAATGGGGAAGAAGATTACGAGCAAGATATCCCAGAGTTTGGGAGAATGCTAACAGAGCTGGGACATGCCGAAGGCATTCCCTTTAAGCTGCTTAAGGTGAATTTTCCGTTTAAGATTAAGTTCCCTGCTGAACTCGTCAGAAAAGTGCTACTGGGAAAGCACTCTGCCCATGACAACATTACAAGGCAACAGTTTGCCCTAATGTGTGCAATTGTGAATAAAAAGAAGATTAACTGAGCAGGAGTATTGTTTGATTTAATAAGGAAAAAGAACAGCAAGAAAGAAGTCACCCTGGGTAGGGTGGTTGGGATTTTTCTAAAGGAGAAATATCCCCATTTGTTAGTTTCAGCTGCTACCTCCATCAATTCCAGCAAGAAGATGGACCCAACCTTGTTCGCCAAGTGGAAAAGGACTTTTCTGAAGCCCGCTCCAGCAGGGGTTGCTCCAGCTGCATCTGAGAGCACTAGGACTGCTTCAGTCACTCCTCCCCTACAAGAAGCTGGCTCAGCAAATCTCTCCCTTCCATCTTCTTCATCTGCATTGCCGTCTACTTCAGTTGAAGTTCCATCAACTTCAATTGAAGTACGACCTTCTGCTTCTCATATTCCTGATTCATCTACAATTCTCCATACATCACCTCCTGCATCTCCTCTCCCTTCTCATCTTGCTGGGATCTCACATCTCAGTTTTGATTTATTGGTTTCTGAGATTTCTACTCCTCCTCAGTCTCCAATTCCTTCTTCAGATCATATTGATCATCTTGCATCCACCCATCCATCTCCAGTTCACTCTCCAGTTCATCAAGAATACACCATTCCTGCTGATCATCCATCCACTGAGATTCCCCCTTCATCATTTGAAATCACTCCAGTATTCATTTCTAGCATCTTGGAGTTAATTACCCCCTCAATCAAAATTATGATTGAAGAGGCAATTGCTCCCCTTGCTTCCTCCATCTCTTCTTTGACTGCTGCTATCCAAGCTCTATCAAAATCTGCTGAGCCCTCTTCATCTAGGGGCCTGGTCTCAGTTTCCACTGAAACCAGGCAGGGGAAGATGCTTTATGAAGAGGCCTCTGTGCTGCCCTTGGCCTCCCCTCCAGTAGATCCTCCTGCAGTTGCAGAGAAAGAGATTGAAGAATCAGCTCCTCCTCCATTGACTGAAAAAGAAATTTCTGATGCCATAATGAAGTCTGAATTCATTGTCAAAGTTTGCCTAGAAGAATGTTCCTCTCCCCTGGTCGCCCTATACCTAGAAGGAGTTATCACTTCCTTTCTAGATGAATTATGGGAGTTAGGACACTCAAAGGACAATTCTGAAGGTATCCCTTTTACTCAATTTTTAGACTTGATAACTGATATGCTAGTTTGGGAATACCTGGAAGGAATGATTCGTTGTCATTTAGCAAAATTTTATTCATAATACTATAGATAAAATGGAAGAAGTATTAGATGTTCTAGAGCCTGATCTCCAACCAGCTCCAGAAGTTCAAATTGAACCAGAACCAGCTGTTCAAGTTTCTGAGGCTGCTCAGCCAGCTCAGCTAGCAGTGCTAGTAGAACTGGTCTCCATGACAGTTTCTGATCAACAAGAAAAGGCTTTAGATGCTCAAATTAAAAAGTCTACTGTATGGGATGATTCCCCTAGATTGGATTTAGATGCTCTCTTGGCACAGGATGCCATGGAAGAAGAATTAGAAAAACCTGCCCTAAAAGAAAAGGAAAGAGCTGTGCAAGAAGCGATTGATCCATATGAACTTCCCATTTCTTCAAATTCAGAGGATGAGATTGATTCTGATGAATCTGATGAGTCTAAGAGAAAAAGATCTGCTAAAAAGAAAAGGAAAGCTGTGGCTCCTCCTCCTCCAAATCCTGACCATGATACTCCCTACTATATCCTGAAAGGCATTGATCCTAAATCAAAAGAATTCCAGCACTGGATGGCATTTTCTAAAAATTAGCAGAAGCAAAGGAAGAAGTCAAAGAGGTATGACAGTCCTGTCCCAAGATGGACTCCTAGAGGTCCTCCTCCTCCACCTCCCGGTGCAGGAGCCTCTGGAAACCTATCTACAAACCCTGCTGCTCAGTCTGACAGGTTTAACCCATCCCAGTCATCACAAAGGAAAAGTTCTCAAGGATATCAAGGTAAAACGCATTCTGGCTATCAAAGACTTGATGCTGATGTTAAGGAACAAGTAAAGGAGGTGGTGTATCAAAGACCAACTTTTTCTCCTCCTCCTTCCAAAGAACTCAAGAGCTCAACCTCTCCAAAGCCAGATCATGCTGTGAAGGCTGTTTCAAAAGGTAAGCGAATTATTTTCTCTGAAAAATCTAGCAAGATATTTGCTGAGTTTGCTCCTCCTTCTTATCTAGTTATTCAGGATAAAGATCCAGCTGAAAGTCTGCTAGACATATCTATTAAGTTTAAAGCTGTGAAACCTATTGATACATCTTCTGAAAATGTGTATGAAAGCCCAGAGCTTGATCCTAATTTCAGGATGGCTCGTTTTCTTGAACTTGTTGGTTCAGCTCAAATTAAGAAAGCTAAAGCTGAAGGCAAAGACAATGCAGGATTAACCACTATGTCAAAATTCAGAATGAAGGAGCTTGATAAATTCCAGGTTAGACCTGAGGTATTTGATCCTTCTAAATACATGGAAAAGCATCCTGAAGCAGTTGTCCCAAGAGCGTCTGAATTGAAAATCATTGGAGAACAAGACCTGAAGTTGTCAAGGAAAGAAGCCCAAGATCCTTCTAGAAAGATTACTTTTGTTTCTAGTTCTTCTGAACCTAAACCTAATTCTGAAGCATCTTAAAATTTCATTGATTGACAGTTATTTTCTTATCTGATTGATTGATGTTATCTGCTTAGTTATTTTTTCTTCATGCATTTTTTATTTATTTTCAGTAATTAGTTTTGTGTTTAGTTGTTGAGATACTTAACTCAAATAGGGGGAGATTGTTGGTACCATAGTTTTGATTTGAGTTCAGTCTTCTCTTTTAGTCTCTTGACCCAAGATTTATCTATGGTCAAAGGTTAGTTTGCTCTAGTTTAGTCTTGTCACTTCTCCAGATGAAAATTTGGTTAAGTTGTTTTTCGTTCGACTATGGTCGAACGCCGCTCGACTATCGTCTATCGACTGTTCGACGATCGTCTATCAGTTGGTCGACGTTCTGTCTGCGTTGATAGTTCGACTATCTGTTTGATAGGCCGACTATCTGTTGTGTTTGATAGTTCGACTATCTGCTTGGATAGTTCAACTATCTGATAGTTCGACTATCTGTTTGATAGGTCGACTATTTGTCCGCTTTGATAGTTCGACTATCTTTTTGATAGGTCGACTATCTGCTTTCTGTGATAGTTCGACTATCTGTTTGATAGGTCGACTATCTGTTCTCTTTGATAGTTCGACTATCTGCTTGGATAGTTTAACTATCTGGTAGTTCGACTATCTGTTGATAGGTCGACTATCTGTTCTCTTTGATAATTCGACTATTTGTTGATAAGTCGACTATCTGTTTCGTTTGATAGTTCGACTATCTGTTTGATATGTCGACTATCTGCTTTGTTTGATAGTTCGACTATCTGTTTGGATAGTTTAACTATCTGATAGTTCGACTATCTGTTTGATAGGTCGACTATCTGTTTGCTTTGATAGTTCGACTATCTGTTGATAGGTCGACTATCTGTTTCTCTTTGATAGTTCGACTATCTGCTTGGATAGTTCAACTATCTGGTAGTTCGAATATCTGTTGATAGGTCGACTATCTGTTCTCTTTGATAGTTTGACTATCTGCTTGAATAGTTCAACTATCTGGTAGTTCGACTATCTGTTGATAGGTCGGCTATCTGTTCTCTTTGATAGTTCGACTATCTACTTGGATAGTTCAACTATCTGATAGTTCGACTATCTGTTTGATAGGTCGACTATCTGTTTTCTTTGATAGTTCGACTATCTGTTGATAGGTCGACTATCTGTTTTTCTTTGATAGTTCGACTATCTGTTGATAGGTCGACTATCTGTTTTGGTTGGTAGTTTGACTATCTGTCTTGATAGATCGACTATCTGATAGCTCGACTATCTGTCCTGATAGTTCGACTATCTGCTGAGGTAGTTCGACTATCTTCTTTGATAGTTCGACTATCTGTATCGTTCGACTATCTGTCTGATAGGTCGACGATCTCTGTGCCTTGTTCGACGATCTCCGAGGGTCGTTCGACGTTTTGCTGTATGTCTTCAATAATTTTGTCGTCTTCTATGATGTGATTTATTTCATATTTATTTTGGCATAATTTATAAAAGATTATTTGAATAAAGTTGTGATATTATTTCCATGCAATATCTGCTCCATTCCTTATGCATGAGCTAATCTTTTTCTGACAAAGTTGTTTGTCCTATTAGCTGAGATATGATTTCTGTTTTATCTGCCAGGCTGTCCTTTATAGCCGTTAGACTCAAAAAGTCTTCCTTGGCTGTAAAGAGTCTCTTCTGATGTGACTTTCTCTAGTATTATTTTATCAGAGTTACTTGCAGCTTCTTAGAAAGCTTTATCCTATTATAGGATATCTGTCTGCAGTATTTGTTTTGCTTTATGCTATTTGCAGCCCAGCTTGCATATTTTAGTAGAAGACAAGATTCAAACTCAAATTAGAGCCGTTGCTGCTGCTGCTATATAAAGAATTCTTTGGAGAAAGAAATCAACTAGTTCACATAGCCAAAAACCAGTTCATTCAGGAAAAGGAGTTCAAAAGCTAACAGCAGCATTCAAGCTTACAACTTACAGTTTACAACTGCTCTCAGCTCGTTCACATCTAACTGAGAAGAAGTTTTAGTTCTTCACTCTTCTTCAACCTGAGTTCTCCTGCCTCCAGGAAGATCTTTACTCAGAGCTTTTTGAAGAAGAAGAAGAAGAAGATAGCTGCTTGAAGAAGAATTTTCAATTCATATTTATTATCTTCTTGTAGCTTTTTCCTTCAGATTTTCTGAAGTGTTTTCTGCACTAAAGAAAGACTTCACCTGGACATTCTTTTAGCCAGGGGGAGCCTTGACTCTTTAGAGCTTTCTAGCTCAGTGCAAGTTCTTGAGCTTCTCTAATTCTATTGTAAAATAGAGAAGAAATTTTAACCTCCTTTCCCCCTCCTGTAAAGGGTTATTACTCCCTTCAAAAGTATACCTTGGTGGCAAGGCACCTGATCAAAAACCAGTGTTGGTTTTTAGACACCTGATCAAAAGTTTAAAGGGTCTCTAGATCTACCTGCAGCAGATCTTGTTGGTGGCAGGGCACCTGATCAAAAACCTGAGTGGATTCCTACCTTGTTGGTAGAAGAGTGGACGTACCCAAGTTGTTTGGGGAACCACTATAAATTCCCTTGTGTCGTCTGGTTGTTTGATTTATTACTTGTGCTGTTGGCTGTGATTAGTTTTAACTAGGTTTGCTAGTTGCTGTTTAGGATCCCAAGCCTTAGCTGTAATTACAGTTGGCTGCCTTTGTGCACAACACTTGTGTTAGGCTTTTGGGTTACTTCTCAAATATCTATAACCTTCATTCCGCAATTAACTCCAAGGGAGTTGAGTAGACAATCAACTTTGCTAGTGCAATTTTTGATTACTCTATTCACCCCCCTCTAGAGTAGTATCTATCCTTTTTCTTTCAGAATCAAAAGGTAAGATCATCTTAGTCCAGATTTATGTTGATGACATTAACTTTGGTTCTACTAAAAATAACCTTTGTAGTAAGTTTGCCAAACTTATGCAAGGGAAGTTTGAAATGAGCAGCATGGGTGAGCTGAAACTTTTCTTTGAACTCTAAGTTAGACAAACTGATGATGGATTGTCCATATCTCAGTCTAAGTTCACCAAGGAGTTAATTAAGAAATATGGCATGGAGACAGCCTCCACCATGAAAACTCCTATGGGAACAAGTATGCCTATAGATAAAGATGAAGTAGGAAAACCTGTTGATGAGTCTTTGTATAGAGGGATAGTTGGCTCCCTACTTTACTTGACTGCTAGTAGACCCGACATCATGTATGCTATATGTGTTTGTGCTAGGTACCAAGCTTGCCCAAAGGAATCTCTTTATACTTCTGTCAAGAGAATTTTGAGATATCTTAAGGGCACACCTAATCTAGGTCTTTGGTACCCTAAGAATAGAGATTTCTTACTAACAGGTTTTTAGATGCAGACTTTATAGGCTGCAGAGAAGACAGAAAAAGTACCACTGGAACATGTCAATTCCTAGGTGGTAGGCTGGTGTCATGGAGTAGCAAGAAGTAAACAAGTGTGGCTATTTCCACTGCTGAATCAGAAAATATAGCTGCACGAAGCTGCTGTGCTCAGTTGTTATGGATAAAACATCAACTTGTAGACTATGACATCAAGGTAAGTAGAATTCCATTGTTTTGTGATTCTACTAGTGTTATTTCTATTGCTAAAATCCTGTTTCACACAGTAGAACTAAGCATATAGAAATTAGATTTTATTTCATCAGAGAACATATTGAAAAGGAAGACATAAATCTAGAATTTGTAAACACTAATAACCAAATTGCTCATATATTTACAAAACTTTTTGATGAAAGTAAGCTCAATTATTTTAAAATCGAATTAGGTATGTTGGACAAAGAATAAGGTGACAGATCAACATAAAATTTTTCAAGTAGTATCTGTAAGTCCAAAATTTCTCAAGAAATTTTGTCTAAGTTAGAAAATTGTGTCGACACATGCTAACTGTGTCGACACTATCATTTAGTTATTTCGACAAAAAAAGAATTGTATCGACACAGAAATAGTATCTGTGTCGACAGAAAAGTTGGAGTCGACACAACTCTATCGAGACCTTGTATTAGTATATTTTTGTGTCGACACACAAAAATTGGTGTCGACACTATCTGTCGAGACTTTGATAGTCTGTGTCAACACTGGCACAAGTATGTCGACAAATAGACGTGTCGACTAAAACAAAGTTTTGTCGTGACCTAAGTCATTACTGTCGACATATGTATATTTTTGTCACCTAGTATTATTACTAAGTAAGGCGTGTCTTTTGACCTACCATTTACCAGTAGTCTATAAATAGAAGAAGACAAAATCTGGTCGACTTCGCTTTCAAAATTCTCGACTTTATACTTTGTGTCGACTAAGATATTCTATTCTCTTCCCTTCTCTCTCTCTCTCTCTTATCAACGACGCCACACTAGGACGACAAGATCAATGAGGGATATGAGCTAGTTCGTAGAGGATTCGAGATAACTTCACAAGAAATCAAGGGTGTGCTTACCCTAATCTCAGAGAATGGGTTGGAGTATTTAGTCTCCGAAGCTATAAAAATTTGGAAGAAGGAAGTGCTTGAATTCTACTCGTCTGCAACTGTGGATTCTGAAGGAAAGAAGATGAAAGCCACTGTTCATGGTACAAGAGTGAAACTCTCACAGAATACGATCAGGAAGTCGCTTCAAATCCCCAGAGTTAAAGAAGATGATGACATTGTTCCATCAATGATGAAAGATGCACTCAGTTTGTGTGGATTGAATCCAAATACCAAGGTAGGATCCTCTATTATCAGTAAGGGAATGAATTCCCAAGGTAAATTTCTCTCAGAGATCATAGGCAAGGTAATTCTCTGCAAGACAGGTGGACATGATAGAATTTCTACTTACATGTTCAACCTTATGACCAGAGTCATATTCAATGTAAAAACATATTGGTCATCAGTAGTTTTTGACAAGATTCAAGAAGGTATTAAGAAGCCAAATATGGGTAGAATACTAAGCTTGTATCTAGCTTCCACTATCCCAGATATTATGAATCAACTGCCAGGTTCTAAGATCAATCACATGAGGAGGATGGATGTGAGGATTCTATCCAAATGGGATAGAGTCTTGATAAAGGAAGCTGCTATAAAGAAGTAGTCTTCAGCTCAGATAAAAACCAATAGGAAAAAGAAGCTCAAGCTCAAGTAGAGAGCAGTCAGCAACTAGAGAATCAGATAGTCTCCACTCCAGGGGGGAGAGAATACTGAAATAAATGTCCAAAACACTGAACAATCTCCGCTGCCTGCCCAAGGGGAAGGTATTACTAAAAGTTCTCTAGAAAGTGAGTATGCTGCTGATACTGTGATGGATATTGTGTCAGAAAAAATAAGGAAGCACAGGTCAATACTGAGAATGAAGCACAAGATGTGCAGATGACAATTCAAGCTCAAGATGAGCAAGTCCACTGCTCCAGTATTGAGAAGACCCTGGACAAAGATCTAAATGTCCAGAGGGAATCATTAGTTCAAAAATACAACCTTGTTCCTCCTGTTTAGATGCAGCAGGAGTTCACTTTGGACGAATTGTTCCCTAACTTCAATAAAACAGGGACTAAAGGGGAGCAACAAAGGATTGAGAAAGAGATATAAGGAACTAAGGGGGAGATATCTCAGCATTCCCCTACATATATGGACACTATGAATATACAAAGCATATCACAATCTTCTGATGATGAAGAAGCCTCCAGGGCTAAAAAAAAGGAAGCTAATCCCTATCAGGAAAAGGAGCACAGACTATAAGAAAGCTTACAAACAGTCTCTCAACCATCAAACATGTAGATGGACTTCAGCTCACTGATGGTGAAACTACAAGTAAAATTGGATGAGCAAAGACAATCTTTGGAGAAGTATGTGGATGAGACACATAAAGAACTATAGTTCTAGCTTGCTCAAGAAATTAAATCCATCAGATTTGAAGTAAATATGAACAAAAAAGAGATGACAGATTGCTTCCATAAGGGAGGTAATATTGTAGTATATCTGGCTACCCATAAGAAGAAATGAAGACTGAAATTGAAGACATTGCGGTCAAGCAAGGTTATATTCTAGAAAATCAATTCAGATCAAATGAAAATATCAAGGACTCACATGCTGAAATTATCAATAAAATTGGAGGTATAGCCACTGATGTGAAAGTTGAACTTTCTAAACAAATTAAAGATGATGTAGGACCCCGGCCACTCAGCCATTGAAGCTTCTCAAAAGACTATTTCTGATCACCTGACTAAATTCAAAGCCTACGATAAAGAAGGTACTTGATATCTAGCTGATCAAGTAATGTTTCAAAAGAATGATCTGAGAGATCATATAGCCAGAGAAATCATCAAGGGGGAGAGGATATTAGTCAAAGCCAGCTCTGATCATGCTAAATGGGTTTCTAATACCATTAGAGCTACCCTCGGATTTCCACCCTTGTGTGATGAAGATAACACTACTGAATTTTGTGTTCAACTAGATCATATTAAAGGTGTTCAGCAGGAAGTTGCACAAGTTATCTATCCTCCAGCAGATTTTGAAACAGTATAGCAGGAAGTTTTAAAAATATATAGCCCTCTACAGGAGGTACAGAATATCATCATTGACAAATTTGAAATGTCTTTAGCGGCTATGGAAGCTCAGAAAGAGGCTCAGCTTTCTAAGAAAAGATTTAGAGAACAGGCAGAATTAAAGCCTGACTTTGAGCAGTGGAGTCCTACTTCTAGGAACATTATTCTTACTGTCTGGAAAGCTGTGAAAGATAAGATGCATGATAGAGGCAAGTGGTACTCTGAACTAGAATGGAATAAGTATCTGGCAAGGCAAGAAGCCATACTTCAGTTCAGAAGGAATGCCAAAGCTAGGAAGTTATCTGCTAATACTCTAGAGCCTAGAAAGTACTTTCCTAAGCCTTTTCATTACTTTGAAAGGCAAAAGATTAAGGCTAAAGAGCTCAAAAAGAAGGATCAGAAAGGGAAGAAGTCAGCTGAAGATACTGAAGCCAATATGCAAGTTAAGATCAAGTCTGACAAAGGAATAGTAATCAAGGAGCCTAGTGAATCTTAGAATAGATAGGCTAGTATGTAGAACAATGTAATCTTTCTATTTTATTAAGAAATTTGTAAAGCTAAACAATTTTCTGTTTAATGAATGATATCATTTTCAGTGTTGATATTAGCTGTTATTTGTGTTTATATGTTACTCTGCTGTGAAATGGATGTACACATATTTTTTCTTAATTTTATCATGTGCGGTGTATATCATTGACTAAGGGTTATGACTTCTCCAAATAGGGGGAGATTGTTGGGTACACTGGAAATTATGTACCAGATTTGGAGAAGTCACTCTGTACTCAATAATATACACCAATTTGTATTTGATGAGATGTTGAGTTTCAGTATGCAGGTTTAAGAAATGCAGGAAAATTTCTAAGTACAAATGTCTACACTTGTAAGGAATTGTATCAACACCTGAAGCAGGATCTGTGTCGATACCCAAAAATTGTGTCGACACCTGAAGTAGGAGCTGTGTCGACACCCAGGAATTGTGTCGATACCTGAAGCAGGAGCTGTGTCGATACCCAGGAGTTATGTCGACACCAGAAGTAAGGCATGTGTTGACACCAAAAAATTGTGTCGATACCTGAAGAAGGAGCTGTGTCGACACACGGGACTTGTGTCGATACATACTCAATGCCATCTATCAACAACAGATATATTGAGTCTGAAAGGCTCGTGTTGACACATAGTACTTGTGTCGACACGCACTCAATGTCATCTATCAACAACAGTTATATTATGTCTGAAAGGCTTGTGTCGACACACATGACATGTGTCGACACACACTCAACGACGTCTAGACATACACTCAATGCCATATGTCAGCATCAGCTATGTTGATATCAGGAGCAGTTGTGTCAACACAAAGGACTTGTGTCAACACATACAACAAAAGCTGTGGCGAGAAGATAAATAATGACTGTGTTGACACATTGGAAGCTGTGTCGACATCATCAAGAATTGTGTCGACACTTGGTCTATTTGTGTCGACACATTTGAAGTAGTTTGCTGACAGTTTCTTGCTGAGAAAGAATTCCAATAAAGGGTCAGTTGTCATGATTGAGGAATTGACAGGTGTTATAAGTAACAAGACTAACACATCTGTCAGTGCTGTCAGAAGGCCGTTATAAACCAGATCAGTTGGTAATCATGGATGAACTCTATATAAAGGGCTGATCCATAACAACCATAATCCAATCCAACAGAACAAATTATATAAAACTAACATCAAGTATTTGAGAGCAAGAGGCTGACCCAGAAGAAGGCAGATCCTGAACAAGTCTACAAGAAAGATTCAGATCTGATTTTTAATTTAAGAAGAAAGTTGATTAAAGATTAACTTCAACACCAAGTAAAGATCAACCTTATTTTGTTCAAATTAATGAAGCTTTAAAGAAGCTAAGTCAGGTTCGATCTGAAGTATTCAGTCATTCAAGAACTGATCAAGAAGCTCTCACCAATTTAGATTTCAGTCTGGGTGAAATTTCTATTTTTTAAAATAAACTTTTCTTGTAAGATCTTATATAAATCTGAGTTGTAAGCTTGTATTTATAAAGGCTGAGGTAGAGCTGAGTGTCTATAGTGTAGGACTTGTTAAAGTCTGAGTTGTAGGCCTGGAGATAAAGGCTGAGGTATGACTGTTGCCTGAGGTAGGGTTCTTGGGAAGAATCTGAGGTAGGACTTGAAGAAGTCTGAGTTATAGGAACCTATCAGGTTCGAAGTTGTAAGATTTGTGGATCTGAGATATTGGAAGTAAGTTTGGCTGAATACAGTTCTCTACTAGATAGGCGAAGGGGGAAAGTGGATATACCCTTAAATTAAGGAACCACTATAAATCTTGATGTGTTGTGCTGTGTTTATTTTTCTGAGAACTGTGATTTTATATGTTGTGTCAGAACTTATTAATTACCTAAATAGTTAAAAAGATTAGAACCTATTCACCCCCCCCCCTCTAGGTGTCTAGGCTCTTGAAATCAAATCTTTCAGCAGCAAACTTAGATTTGTAGGATTTCCCATTGTTGAGTACAAAGCACTTGCTCCCAAAAATTCCGAGATATGCAAGGTTTGGTTTCATACCCATCATAATTACATATGGAGTCTTATTGTGGCTCTTGGTGATAGAAGTAATGTTATGAACATGACAAGCTATATTTATAGCCTCAGCCCAGAAATATTCTGGGAGAGAAGTGTCATTTAGTAGTGTTATACCAGCCTCTATAAGAGTTCTATTCTTCCTCTCATATATCCCATTTTGCTGGGGTGTTCTTGGAGAGGAAAACTGTTGCTAAATCCCATGATGTTCACAGATTCTTGTCATGCATTCCGACTGAAACTTAGTCCCATGGTCACTTCTGATGTTGACCATAGTACTGTTCAGCTCGTTCTGTATTTGCATGATAAATGTCTTGAAGACATTTGAGGTTTCAGGCTTTTCCTTCAAAAATAATACCCAAATAAATCTGGAAAAGTCATCAACCACCACAAAGATCTAGACCTTCCTACCTAGACTATAAATTAGAATTGGACCAAATGAGTCCATATGCAAGAGGTATAAACACCTCACATAATCTTTAGTCTCAATGCTTTTGAAGGAAGCTTTTGTCTGCTTACCCTTTTTGCATGTAGAGCAAATACCTTCCTTAGATCATTTCATGTTAGGACCATTTCTAACTAACTCTTGACTATAAAGCTTTCCTATAGTCTTATAATTCAAATGAGCTAGCCTCTTGTGCCATTTGACACAATATGAGGCTTTTTCATTTGCAACTAGACAAATGGGAGAGTCTGATGATAAAGAAAGAAAATTAAAATAATAGACATCCCCACTCCTAGTGCTAGTCAAACTGACCTCTTGGTCATTTGATCTTCTTATATGACATTTATCCTTGTGAAAACAAATGACATAGCCAAGATCATATAGTTGGCTTATGCATATAAGGTTGTGTTACAACCCTTCCACATAAACCACTTTTGTGAAAGTGATTAAGCCATTCGTGATCTTACCATAATCATTGGTGATCCCTTTATCTGATCCACAAAATATCACCTTAGGTCAATCCTTTACTGGAATGAAATCCATCAGGATGCACTTTATTCCAGTCATGTGCCTGGAACAACCACTATCCAAGTACCATATAGGGCATGGCAACTTGGACTCACCTACAGGAAATAAATCACTTATCCTTAGGACACTAATTCTCATTGGGTACTAGGTGCATGTTAGGTTGAAAATGAACATGCCTGCCTACAGCTCTTCTGACAGGTAAGCATGCATTAGCTCTTTGTACACTATTATTGTGCCAACAATCAATGGCATAGTGGCTCACTTTGCCACTACACTAGCACTCATATATGTTGTACCTCCTTTTAAGGGATGGTTTAACAACATTGCTGTCAGTAGATCTCAGTCCAGCAGGTACAACATCAAACTTTTTCTTGAGTGTTGGGGTTGGTACACCAAACCTAAATGATCTAGGATGGGCCATTTGAACCTCCTCATGGGCTGCCTTGTAGCCACTAGCACCCTTGCCATTGTTACCACCATAGTAGTGAACAGCTTTGTTCTTCCTTTTGGAATTACTAGCTCTAGTGTTCCATTTGAAGCCTATCCCTTTCTTATCCTTTTGAGAGGAGAAGGAATCTATCAAAGGCAACACAGTGCATGGCTTTGAAAACTTATCCACTAGCTCCTTCTCCTTTTGGAGTTTACCTTCTAGATTCCTGATAAGATTATTCTTAAAAGTTATGGTGCCAATCTGAATAACAGTAATGTTCATCAACTGGCTAACTTCCCTAATTTTCTACTCTAGCAAAGTTGTTGTTTTAGAATGCTGGGAAGCAGCAAGCTTTAGAGATGCAATCTCCTGAGCTTGATGTTTGGTCAGCAGCTTACTCCTTCTGAATGCTTTCAAAAGTTCACCATATCTTTCAATCATTTGATTTCTATCTTCCTCAGATTCAGAGCCATCTTCATCTCTTAATGAAGAAGCACTTGAATCTAGACCAGTTACATGCTTGGACTTGGATGAAGAGTTGGATGAAGACTATACCTTAGATGGTCCAGGCTGATCCTGGCAGGATTCCTCATGTGATCTTGCCATCAGCCCAATGTAGGCTTCGTCATCCTCTTCTGATTCTAATGAGGAAGACTCAATCAAGATTGTCTCCCTCTTCGCAATGAAGGTTTTCTACTTCTTGCTTCTCTTGTGGTGATGATTCTTTTCACCAGTTTCTTTCTTCTCAGGACAATCAGCCACAACATAACCTGGCCTTCTACTACAGAAATAAACAACCTTTTTAGAAAAATGTTTACCAAGTTTTTGATCATACCTGCCCTCTTTGGAGAGTTTCTTCTTATTTTTGTAGTAGTCCTCTTTGTACTGGAAGGAAGAGGTAGGTTTGCTCCTTCACCCCTTCTTTTTCATCAGCCTAATAAAGTGCTTTGAGAAAGCAACAAACTCCTCATCAGACATATTACAGCATGATTCCTCTTGATCTAAATCTTCTGACTCAGCTTGCCTTCTTAGGGGAGAAGGATTCTTCTCCTTGCTCCTCTTGGAGCTATTTGCCTTTAAGGCCACAATAGTTTCTTTGGCCTGGCCTTTTCTAGTCTTCTCTTCCTTCTTCCTTGCTGTCAGCTGCATCTCATATGAAAGCAGCTTACTAAACAGTATGGTTGGTGGAGTATCTACTAGCTTTACCACATCTCTAATGGCACATATCTTAGTGTCACAATCTCAAGTAAGAGACCTAAGAAACTTATCATTTAGTTCGTTATTACTAAAGTCCCTCTCATTGTTCTTTAACTCATTAACTGTCCTGAAGAACCTTTCATAACAGCTAGTTATGGTCTCCTCCCTGATCTGTCTAAAAGCTTCATACTCTTGATTTAGCATTGACTTTCTATCATCTCTCACTTCCTCAGTTCCTTTCATATACACTATCAAGGTGTCCCACATTTCCTTTAAGGTCTTGCAGTGCACCGGGTTTTGAAAGGTGGAGTCATCTATGACACGAACTATGATGTTTTGTGCCTTCTTATCCATTATTGCTAAGATGACTACATCCTTAGTCATTTTAGTGTACTTCTTTGGAATCTAAAGATTTGTATCAAGGATAGATTTCTTCATTGGGATGAAGAGTCCCTCTTGAACTGTAATATAGATCCTAGGATCAAATGCTTGCATGAATAATCTGACCCTTTCTTTCCATATGCCAAAATTATCCTTCCTACAGAGAGAAAGTTTCATGGATCCAAGCTCGTTATGATTCTCTCCTGAACCCATCTTAACCTTCTTACAGCTACCCTGGAGATCTCCTCATACTGTTAAGTCTTTTCTTGAGTAACCTCCCTCTGACACCACTTGAAAGTCTTTGATTACAAGGGTAGCTAGTCACCTAGAGGGGGGGGGGGGTGGTGAATAGGTTATTTAAGTATTTTTAAGATTCTTTAAAACCATTTATGACTTAAGTCCTACTGTGTATAATTAATTCAGCTTTCAAGAACACAATACTCAGCACAGCAAAACACAATACACAGCACACCAGATTTTTATAGTTGTTCCCCAGTGTATGGGTACATCCACTTTCCCTCTCTGCCTCTCTAACAGTATGATAGACAAGGCTCTTCTCCAAAAATTATGCCTCCTCAGAGATTACAGCATGATCCCACCGGATCAGTCAGTCTCCGCTGAGACTTACAATACTGGTTCATATCCTTCACACAGTAATCTCCTAACAACCACACACCAACACAAATGCCTTTTACACAGGCTGGGAGAAACAGCCCCACACTGATTCACACAGGAATCTAATCACAAGCAAATGACCCTAACACAGATCTCACAGATTTTTCTCACAGCCTTTATAATTTAGGCTTTACAATAAGATCTTTCAGATCTCTCACACAGCTTAATCAATCTAGGCCTCAACACAGATCTTTCACAGATCCACTGATTTTGAAAGAGTTACTAATTTGACTCAAGAGAAATTATTCTCTGAGTCAATTTCTTCATGCGCTAAGTAAATCTCAGCCCTATCTGCTTCCCAGCAACAAGAATGACATTCTTCGACAATCTACGGCTTGTGCTGGAAGTTCCTCAGGACCTTGATCATGTTCTTACCGATGAAGGGGGAAGATTGAGAATGAATGTCTTCAATCAGCTAACTTTTATTGGCAGGAAAGGAATTGCTCAATGATCCAGAGAAAGATCTTCAGATTTGGTCGGGCTTTGATTGTGAATCAACTTTAGCTATGGCTTGCCTAGAATGATTCGTCATCCTTTGAGAGATCCTCTGTTCTTATTGTAGCAGATGTTGTTTGCACCAGTGAACTCAAAAACCCTTCAGATTTATCAATTGAAGTTCTTAGTTCTGTAACAATGGCATATGAAGATGATGAATTCCCGCTTCTCATTTTTAGAATGTTAATCAGAAAAACTTTTTTGATCGTGATCTCAGCTATTATTTATAATCCCGTTGATTTGTGGGATGATTGACACGTGTCTCTATTTTAATGGTGGTTAAAACCTCAGCTTAATCAAATTGAGATACACTTTAGACTGACGGCGATGTTAATGTCGATTTGCAGCATTTAAATAACAAATCAGAAAATCGTTGACTTGTTACTTTGTCGACGTCAACATCATTCTGGACTTAGCAAAATCAAGCAATATTTCAGAAATCCTCAATTCGACAAACTCAAAACTCAGTTCGACGAACCCAGAGCTCAGCTCGACGAAATCAAGCATCATTTATGAAATCTTAAGTTTGACAAACTCAAAACTCAGTTCGACGAACCCAGGGCTCAGCTCGACGAAATCAAGCATCGTTTAAGAAATCTTCGGTTCGACGAACTCAAAACTCAGTTCGACGAACCCAGAGCTCAGCTCTACGAAATCAAGCATCATTCCAGAAATCCACAGGTCGACAAATAGGTGAAAGATGAGTTCGACAAAATCTGAACTCAGCTCGACGAAATCAAAGCTCAGCTCGACGAAAAATGGATAAGCAATACTTCGATGATTCTGGATTTAGATTTTTCTTCTGCTCTGCTAGGCATTGAGTGGCATTGAGTGAATATGTCATCTCAATGAATCTGGAATTAGAAATATTTCAGCTCTGCTAGGCGCTGAGAGCATTGAGTGTATAGGCCTCACTCAATGTTTTTTGCCTTAGCCATATTCTTCAGCTTTCTGCCTGATAGCATTGAGAGCGTTGAGTGTATAAGCTTCACTCAACGCTTTTATACTTAGCCTGATTTTTTGCAATCTTGCCTTCTTGCTAAAGTTTTACGTTGACATACTAAGCATGGCATTGAGTGATGAAACTTCACTCAATGCTTCTGGACTTAGTCGATTTTCTGGCTTCCACTGCTTACGCTTTGATATGATATCCTTGACTCAACGATACTAGCCATATGACGTTGAGTGAGTTGATCTCACTCAATGCCTGTGGACTTAGCCATATTTCTGCATTATCAATACTGTAAGCTTTGACTGCCAACCTTCTCTCAGCGCTATTAGCTATATGGCGTTGAGTGAGCTTGCCTCACTCAATGCTTCTGGACTTAAGCATTTTACTGAATTTCCATCCTATCACTTTGAGTCCACCTGTCATTATATCTTGAACTATATGTCCAATTATTATGATAAAGACAAACCTGTATGTATGAACTTAAACATAAGTCAAATACAACTATGTGTATACCATTTACCTGTTTGAGTTCTTATAAATCTAGGACATTGGGATCAATGGACCCCAACATTTTTGTCATCATCTTTATTGACGACATTTTTGTGTACTCTCAGTCTAAAGAAGATCATGCGAACCATTTGCAGATGGTGTTGCACACCCTAAGAAAGAATAAGCTCTATGCCAAGTTCTCTAAGTGCGAGTTCTGGTTATCGTCATTGGCCTTTCTTGGCCATGTGGTTAGTGGAGAGGGCATTGTGGTGGATCCTTCGAAGATAATTGCGATACAGGAGTGGACGGTGTTGTCTTCTATAGCCGAAATTAGGAGTTTCCTTGGACTGGAGGGCTACTATAGGCGCTTTGTAGAGAACTTCTCACGGATAGCCTTTTCTCTCACCACACTGACGAGAAAAGATTAGAAGTTCATTTGGAAGCCGGAGTGCACACTAGCTTTTGAGGAGCTGAAAGGTCGTCTGACTACGGCACCAATCTTAACGACGCCATGTGGCTCAGATGACTATGAAATTTATAGTGAAGCATCAGGGAGCGGCTTAGACTGCATTTTTCTTCAATTTGGTAAAGTTATAGCATATGGCTCACGCTAGTTGAAAGTGCATGAGCGGAACTATCTCGTCCATAACTTAGAATTGGCAGCAGTGATATTTTCACTCAAACTGTGGCATCGCTACTTATATGGCATGAAAGTTGACATCTTCACGGACCATAAGTGCCTTAAGTACCTGCTGGATCAAAAGGATCTCAATATGCGATAGCGGAGGTGGATAGAGTTCCTCAGAGACTACACCTTCCAGATTCATTCTACTCCCAGGATGGGAAATTTGGTCACAGATGCCTTGAGTCGTAGGACTCTAGCAAGAGCAAGTTGGTTGTAGATGCATGATGAGCATCTAATCCAGGAGTTGGAGGCCTTCGACATCTCTTGTGTGGACAAGAATGCTGCTGCAAGTGCATGCCTGAACTAGACAGAGGTACAATATGACCTTGCGGACATGGTTCGGCGAGCAACGGAACTAGATGATCAAAAACCTGAATGGATTCCTACCTTGTTGGTAGAAGAGTGGACATACCCAAGTTGTTTGGGGAACCACTATAAATTCCCTTGTGTCGTCTGGTTGTTTGATTTATTACTTGTGTTGTTGGCTGTGATTAGTTTTAACTAGGTTTGCTAGTTGCTGTTTAGGATTCCAAGCCTTAGCTGTAATTACAGTTGGCTGCCTTTGTGCACAACACTTGTGTTAGGCTTTAGGGTTACTTCTCAAATATCTGTAACCTTCATTCCGCAATTAACTCCAAGGGAGTTGAGTAGACAGTCAACTTTGCTAGTGCAATTTTTGATTACTCTATTCACCCCCCCCCCCCCTCTAGAGTAGTATCTATCCCTTTTCTTTCAATTAGTATCAGTGGGAGCTTGGCTGACTGTATATGCTAACACCTAAGTCACAAGATCCTGATAGATACCAAGGATTATAGATATTCACTTTCACCTTCATGGCCCAGTCCAAGGATTACTCTAGCACCAGACCTCCAGCATGCAACTTAGCCAAGTTCAGCATCTGGAAGGCAAGGATTAAATTATATATGAACTCTATTGATGAGAGTATTTTTTCTTCTATTTTGACAGGACCACCAAGAGCACCTGCTGCAGCTACTGCCTCATCATCAACTGATATGAGTGCAGTGCCTCCTCCAGATTACAATGATGAATACAAAAAGGCAAAGATAGCAGATGCTAAGGCAATGAACATTCTGGCTCAGACAATGTCTGATGAAGTATTCCAGAAGGTTGCTGACTGTCCCTCAGCAAAAGCAATGTGGGATACACTGAACCAGATTGTAGCTGGTTCAGCTGATGAAAGGAAGGACAGAAGGTCCAACCTTATCTCCCAGTATGAAAATTTTAAGAAAACTGATGCTGAATCAGTTGAAGCAATGTACACAAGGCTCAGCTCAATCATCAATGAGCTGAGGACTCTTGATAAGGATATTTCATTGACAGAGGTCAATGATAAGATTCTTATGTGCTTCCCTAGCACATGGGATCTGAGGATCTGGCCTATCAAGGAGGCCAAGAGCACAATAAAAATCTCAACAGAAGCCCTTCTCGACAAGCTCAAGTCCTTTGAGCAAGTGCTGAAGTCCAGGGAAGCTGAGGCTGAAGCAAAGACTCCAACTCCCACAAGAAAAGAGAAAACCCTTGCTCTCAAAGCTGCTGATGCTTCTGAAGGAAGCCAGTCAGATGAGGAACTGATGGCATTATTTGTCAAAAGGTTTCTCAAGATGGGAAGGAAAGAATTCAGAAAGAAATCTTCACGATATGAAGAAAAACCCAGGTATGATCGTACTCCTACTAAAGAAATAATTTGCTATGGTTGCAGGAAGCCTGGACATATTATTCCAGACTTTCCAGAGGAAAAGAATAAAGAGAAAAGGAAAGACAAGGATCAGCACAGGAAGCATTCCAAGCCATCCTCCTACAAGAACAAAAAGAAGGAGAGAGGTTTTGTTGATGAAACCTGGAGCGATTCTAATGAGGAATCTTCCTCCTCAAGCTCCAGTGAGGATGAGGAAGAAAAGAAGGCAAAGGAAGTTTGCCTGATGGCAATTGATGCCTGCAGCAATCACTCAGCTGCAGAGAGTTCAGATTCTGATGAAGAAATGCCAACAGAAGATGAGGTATTGTCTTCTTACGATTTTACATCTGATGAATTTAAATCAGATTTTAAATCTTTATGTCTAGATTTAATTAGTTCTAAAAAGGAAATAAAAGAACTTAGAAGCTAAGTCCAAAAGGTTAGAAGAGTCTCTGAATGGTAGAAGCCTTAAGCTGCTTGAAATAACCAGCATGTCTAACATTAGGACAGGCAATAACAAGTTAGGCTTAGGAGCATCTTCTAGTGAACCCCCAATTATTCTTAAAAACCATCTTTCAACTCCAGTGAATTTTATTTCACCTAGTGGAATAAAAAACACTGAGCAAGTTAATCAGGTTAATAAAGCCTTAAACAAAGCTAAGAGAGAGAAAAGAAAACAAAAATTTAAGGAAATACAAAGAGCGTCGAACGCTGCTCGATGATCGCAGGCTCAGTGGTCGAACGGAGATCGACGATCTGAGCACCAATCGTCGAATGCTGATCGACATTTTCAACATGAATTTCAAAACTTCAATCAGAACTCTAGAAACCCGAATGTAAATAGAAACCCTAGGTTCATTGACCCATCATCTGCATGGAGAATCCCACCTAGGAGATCTTACCTGTTAGGTTATCACCCTCAACTTGCTTATTCATTTATTTCCAGTTTTTCTTATGTGAAAAATAAGGGACCCAAGATTACCTGGGTCCATAATGTTTAATTGATTTATTTGCAGGTGAAGACCTATCCTATCACTCAGAATAAGTGGTATTTGGATAGTGGTTGCTCCAAGCATATGATAGGAAATAAAGAACATATGTTAAAGTTCAAGGCCAAGCTTGGCCCAAACGTGATCTTTGGAGATTCAAGCTGTGGTCAAACTGAAGGCTATGGCAGGATGACAATTGGAGCTGTAACATTCAAGAGAGTTGCTTATGTAATTGGACTGAAGCATAATCTCATTTCATTAAGTCAGTTATGTGATGCTGGATACCAGGTATCATTTTCTAACTCTCTTTGTAATATTACTTTAAATAATAATGTTGTGTTAGTAGGTATTAGACAAGGTAACATTTATTTAGTAGATTTTAACTCAACTCACTCTGAAATCTGCTTATTTAATGAAGTAACAAATAACAATACCTTATGGCATAAAAGGCTTAGCCATGTTAACCTCAAGAACATATCTAGGTTATCTAAGAACAACCTTGTTAGAGGTTTACCTTCTTGCCCCTACAAGAAGGAGAGCCTATGCAAGGCTTGTCAATTAGGCAAGCAAACCAAAAATTCATTTAAATCAGTAAATAAAAGTGATTCTCCTAGAATCCTGTATTTATTACATTTGGACCTATTTGGCCCAATAAATGTACAGAGTCTAGGAGGGAAGTATTACACCCTAGTCATTGTAGATGACTTCTCTAGATTCACTTGGGTGTTCTTTTTGAGAACTAAGGCTGATAACTTCAAAGCCCTTACAGATTTTCTATTATGTGTGCAGACTGAGTACTCTACTCATGTGGCCTTGATCAGAAGTGATCATGGTACTGAGTTTGACTCTCTTCTCATGCAAGAATTCTGTGAGAGAGAATGTATCAAACATAGCTTCTCAGCTCTTAGAACTCCCCAACAAAATGGGGTAGTTGAAAGGAAGAATCGAACCCTGATTGAAGCTGCTAGCACATTGTTGGCAGATGCTAATATGCCTCTTTCCTATTGGGCAGAAGCTGTTAGTACAGCCAACTATGTCTTGAATAGAAGTCTGATACACAAGCTTAAGTGTAAAACTCCTTATGAGTTGCTTAAAGGAAAGAAATCTAAAATAAATTATTTTAGAGTATTTGGTTGTGTAGTTTATATTCATAATAATAATAAAGAATACCTTAGAAAATTTGAAGCAAAAGATTCAATGGGAATTTTTCTTGGATATTCCCAAGTAAGCAAAGCTTATAGGGTATTTAATAAATCATCTTCTAAAATTGAAGAGTCTGTTCATGTGTCCTTTGATGAATCTCAAATGTTTTATAAGGAGAAGGAAACTTCCCCTTCCTCAAGTTCATTGTAGGTATAAGAATCTAGTAAAGATGTCACTCAAGAGATTCTTCATCTTTCAACTCTTCATATCACTGAATCAGACAGTGATGAAGACATTGCAGAAGCTGTTGTTGTTCCACCAATAGTAGATCAAATTCCTCCTGAGGAATTAATCCCAACTATTGCTGAAGATCACATCCCACCTGCTGATGTTGTCACACTTAGAGATCATCCTACATCTCAAGTGATTGGAGACATATCAGCTGGTGTTCAAATAAGACATCAGTTAAGACAGGATGTGATGCACGCTTGTTTCCTTTCACAGATTGAGCCCCTCACCATTAAAGATGCTGAGCTAGATCCCCACTGGATCATTGCTATGCAAGAGGAACTCAATCAATTTGAGAGATGTAAAGTATGGACTTTGGTTCCAAGACCTAAAGGCCAACTGATCATAGGCACCAAGTGGGTGTATAGAAACAAGTTGGATGCAAATGGAATCATTGTAAGGAACAAAGCTAGGCTTGTAACTCAGGGCTACAGACAGGAGGAAGGTATAGATTATGACCAAACCTTTGCTCTTGTTGCAAGGCTAGAGGCAATAAGGATCTTCTTAGCCTATGCAGCCTATATGAAGTTTAAAGTTTTTCAGATGGATGTCAAAAGTGCCTTTCTAAATGGTGAGCTAAAGGAAGAGGTATTTGTTGAACAACCACCTGGGTTTGTTTCTTCAACTCAGCCCTCACATGTTTTCAAGTTGCAAAAAGCTCTTTATGGACTCAAACAAGCACCCAGAGCCTGGTATGAGACTCTAGCTAGTTTCCTGTTAGAGCACAACTTTGTTAGGGGAGTAGTTGATAGAACCCTCTTCGTCAAGCACCACAAGGACACAACCCTGTTAGTTCAAGTGTATGTGGATGACATTATTTTTGGTTCCACTGATCCCAAACTGTGCAAAAAGTTCTCTGACTTGATGCATTCTAAGTTTGAGATGAGTAGTATGGGTGAGCTATCTTACTTTCTTGGTCTTCAAGTAAAGCAAGATGCTGATGGCATCTTCATCTCCCAATCCTAATATGCCAAGGAATTGGTAAAGAAGTTTGGGATGGCTGATGCTTCAGCAATGCATACACTTATGGCTACTAATGTAGTTATTGATTCTGATGATCAGGGAAAGCCTGTTGATCATAAGAATTATAGGGCCATTATTGGTTCCCTATTGTATTTAACTGCAAGTAGGCCAGATATAATGTTTGCTACATGCCTTTGTGCTAGATTCCAGGTCAACCCCAAGGAATCTCATCTGATTCTTCTCAAGAGAATCTTGAGATACCTGAAGGGATGTCCAAATCTAGGACTTTGGTACCCAGCTGAGTCAGAATTTGAATTAATTGGATATTCTGATTCTGATTATGCTGGCAGTAGAGTTGACAGGAAAAGTACCTCAGGAACTTGTCAATTCCTGGGAGAGAGATTGGTCTCTTGGTTCTGTAAGAAGCAGGCTTCTGTCTCAACTTCAACTGCAGAGGCTGAATATATAGCAGCTGCTAGTTATTGTTCACAGATCCTGTGGATACAAAACCAGCTTTTGGATTATGGGTACACACACAAGAATACAAAAATCATGTGTGATAGTACCAGTGCTATCTCTATTGAACAAAATCCTGTGCACCACTCTAGAACGAAACACATTGAGATCCGGCACCATTTCCTGAGAGATTGTGTGGAAAAGAACAAGATCAGTCTTGAGTTCATATCCACAGACCTTCAGAGAGGTGATATATTCACCAAGCTCTTAGATGAACAGAAGCATCTGTTCTTTTTGGTTCAACTAGGCATGATTAATGGAAGAGACTAAGTGTGACGTCTGCCTTGTTGAAACTTGTTTGAAGATCGTCAAACGACGTTCGAAGATAGTCGATCGGATCAAGCCTATCGCCGACCTATGGTTGATGATAGCTTATCTGCTTGAAGATCGTCGACCGACGTTCAAAGATAGTCGAACAGGTCGAGCTTATCGTCGATCTATGGTTGACGACAGCTTGTTGTTTGTGAAGACAGAAATAGTCGAACGATGGATCAACTACTCTGCTTCCGGAACGATCGTCGAACGACCGTTCGACCATCATCTCTAGTATCTTTTAAATAGATCGACGATCGTTGTTTTAATATAAAGCCGATGGTTGACCTAGGTCAAGAGATCTTTCTTTTTATCGTTGACGGAGAGCGACTTCTCGCATTCCATCTTCTTGCTTGCTCTTTGTCTGGCGATTTCTGTCATTTCGCCTTTGCCGTCTCCCTCGTCTTCTCCAGCCCCTTCAATGGCGATAGCTCCAGCGCTCCTGACAGTGGTGAAGTTCGATGCAGGCTTCAGTGTGGATTTCGATTCCTTCAGTTGCTGCGAATCTGCTATAGTGGAAATTCTCAATCTATGCAAAGATCAAGGTTTGGAAAGGCTCATGTTCTCCAGGATAAAGATAAACATTCCCGAGATCAAAGAATGGGCATTTACTTCATCCTCCAATGACGAATCAATGACCGGAACAATTGGCGGAGAAGAGGTAACTTTGACTCCCGCCATTTTAACTGAAATTTTTGGATTGTTAAATAGGGAAGAAGATTACGAGCAAGATACCCCAGAGTTTGGGAGAATGTTAACAGAGCTGGGACAAGCCGAAGGCATTCCCTCTAAGCTGCTTAAGGTGAATTTTCCATTTAAGATTAAGTTCCTTGCTGAACTCGTCGGAAAAGTGCTACTGGGAAAGCACTCTGCCCATGACAACATTACAAGGCAACAGTTTGCCCTAATGTGTTCAATTGTGAATAAAAAGAAGATTAACTGGGCAGGAGTATTGTTTGATTTAATAAGGAAAAAGAATAGCAAGAAAGAAGTCACCCTGGGTAGGGTTGTTGGGATTTTTCTAAAGGAGAAATATCCCCATTTGTTAGTTTCAGCTGCTACCTCCATCAATGCCAGCAAGAAGATGGACCCAACCTTGTTCGCCAAGTGGAAAAGGACTTTTCTGAAGCCCGCTCCAGCAGGGGTTGCTCCAGCTGCATCTGAGAGCACTAGGACTGCTTCAGTCAGTCCTCCCCTACAAGAAGCTGGCTCAGCAAATCTCTCCCTTCCATCTTCTTCATCTACATTGTCGTCTACTTCAGTTGAAGTTCCATCAACTTCAATTGAAGTACGACCTTCTGCTTCTCATATTCCTGATTCATCTACAATTCTCCATGCATCACCTCCTGCATCTCCTCTCCCTTCTCATCTTGCTGGGATCTCACATCCCAGTTTTGATTTATTGGTTTCTGAGATTTCTACTCCTCCTCAGTCTCCAATTCCTTCTTCAGATCATATTGATCATCTTGCATCCACCCATCCATCTCCAGTTCACTCTCCAGTTCATCAAGAATACACCATTCCTGCTGATCATCCATCCACTGAGATTCCTCCTTCATCATTTGAAATCACTCCAGTATTCATTTCTAGCATCTTGGAGTTAATTACCCCCTCAATCAAAATTATGATTGAAGAGGCAATTGCTCCCCTTGCTTCCTCCATCTCTTCTTTGACTGCTGCTATCCAAGCTCTATCAAAATCTGCTGAGCCCTCTTCATCTAGGGGCCTAGTCTCAGTTTCCACTGAAACCAGGTAGGGGGAGATGCTTTATGAAGATGTCTCTGTGCTGCCCTTGGCCTCCCCTCCAGCAGATCCTCCTGCAGTTGCAGAGAAAGAGATTGAAGAATCAGCTCCTCCTCCATTGACTGAAAAAGAAATTTCTGATGCCATAATGAAGTCTGAATTCATTGTCAAAGTTTGCCTAGAAGAATATTCCTCTCCCCTGGTCGCCCTATACCTAGAAGGAGTTATCACTTCCTTTATAGATGAATTATGGGAGTTAGGACACTCAAAGGACAATTCTGAAGGTATCCCTTTTACTCAATTTTTAGACTTGATAACTGATATGCTAGTTTGGGAATACCTGGAAGGAATGATTCGTTGTCATTTAGCAAAATTTTATTCATAATACTACAGATAAAATGGAAGAAGTATTAGATGTTCAAGAGCCTGATCACCAACCAGCTCTAGAAGTTCAAATTGAACCAGAACCAGCTGTTCAAGTTTCTGAGGCTGCTCAGCCAGCTCAGCTAGCAGTGCAAGTAGAACTGGTCACCATGACAGTTTTTGATCAACAAGAAAAGGCTTCAGATGCTCAAATTGAAAAGTCTACTGTATGGGATGATTCCCCTAGATTGGATTTAGATGCTCTCCTGGCACAGGATGCCATGGAAGAAGAATTAGAAAAAGCTGCCCTAAAAGAAAAGGAAAGAGCTGTGCAAGAAGCGATTGATCCATATGATCTTCCCATTTCTTCAAATTCTGAGGATGATATTGATTCTGATGAATCTGATGAGTCTAAAAGAAAAAGATCTGCTAACAAGAAAAGGAAAGTTGTGGCTCCTCCTCCTCCAAATCCAAATAATGATACTCCCTATTATATCCTGAAAGGAATTGATCCTAAATCAAAAGATTTCCAGCACTGGATGACATTCTCTAAAAATCAGCAGAAGCAAAGGAAGAAGTCAAAGAGGTATGATAGTCCTGTCCCAAGATGGACTCCTAGAGGTCCTCCTCCTCCACCCCCAGTGCAGGAGCCTCTGGAAACCTATCTGCAAACCCTGCTGCTCAGTCTGATAGGTTCAACCCATCTCAGTCATCACAAAGGAAAAGTTCTCAAGGATATCAAGGTAAAACGCATTCTGGCTATCAAAGACTTGATGCTGATGTCAAGGAACAAGTAAAGGAGGTGGTGTATCAAAGACCAACTTTTTCTCCTCCTCCTTCCAAAGAACTCAAGAGCTCAACCTCTCCAAAGCCAGATCATGCTGTGAAGGCTATTTCAAAAGTTAAGCGAATTATTTTCTCTGAAAAATCTAGCAAGATATTTGCTGAGTCTGCTCCTCCTTCTTATCTAGTTATTAAGGATAAAGATCCAGCTGAAAGTCTGCTAGACATGTCTATTAAGTTTAAAGCTGTGAAACCTGTTGATACATCTTCTGAAAATGTGTATGAAAGCCCAGAGCTTGATCCTAATTTCAGGATGGCTCGTTTTCTTGAACTTGTTGGTTCAGCTCAAATTAAGAAAGCTAAAGCTGAAGGCAAAGACACTGCAGGATTAACCACTATATCAAAATTCAGAATGAAGGAGCTCGATAAATTCCAGGTTAGACCTGTGGTATTTGATCCTTCTAAATACATGGAAAAGCATCCTGAAGCAGTTGTCCCAAGAGCATCAGAATTGAAAATCATTGGAGAACAAGACCTGAAGTTGTCAAGGAAAGAAGCCCAGGATCCTTCTAGAAAGATTACTTTTGTTTCTAGTTCTTCTGAACCTAAACCTAATTCTGAAGCATCTTAAAAGTTCATTAATTAACAGTTATTTGCTTATCTGATTGATTGATGTTATCTGCTTAGTTATTTTTTCTTCATGCATCTTTATTTATTTTCAGTAATTAGTTTTGTGTTGAGTTGTTAAGAGACTTAACTCAAATATGAGGAGATTGTTGGTACCCTAGTTTTGATTTGAGTTCAGTCTTCTCTTTTAGTCTCTTGACCCTTGATTTATCTATGGTCAAAGGTTAGTTTGCTCTAGTTTAGTCTTGTCACTTTTCTAGATGAATATTTGGTTAAGTTGTTTTTCGTTCGACTATGGTCGAACGCCGCTCGACTATCGTCTATCGACTGTTCGACGATCGTCTATCAGTTGGTCGACGTTCTGTCTGTGTTGATAGTTCGACTATTTGTTTGATAGGTCGACTATCTGTTCCCTTTGATAGTTCGACTATTTGCTTGGATAGTTCAACTATCTGGTAGTTCGACTATCTGTTGATAGGTCGACTATCTGTTCTCTTTGATAGTTCGACTATCTGTTGATAGGTCGACTATCTGTGTTGCTTGATAGTTCGACTATCTGTTTGGATAGTTCAACTATCTGATAGTTCTACTATCTATTTGATAGGTCAACTATCTGTTTTCTTTGATAGTTCGACTATCTGTTTTTCTTTGATAGTTCGACTATTTGTTGATAGGTCGACTATCTGTTTTGTTTGGTAGTTCGACTATCTGTCTTGATAGATTGACTATCTGATAGCTCGACTATCTGTCCTTATAGTTCGACTATCTGCTGAGGTAGTTCGACTATCTTCTTTGATAGTTCGACTATCTGGATCGTTCGACTATCTGTCTCATAGGTCGACGATTTCTGTGTCTCGTTCGACGATCTCCGAGGGTCGTTCGACGTTTTGCTGTATGTCTTAAGTAATTTTGTCGTCTTCTATGATGTGATTTATTTCATATTTATTTTGGCATATTTTATAAAAGATTATTTGAATAAAGTTGTGATATTATTTCCATGCAATATCTGCTCCATTCCTTATGCATGAGCTAATCTTTTTCTGACAAAGTTATTTGTCTTATTAGCTGAGATATGATTTCTGCTTTATCTGTCAGGCTGTCCTTTATAGCCGTTAGACTCAAAAAGTCTTCCTTGGCCGTAAAGAGTCTCTTCTTATGTGACTTTCTCTAGTATTATTTTATCAGAGTTACTTGCAGCTTCTTAGAAAGCTTTATCCTCTTATGGGAAATCTGTCTGCAGTATTTGTTTTGCTTTATGCTATTTGCAGCCCAGCTTGCAGATTTCAGTAGAAAACAAGATTCAAACTCAAATTAGAGCCGTTGCTGCTGCTGCTATATAAAGAATTCTTTGGAGAAAGAATCAACTAGTTCACATAGCCAAAAACCAGTTCATTCAGGAAAAGGAGTTCAAAAGCTAACAGCAGCATTCAAGCTTACAACTTACAGTTTACAACTGCTCTCAGCTCATTCACATCTAACTAAGAAGAAGTTTTAGTTCTTCACTTTTCTTCAACCTGAGTTCTCCTGCCTCCAGGAAGATCTTCACTCAGAGTTTTTTGAAGAAGAAGAAGAAGAAGATAGCTGCTTGAAGAAGAAATTTCATTTCATATTTATTATCTTCTTGTAGCTTTTTCCTTCAGATTTTCTGAAGTGTTTTCTGCACTGAAGCAAGACTTCACCTGGACATTCTTTTAGCCAGGGGGAGCCTTGACTCTTTAGAGCTTTCTAGCTCAGTGCAAGTTCTTATGCTTCTCTAATCTATTGTAAAATAGAGAAGACATTTTAACCTCTTTTCCCCCCTCCTGTAAAGGGTTATTACTCCCTTTAAAAGTATACCTTGGTGGCAGGGCACCTGATCAAAAACCTGTGTTGGTTTTTAGACACCTGATCAAAAGTCTAAAGGGTCTCTAGATCTACCTGCAGCAGATCTTGTTGGTGGCAGGTCACTTGATCAAAAACCTGAGTGGATTTCTACCTTGTTGGTAGAAGAGTGGACGTACCCAAGTTGTTTGGGGAACCACTATAAATTCCTTGTGTCGTCTGGATTGTTTAATTAATTCTCTGTGCTGATTGGCTGTGATTAGATTTTAACTAGGATTGCTAGTTGCTGTTTAGGATTCCAAGCCTTAACTATAATTACAGTTGGCTGCCTTTTGTGCACAACACTTGTGTTAGGCTTTAGGGTTTTATCTCAAATATCTATAACCTTCATTCCGCAATTAACTCCAAGGGAGTTGAGTAGACAGTCAACTTTGCTAGTGCAATTTTTGATTACTCTATTCACCCCCCCTCTAGAGTAGTATCTATCCCTTTTTTTTCAGATACTACTTGATTAGAGTAGCATTTCATTCTCCCCCTAAATTTGATACCACTTGATCAAGCTCTGATGCCACACTTGAGGATGCTACACTTAATCAATCTTGAGGCCATTTGATGTGCCACTTCTTCCTCTCCCCCTTTTTGAATTCTGAAGAATAGTCAGGGAAGAGTTGGCTTGTTTTGATGTACTTCTCCCCTTATCTGATTGTAGTTAATACCCTTGGTATATCTGCTAGCCACCTCTTTATATAAGGCTGATTCTGCTCCTACAGCTGCTGGACTTGCTCCCACCTCAATAGGAGCAACTTTTGCCATTAATTTACAGATGGTCACTTTGATCTTCTTACCACTTAAGGTCTTCATCTCCTATAAGAAAAACATATCCTGCACTAAAACTAAATTTCTAGTGAGTGACTGAAGTTAGAATAGGTTCAATATACCAAACTCAAACTTGAAGGTGTTGAACTTTTCTTCATCTAGTGGCTTAGTAAAGATGTCAGTCACTTGCTTGTCTGTGGGGACAAACTATAGACTGATATCTTCCTTTTCCACATGCTCCCTAATGAAATGATATCTAATTTCTATATGCTTGGTCCTGCTATATGAGACAGGATTCCTAGTAATGGAAATAGCACTAGCAGAATCACAATAAAGAGGGTTTCTACTTACCTTGAGGTCATAATCCTGGAGCTGATGTTGAATCAACAGCAACTAAGCATAGCAACTACCTGCTGAAATGTATTCTTACTCTGCAGTTAATATAACAACACTTGTTTGGTTCTTACTGCTCCAAGATACTAGTATTCCTCCTAAGAACTGACTGGTGCCTGTAGTGCTTTTCCTGTCCTCTTTACATCCTGCAAAATTTGCATCGGAATACCTTGTTAGTTCAAAATCTCTATTTCTAGGGTACCATAGACCAAGATCTGGTGTGCCCTTAAGATATCTCAAGATCCTCTTTATAGCAGAGTAGTGAGATTCTTTAGGGCAAGCCTGATACCTAGCACAGACACATATAACATACATGATGTCAGACCTACTAGCTATGAGGTATAGATGGGACCCAATCATCCCTCTATATAATGTTTCATCAACAGGTTTCCCTGCTTCATCTTCGTTTAAAGGCATACTTGACCCCATGGGAATTTTCATGGTGGAGGCATTCTCTATTCCATATTTTTTAATCAACTCCTTGGTGAACTTGGACTGGAATATGGACAAGTTATCATCAGTCTATTTAACTTGGATACCCAAGAAGAACTTTAGCTCACTCATACTACTCATCTCAAACTTCCCTTGCATAAGTTTAGCAAACTTCCTGCAAAGGTTTCCATCAGTAGATCCAAAGATAATGTCATCAACATATATCTGGACTAGGATGATCTTGCCCTTAGATTCCCTTAGGAATAGGGTCTTGTCTATTTTCTCCCTTGAGAATTTTATCTCAATGAGGAAACTAGACAAAGCCTCATACCAGACTCTTGGGGCTTCCTTCAACCCATATAGAGCTTTCCTAAGCCTATAAATAAAATCAGGAGAGTTAGAGTCAACAAAACTTGATGGTTGTTCTACATATACTTCCTCTTTTAAGTCCCCATTCAGGAAGGTTGACTCCATATCCATCTGGTAGACTTTGAATACTTGATAGACAACAAATGCAAGGAAGAGTCTTATTGCTTCCAATCTAGCTACTAGGGTAAATGTTTGGACAAAGTCTATCCCTTCTTCTTGCTTGTATCTTTTAGCCACCAGTTTAGCCTTATTCTTGACAATAATGTCATTTTCATCTAACTTTTTCCTGTAGATCCACTTAGTTCCTATGATATTATGTCCCTCAGGTCTGGGAACCAGTTTCTAGACTCTACATCTCTTGAACTGGTTAAATTCTTCCAGCATTGCTCCAATCTAGAAGTGGTCTTTGATTGCCTCTTCAAACTTCTTGGGCTCTTCTTGAGACAGAAAGCTTGAGTAGAGATCTGTGTTGATACTCTTTCTCTTGGTCTGGACTCTATGGCTTGCATCACCAATGATTTTGTGGGCTAGATGGTCCCTTAGATTCTTTATAGCTGGAGGCAATCTAAATTTAGCTTGTTGTACTTCATTGTCTTCAACTAACTATTCTTCCTCCTCAGCTTGTGAATCTTGAGCTCCTTTTGGACAACGTACATCTTTTATCTAATCTTGGACTATTGGATCATCTTCCTTGATGGTAAGCTTTTCCATCACCTGCTTTATTCCTATAAAACTTGAAGAGGAGCTTGACAGCTCACAGTTAATCATGTTTGATTCATCAAAGACAATATGAACTGACTTTTCTATAACTTAACTTGTCAAGTTGTAGATCCTATATGCCCTACTATTGTTGTTGTACCCAACAAAGATCTATTCATGGGATTTGGCAGTGAACTTGGACACATAGGACTTTCTATTGTTCAGTACATAACACTTGCTACCAAAAATCCTAAAGTAGGATAAGTTTGGTTTTCTGCCTTTCAAGATCTTATAGGGAGTCTTCTTGTGGTTTTTGGTGATAGAGGCCTTGTTAAGGACATGACATGCAGTATTTACTGCCTCAGCCAAGAAATATTCTGGGAGAGATGTGTCACTTAACAAGTACTACCAACATCTATGAGGGTTCTGTTTTTCCTCTTAGCAATTCCATTTTGCTGGGGTGTTCTGGGAGAGTAGAATTCTTGGTGAATCCCTTGCTCTTCACAAAACCTTGTCATGCTTGCAAACTGAAATTCAGTCCCATGGTCACATCTGATTTTGACTATAGTACTGTCTAGTTTATTTGGTATCTGCTTGGCAAAAGTCTTGAAGACAACAAGGGTTTCATCCTTTCTCTTAAGGAAGAAGACCCAAGCAAACCTAGAAGAGTCATCAACAACCAGAAGGGTGTAGAATTTCCTACCTAAAATTTGAACTAGCATAGGACCAAACAAGTCCATATGCAGGAGGTATAGGCACCTCACTGAGTCTTTGTCCCCAATGTTCTTGGTCTATTTGCCCTTTTGGCATGCAGAACAGATACCCTCCTTAGTGTATTTTAACTTTGGATCATTTTTTGACTAACTCTTCACTAAAGAGTTTTCCTATGTTCTTGTAGTTCAGATGAGCTATCCTCTTGTGCTATTGGACACAATATGAGGCTTTCTCATCTACAACTAGGCATATGGGAGTGTTCTTACTTTCACAATCAAAATTAAGACAATAGATATTTCCTCTCCTAGTGCCTGCCAAGATGACCTCTTGGTCACTTGACCTCCTAATTTGGCACTCATCCTTGAGGAAAGAAATGTCATAGCCAAGATCACATAGTTGTCTTATGCTTATGAGGTTGTGTTACAACCCTTTCACATAAGCTACTTGTGTGATAGTGATTATGACCTTTGATATCTTACCATACCCTTTTGTCACTCACCTTTCTGAACAACCAAAGATGACTTTAGGTCCATTCTTTACTGTAGTGTACTCCTTCAGCATGCTCCTTATTCCAATCATGTGCCTGGAACACCCACTGTCCAAGTACCATTTAAAGGTATGGCCACTTGGACTAACCTACAAGGCACAAATCAGTTAACCTTAGGACCCCAATTCTTATTGGGTCCTAGGTGCATGTTAGTCTGATAATAACCATGCATACCCGCAGCTCTTCTGACAAGTAAGCTCTTTCTTGCTCTTGGCACACTTGTATTGTGCCAGCAATCTATAGCATAGTGGACCACTTTGCCACAGTGCCAGCACTCATAAATATTGTACCTTCTTTTAAGAGCTATTCTTGTAGCATTGTTGTTAGCAGCTCTTAGTCCAGAAGGTACAGCAGCAGTCCAGTTCTTTTGTTTCCCAGCCACAGTCCGACTAGTGGTGGGTTTGGCAGTAGAAGTGCTTGGGATATCTTGAGCCGTACTAGTAGCTATCTTCTTTTCAGAAAGCACACTCCTGATTGACTTTGAGATTCCCAAATCAGGTATACTGACAATCTTGCCCTTAGTCTTAAAGTGGGTTGGAATATTCTGAGAACATTCTACAGCTTTACCCTTGTGTGAAGGGGCTGGTTCACCGAAAACAAATGGTCCAGGGTGGGCCATTTGAATTTCCTCATGGGCTTCCTTGAAGGCACTTGCACCCTTGCTTTATCTTCCACTATAATGTGGAGCATCTTTGCTCACACTAGTGGAACTATGATTCTTCTAATGACCATAGGTGCTCTTTAGGTCATACCTGTTGGAAGGTAGCACCATTCTCTTGAATGGAACAAAAGGATTTGAGGCGAGCGGCTGTGTTGGAGCTTTGCCCTATCCTTTGGGATTGGAAACTCTTGTGGATCCCTTGAATCCCAACCCCTTCTTACCCTTTTGGGAAGTGAAGGTGTCTATTAAGGGAAGCACTGAACTGGGCTTCAAATAGCTATCCACTATTCTCTTCTCCCTCTCCAGCAGCACTTCCAGGTCCCTTATTCTATTTTACTGGTACTCTATTGTACCTATCTGAATGAAGGAGATAGTTTTTAGCTCACTAATCTCTTTCATTTTTTGATCAAGCAGTGAAGCTAAATCAGCATGCTGGGAAGCAGCAAGCTGAAGGGAGGCAATTTCCTTAGCTTGCTTCTTAGCCAGATCCTTGCTTTCCTTTAAAGCACTTATAAGGACCATATTTGTCAATTACAGAATTGACATCTTTCTCAGACTCAGAATCTCCTTCATCTCTTGATGAATGAGCTTCAGAATCTGGGCTGGTCTTATAGCCTTACTTAGAAGATGACTTGGACAGAGAATTTACCTTTAGTTGACCAGGCTATTCCTGGCTAGATTCTTCATCAGTTAGAGCCATCAGTCCATAACAGCAGTTGTCTTCTTCTTCTTCCAGCATAGTAATAACATCGTCTTCTCTTTCTGACTCTGAAGAGAAAGTGTCAGTCCAGCTCTTCTTCTTAGCAATAAAGAATTTCTCCTTCTTGTCGTTTTTCTTGTGGTTCTTCTTCTCACTAGATTCCTTTCTTTTGATAGGGCAGTCGGCTATTACATGCCCTGGCTTACTACAGCAATAACAAACCACTTTAGATGAAATATGTTTGTTGGATTTAGAACCATACCTGTCCTCCTTATAGGATTTCTTCCTGCCCATATAGTAGTATTCTTTGGGATGAGAGGAGGAGGAGGGCCTACTTCTCTAGTGTTTCTTCTTCATAAACTTCTGGAACTACCTGGAGAAGGCAGCAAAGTCTTCATCAGGTATATGGTATAATAATATGCTGGTCTCTAATTTTTCTGAGTCAGATTCAGCATCCCTCCTTTCGTGGAGAAGGTGTCTTCCTTCTACTCCTCCTTGTGGATTCAGATTTGAAGGCCACTAATTTTTCTTTAGCTTGGGACTTACTTACTTTCTCCTCCTCTTTCTTGGCTATCAGATGCATTTTATAGGATAACAGCTTCCTAAACAAAGTTACTGGTGGAGTGTCAACAAGCTTTGCCACCTCTCTGATGACACAGATTTTAGTATCACAATCTATAGTTAGAGACTTGAGAAACTTGTCATTCAGCTCATAAGTGTTGAAGACTCTTCCATATATCCTCAGCTCATTGACAATCCTGAAGAATCTTTCATTGAACTCAGTTATATTATCAGTCTTGCTCTGCATGAATGCCTCATACTCTTGATTGAGCATGGACTTCCTGTCATCTCTCACTTCCTCTATTCCCTCCATGTAGAGCACTAGTGTGCCCCATATCACCTTTGCGGTCTTGCAATGTACCAGATTTTGGAAAGTGGAGTCATCTATGGCACTAACAATTATATTTTGAGCCTTCATATCCATTGTGTCCAGAATAACTTCATCCTTTGTCATCTCAGAGTAGGTCTTGGGGGTCTGGACATTTGCATTTAGAGTAGACACTTTCATAAGGATGAATGGCCCTTTCTTGATAGTGATGAAGATTCTAGGGTCAGTTGCATCCATGAACAGCCTAACCCTCTCCTTACAGATGTTAAACCCTTCCTTCCTGCAGATGGGAAGCATCATGGCACCCAGCTCCTTATAGTTCACTCCAGAACCCATAAGGACAGATTTTCTTGCTGACCTTGGAGATCTACTAAGACTGTTGAATCCTTAAAGAGTAACCTCCCTCTGATACCACTTGAAAGACTTTGTTTTCAAGGCTAGCTAACACCTAGAGGGGGGGGGGGTGAATAGGTTTTAGGTCACTTTTTAATTATCTAAACCTACACCTTATTTGTTGTGCTTGGTGATTTGTTAAGTTAAGCTTTCAAGAACATCAACCAGACAATACCGAAATTTTATAGTGGTTCCCAAGAGTTTGGGTACGTCCACTATCCCTCTACGCCCTTTTAACAGTGTGTTAGACAAGGCTCTTCCCCCAAAACTCGGCTCCAAGGAGCTTACAACACGATCCCGTAAGACCACTCAGCCTTCTTCAAGATTTACACCTCACCTAATATGCCCTACCACTCAGATCCCAACTGGATCCTACCTCAGCCTTTATAACTCAGGCCTATCACTCAAATTCACATAAGAATCCTACACTCAGATCTACAACAGATATTACCTTAGCCTTTATAACATAGGCCTACACTCAGATTCATTCAAGAATCTTACACTGAAATCCAAGATAAGATCCTACAAAAAACAACAAAGATTTGAAACAATCAGGCACTAGAGAAAATCTCTATGCATGTCTTCATGGGCAGAAACTAAGTATCCCCTAACTTCTTCTTCACAGCAACAAGTTGACAGATATCTTCAGTTAAATCAACGGTTTGTTCTTGAAGTAGCTTGCAGAAATCTCTGCCTCTTCTCTTTCAGGAATCAGTCCAGACCTTGCTGTCGCAGAAGAATATCACAGCAGCTATCACTTTTCGCTTTCAGGTTGACTGAACAGAACAGGACCTTCAGGCTCAGCAGCAATGGCGAGGAAGAAGACGATGTTCAACCGCAATTGCGAAATCAGAAAACCCTAATTGCTTATCTTCAACATAGCCAATCTTTCCCTCTTTTTTCTCGTCGATCAACGGCTCTTTGCGCTGTGGGGGCCAGCCTTAATTGCCGATTTACCACCTTCCATTTGCAGATGACGATAAAAGCTAGCCGTCGGCGCCATCAATGGCTTACTCCATCTTTCCTGCAATGAATTTGAACTATGTTGACTTTGTTGACTTTTGCTGACTCATGCTGATGCCAGCCATCTGTGGACTTAGTAAAAATCAAGCAACATTAGTATAGGCATTGAGTGAGTAAGCTTCACTCAACGCCAAAACACTTAGACAGATTTTTTGTCACTAGGCGTTTAGTGAGCAACCTTCACTCAACGCCAAAACAATTAGAATAATTTCTCCTCCATTAGGCGTTGAGTGAGTAACCTTCACTCAACGCAAAAACACTTAGAAAATATTTCAACTTCTCTGGCGTTGAGAGCGTTGAGTCCACTCTATGCTATTTTCCTTAGCGTTGAGTGTGTCTTCGTCACTCAATGCTTTATGCCTTAGCAAAACTTTCTGATACCAGGAGTTGAGAGTGTTGAGTGTGTCTTCATCACTCAACGCTATTTGCCTTAGAAAATATTTCTACTACTAGGCGTTGAGTGAACCTTCATCACTCAATGTCAAACTACTTAACAAATATTTTTCTATTATCTGGCGTTGAGTGAGTAGGCTACACTCAAAGCATTTTGACTTAGCCAAATTTTTGTGAAATCACAGACTCTGACTGACTAAGGTTCAATCAATGCTTTTTATCACATGACGTTGAGTGAGTAAGCTTCACTCAACGCATGTGGACTTAGTCAAATATTTACATAGATTTTTTGTGGCTTTGACTAACTGAGCAATACTCAATGAATTTGATGATATGGCATTGAGTGAGTGGACTTCACTCAACGCCTGTGGACTTAGACATATTTTAAGCTGTTTCTTCTTAGGCTTTGCCTGTCTCACAACTTTTAGTTGTATGGTATTGGGTGAGTAGACTACACTCAACGCTGAAAGAGAAGGGATAGATCACACTAACTCTAGAGGGGGGGGTGAATAGAGTTTTAAAAACTTTTGATTAATTTTTATAGCAGAATTAAAATAAATGATATCTATATGTATAGAGAGAAAACAAAACAAAAACAATCACAATACAGCAAATAAAAAATAAAGGCAATCCAGACGGCATAAAGAATTTATAGTGGTTCCCCTAAACTTGGGTACATCCTCTCTTGTACCACCTTGGTAGGAATCCACTACAGGTTTTTGATCAGGTGCCCTGTCATAAGAATATCTATTTTCTAAGGGAGATATATCAACCCATTGAGCTCTTGACCAGGTGCACAAAAACCAAACCAAGTCTTTTGATTAGGAGACTTGACAACCAAAAGGAATAACTTTTGAAGGGAGTTAAGAAACCCTTTATATAGTGATGAAAGAAAGAAAATAAATGATGCGGTCTTCTCTGTCAATAAATAGAGAGAAGACCAGTGGATATTATTGTTGTCAAAGCTCCCCCTGAGTTGAAGAATAGTTCAAGAAAAAAAGAGCTTTGCTCAGGGTGTAGGCCTTCAAATTGAGGATGGATCTTCAGGAAACTTTTTAGACTGATGAAGTTTTTCTATCTCTTGAAATTTCTGAAGGAAAACTAAAGAAGACTGAAGATGTATTTGAGCTGTGTCCTTCTTTCAGTTTTCTATATTTTCTTTTGTGTATTATCTCTCTTGTTGTTGAAGAAGAAAAAGAAACCTTATATATATCCATTGCTGAAAATAAGCTTTTGAATTTTGAAATCTTATCCTTGATTTACTGCCAAAAACCTGGGAGTTGAACGGCTAGAAAATGCCATTAATTTGTTTCCCTTACTGTCCCAGTAAATAAGCCAATTATTCTGTGAATACCATAATTAATGCTGCCTTGGAATAGCTATCTTTTAGAGAATATGTAGCATTAATTATCAGAGCATTATAGGCATATAAAATTAAATTTGAAATCAAGTTGCCATGGTCAATACTTGAAAAACTGCATGGAAAGATAATCGACCTGAATCTTTCATAAAATAGTCAAACTCAACAATTTTCGTCGACCTGAGTTCCAATATCGTCGAGCTGAATAAGGCAGATAAGTAGTAGAAAATCGTCGAACGGAACTCCAAGTTCGTCGAGCTGAGATAGCACTTCGTCGAACTGAGATAATACTTCGTCGAACTGACTTTCTGATATAAGCTGACAATTCATCGATCTCAGCTAAACTTTCATCGAGTTAAACTCAGAAAAGAAATCCTGAGTTCGTCGATCTGAGATCGACGATCAGCGAGCTCAGTTCAGCTATTGTCGAATGCATTTTCTGACTTGGAAAAACTACTTTTCTCTGGAGGTCTTCTGTCTCTAAGTCTTCTGAATGTGAAAACCAATCACTATAGGTTGTTGACTTAACCTAGAACTAGAGAAAGACTTATGACCCTAGACTATACATGTGGGTCATCTGAAAAACCTAATAGTGAACCTAGCCCAAATCAACCCTAAATAAGGTGGGGTTCCAACAATCTCCTCCTATTTGGGTGAGGTCACTATTTACATAGAATATAACAAAAAGCGGAAAGGTATATCATGTAGAAATAATACATTCAGCAAACATATGGCAAAACTATGAAAGTTTTTAAACAGACAGTAAAAACATATCATTTAAAATCAAAAATAAGAGTCAAGGATCTTTTTTAATAGCTTCAGAAGCAAAGTCAGAAGATGGATTAATGAAGTTTATTTTTCTTGTAGGATCTTCTGCTTCTTTTTGGGTCATCTTCAGGTCTTGAATGCCAAGGAATTTTTTAGAAAATGCTCTGGGCACAACTGCCTCTGGATGGAGCTGCATGTAAGCATTAGGATCAAATAAATTTTTCTTTACCTGAAATTTATCAAATTCCTTCTGCCTATAGGAAGACATTGTTGTGAACTGAGAAATGTCTTTTCCTTCTGATTTGGCTTTGTTGATTTGAGATAGACCAATGAGTTCCTTGAAACTAGCAATTCTATAATCTGGATCTAGTTCCGGCTAATAAGCAGGAGAAAAAGGCCTCCCTGGGCTTGATTCTTGCTTTTGCAGATCACTCTGATTTATTTTTTGTTGTTGATTGCTGCTTTGACTTGTTCTTTATTGCTGTGAGCTGCTTTGAGAATAAGACCTAGAAGGTCTATCTTGTTTCTGAAAAGAAGATCTTGAGTGTTGAGAATGAGATGAGGACCTCTGAGATTGAGAGACATTCCTTGAAGCACCTGCAGCTGGAGGAGGAGGAGGTCCTCTCCAAGATTACTTAGGTGGAAAATCATATCTTTTTCTCCTTTCCTTTCCTTTAACTCATTTTTGGAATACTTCATCCAGTGAGGAGTATCTGGAGTGAGGGTTATATTGTGCAGAACATAGTAGGGAGTATATTCTATAGGATTTAGCTTAGGGGAAGCCTTTGCTTGAGCCTTCTTCTTGGCTTTCCTCTTTTTTAAAGTAGTATCTTGAGAATCATCAGATTCTTCATCATAATCATCAGAAGACTTAGCTGGATTACCATATAAATCATGAATTTGTTTCAATATATCATCAGAAAGAAATGGATGTGACTGAGACTGAGACCCAGTAGTTTTAGCCTGAGGCTGTTCTGGAATAGCAAGCTCTACTTGAATTTTTGAAACAACTTGACCTTGAATAGAATCATTGACTTCTTCCATATCTACAAACAAAATCTCATCCATGTCTGGCATGGGAGATTCAGCCCATTTAAAGGTTAGGGGAAAGAACCTTTGGCTCTAAATCAACTATAGGCTTTATAACAGTATTAGACAATGAGAAGCTTGTCCTGAGAATATCCAAAACTTTAGGACTTATTGAGGATGGATAACAAACCATAGCTCTAGACATTTTTGGAACTGAAACAGCATGAACTGGAAGACTTTTGCTATATAAGGATTCAAAAGAATGTAGCAAAGAAACCAAATCAACTGTGGGATTTATTATGAAATCACCAACAGTACTTATTTCAGTATCTACATCACAAATCGTAACTGTATCTGAATTATCATCAATAATATCAATAACTTCTGTTGAAACTTCTGTCTTTGGAACTACTGCTGCTGCTGGAGGATCTGGGGCTTCTTCATGGAACATCTCCCCCTGCTGTGATTCAGAAAGCCCTGAAGCCAGGCCCGAAAAATAAGGGACAGAGGAGAGAGCAGCAATTTAAGCAGAGAGAGTTGAGATAGAGGCAGAAAGAGGAGCAATAGCCTGAGCTATTAGCTGCTCTAGAGTTAGATAAATGAATTTAAGGAGGTCTTTAGCTATGTCAGAGAAATTTAGGTAAAGGGGTTTAGGAGTAGAAGGGGTATATGTGGTTTGATGACCAAAGTTAGAACACATAGAGAAAGAATTAGGAAAGTCTATATGAAAGAATTCTGGAAAAGATGAAGTAGTGTTGGATGGTATGTTGGATGGAATGTTGGTAGTGATGTTTTCCTGGATGGGGGATTGAATTGGAGAATGATGTGGATATTGTTGAGGAGGTGACAATAAGTTGAAATTTGGTTGTGAAGAGGTGGATGGAATATCATCCAGATGATGATGAATAGAAGATTGAGGAGGTGGAGATGGTGTATCCTTATGGATAAGTACTGGAGAATGTGGAGGTGATGGTGGTGGAAGAGGTGAAGTAGGAGGGATTGCTGAGGATAGTGTTTTTGTAAGTAGAGAAATAGAATGAGAAGGTTGGTATTATTGTGGAGGAGGTGAACGAAGTCTAGTAGAAGGGAGAACTTCTTCTGTAGGTGGGGGAGTGGCTGTGACTGCCCTTGTGTTCTCATAAACTCTGGAAGAGGAGGACCTAGAGGGCTTAGGGATTTTCCTCTCCCATTTTCCAAAGAGAGTTGAGGTAAGCCTCTTGGAAGCATTTATGAAAGTAGTCTGGGAGACCAACAATCCTGGGCACTTTGCCTGTAGGAAGAACCCTAGGATCCTTCCATAACCTCCAAATTTTCCTATAATATTTTTCTTGATTGAATTAAAGAAAGTTTTTCCCCAATTTACTGACTTCTTATTGACCAGAGCACACATCAAGTTGAATTGGTGCCTGGTGATATGGTCATGAGCAGAGTGTTTTCCCAGCAACACTTAGCCAACAATATCTGCCAAAAATATGTATTCTATAGATTGATTTTTCTTGAGTAAGTGGTTAGGGTTTCCCTGGGAGTGACCCAACCTATCTAGCATATCATTAAACCCACTGCTAGATAACTCTATATCATCTTCCCCATTAATAAATCCAAAAACTTCAGTTAAAACTTCTGGAGATAAAATAACCTGGTTACCAGAGATGGTGCCAATAGTGGCTGGGGTATCCTAAAGCTTTGCAGTGAACATCCATTCCTTTATCTCTATTACTGGGAGTTTGATTCTTGTTGTCATAAAGTATTGCAGATTCTGAGTTTCGAATAACTGTAGAATATCCTTGAATACTTGATCTGAATGACTGAAAGATTCAAAGTCAATATCAAATCTAGCGTCAAATTTCATGGTTGAAAGAAGGGCTAGAGAGATCGTCATTGCTCTACAAAAGAAACAAGAGATCAAGTGCAAGTGAACTGGAAAGCACGGGATGAAGTTCGATGAAAAACCTAAATATAGGTTTTTAGAAGGTGAAGCGGCGAACTCCGTCCAACGAAAAAGAAAACACTTCGAACTCAGTTCGACGAAATTACCCATAAAGAGATCAGCATTGTCGACCTAAATTAGAAGAGCGGGAAAACAGATCGTCGATCTCCGTTCAACGAAATATTTTCAGAAATAAATTCCTTGATCTCCGTTTGACGAAAGAATTTCACTAAGAGATTTCATCGATCTCTGTTTGACGAAAAACTCTAGAAGAGTTCACAGATAGTCGATCTCCATTCAACGAATTACAACAAATTCTTCTTACCTCAGATAGAAATCAAATTTGGCCTTCTCCATTAATCATGCCTAGCTGATTTAAAAAGAACAGATGTTTCTTATCATCTAATGGTTCAGTGAAGATGTCTGCTCTTTGTAAATCAGTAGAGATAAAGACAAGGTTAATTTTCTTTTTGTCTACACAATCTCTAATGAAATGATGCTTTAATTTTATATGCTTGGTCCTACTATGATGCACTGTATTTTGTGCAATGGAAATTGCACTGGTACTATCATAAAATATAGTTAAATTATTTAGATTATAACCATAATCCAGGAGTTGGTTCTGAATCCACAATATTTGTGAACAACAACTGTCAGCTGTAATATATTCAGCTTCTACAGTTGAAGTGAACACAGATGTTTGTTTCTTACAAAACTAAGACACAAGCCTATCACCAAGGAACTGGCATGTTCCTGATGTGCTTTTCCTGTCAACTCTTCATCCAACATAGTCAGCATCTAAGAATCCAGTTAATTCAAATTCTGACTCAGTTGGATACCAGAGTCCGAGATTTGGGAAACCCTTTATATATCTCAAAATTCTTTTTAAGAAAATAAGGTGAGATTCTTTAGGGTTCACTTGTAACCTAGCATAAAGACATGTAGCAAACATTATATCTAGCCCAATAGCTGTGAAATACAACAAGGACCCAACAATAGCCCTATATGTTTTTCATATCTGAAGCATCAGACATCCCAAATCTTTTAATTATCTCCTTAGCATATTTAGATTGGGAGATAAAAATACTAGCAGGGGATTGCTTCACTTGAAGAGAAAGGAAGTAGGAAAGCTCACTCATGCTACTCATTTCAAACTTGGAATGCATCGGGTCAGAAAACCTTTTGTATAGTTTAGAATGAGTAGAACAAAAAATGATGTCACCTACATATATTTGTACTAACAAAATTTTATCTTTATGATGCCTAATAAAAAAATTCTATCTACAATGCCCCTAGTGAACTTATACTTTAAGAGAAAGCTAGCTAAGGTCTCATACCAAGCTCTTGGACCTTGCTTTAAACCATAGAGAGATTTATGTAATTTGAAAAGAAAAGAGGGATGAGTTGGAGAGATAAAACCTGGTGGTTGCTCCACATAAACTTCCTCTTTAAGTTCACCATTCAAGAAGGCACTCTTGACATCCATCTGGTAGACTTTGAACTTCTTGTAGGATGCATAAGCAAGAAATATTCTGATAGCCTCCAGCCTTGCAACAGGGGCAAAGGTCTGATCATAGGTAATTCCTTCCTCCTTAGAGTAGCCTTGAGCTACCAATCTTGCTTTGTTCCTTACTATAGCTCCTTGTGCATCCAATTTGTTTCTGAATACCCATTTACTTCCAATGACTGGGTAGTCTTTAGGTCTTGGAACTAAGTCCCAAACTCCGCATCTCTCAAATTGATTGAGCTCCTCTTGCATTGCAATAATCTAGTGGGGATCTTGCTCTATATATTTTATGGATTGGGGCTTAAGTTGAGATATGAAGCAATCATGCATCAAATCTTGGTTGAGTTAATGCCTTGTTTGCACATCAACTAATTTGACTCCAATCACTAAAGATATGGGATGATCTCTAAGTGTGACATGATCAGTTGGAGGAGTTTGGACTGCAACAGCATTTGGAACTAATTCCTCTTATGGAATTATGTTGGTTGTTGTAGGGTCAGGAATCATTTCACTGATATCTTCTTCACTGACTTCAGCAATAATTTGTTGAGAAGGATGTGATATATCCTCTTATGTTAGGATTAAGTCATCTATTTTCTCACACAAATTTGGTACCTATAAATTTTCTATGGTATAAGAATCCTTCTCCTTGTAAAACATGTTAGCTTCATCAAATGAAATATGTACAGATTCTTCAATTTTTAAAGTAGATTTATTAAATACCCTATAGGCATTGCTGACTTGGGAATATCCAAGAAAAATTCTCTCTGCAGTTTTGGCTTCAAACTTTCTAAGATGTTTCTTATTATTATTGTGAATAAAACATCTACAACCAAATACTTTAAAATAGTTAACTTTAGGTTGCTTTCTCTTAAGCAATTCATAGGGAGTCTTGCCCTTAAGTTTATGTATTAAACTCCTGTTCAAGACATAGTTTGTTGTGCTTACAACCTCTGCCCAAAAGGATAAGGGCAACTAAGCATCTGCAAGCAATGCCCCTGTATATTCAATAAGGGTTCTATTTTTCCTTTCTGCTACCCCCTTTTTTGAAGAGTTCTAGGAGCAGAGAAGCAATGAATACCTTCCTTCTCACAGAATTCTTGCATGAGAAGAGAATCCAACTCAGTGTCATGATCACTTCTGATCAATACAACTAGAGTAGAGTACTCAATCTGAATGCTCATAAGAAAATCTGTAAGAACTTTGAAGTTATCTGACTTGTTTCTCAAAAAGAACACCCAAGTGAATTTAGAGAAGTCATCTACAATAACTAAAGTATAAAATTTTCCTCCCAAGCTCTGTACAGTAATGGGTCCAAAAAGATACATATATAGCAAGTACAGAATCTTGGGTAAATCACTCTTATTAATAGATTTAAAGCTATTTTTAGTTTCCTTGCCTAATTGACAAGCCTACAGAGGCTTTCCTTCTTGTATGGGCCAGAAGACAATCCTCTAACAAGGTTGTCCATAGATAATTTAGTAATATTTTTAGAGTTAACATATCCTAATCTTTTATGCCATAAATTATTATTATTAATTTGATTGAAAAAACAAATCTCTGAACCAGCTGACTTGAAATTAACTACATAAATATTCCCTTGTCGAAGTCCAGTTAAAACAGTTTTGTTATCTACTAAAGTAATAATACAGGAAGATTGGTTAAAAGTTACCTGATAACCTTCATCACATAACTGGCTTATGGATATTAGGTTATGTTTTAGGCCACTCACATATTCTACCTTCTTGAAGGTGGCAGCTCCTACTCTGACATTCCTATAGCCTTCTGTTTGACCATATTTGGAGACTCCAAATATCACCTTTGGTCCAAGCTTTGACTTGTAGTTGGTTAAGTTGTCCTTGCTTCCTATCATGTGATTTGAACACCCACTATCCAGGTACCACTGTTCCTCTGTGGTAGGATAATTCTTCACCTACAAAAGAATAGATTAGGTGTTCTTGACCCAGGTAACCTTGGGTCCTTGATTCTTTTCAAATTTAAAACTAGAAATATAGGAAACTCTGGTTGATTCTTATATCCTAGAGGATGAAATTTCCTAGGTGGGATTATCCATTTGGTAAAGGGATTAATATATGATTTAGGATAATTAAAATTTCTGGAATAATTTAAGTTTCTATTGAAATTTTCTGAGTTCAACGAATGCCAAAAAGTTCTTCGATCTGCGTTCGACGAATAGGGATGAGTTCGTCGAACTCCGCTCAGAGAATGAAAGTTTTAATTTCATGTGCCCCAACTTCGTCGATCGTCGTTTGACGATCCAATAGGATTTCGTCGAACGCAGTTAGATGATTTATTATATATAAAGTTTGCATTCAGAGTTCGTCAATCTGAGCTCGACGAACCATATACATTTCGTCTATTGGAGTTCGATGAAATATTTTGAACATGGTTTTAATGAGATTTTTTTTCCTTTTCTTTTGTTTGGGTTTTTGAAAATTTTCTATTTCTTGTTTATTATCTTCTACCTTTTCTTTACCCTTTTCTGATATAAATTTAATGGGTGTTGAAAGAATATTTTTCTTAATTATAGGTGGCTGACTAGGTGAAGCTCCTAAGCCTAATTAACCATTCAGCCTAGCATTTACTATACTAGTAATGTTCATTAATTTAATGCTTCTCCCATTCAGAGATTCTTCAAATTTCTTAGCTTCATTCATTTCATTTTTTAAAGAGATGACTAGTTCAGAAGTTATGTCTAGTTCATACTTTAATCTTATGTTTTCAGAAACCAAATTGTCATATTCAATTAATTTTTCTCTGAGAAATTTGATTTCCTTCTCAGATTTAATTAAATCATTACATAGTGACTTAAATTCAGTTTTAAAGAATTCTGAAGTAAAATCAAATGAGGATATTACCTGATCTTATTCTGGCTCAGAATCCTCAGCTTCTGATTCTTCTTTAGAATTATTACATGAGGCATTGATTGCCATCAAACAAATTTCTTTTGCTTTTGCTTCTTCTTCATCTTTACTGGAGCTAGAAGATTAAGACTCTGAAACTGAGTCACTTCATGTCTCAGCAACAAAACCTCTCTCCTTCTTCTTATATTTGTTGGAGGAGAGTTTGTTTGAGTGCTTCTTGGAGTCCTTCTCCTTCCTTTTATCCTTTTTCTGCTTGTTTGACACTCAGTTAGAATGTGTTCAGGCTTCCTACAACCAAAGCAAATAATTTCCTTAGTAAGAGTTTTATCATACCTTGTTTTATCTTCATTTCTGGAAGATCTTCTCCTGAAGTTCTTCTTATCGATTTTGTAGAATCTCTTGGCCAGAAGACTCATCGGCTCTTTATTTGTTGGAATAGCTTTTGCTTCATCTGTAGCTTGGAAAGCAATGCTCTTATCTTTCCTGAGTGAAGATGAAGCCTTTTGCTCAGCTTCCCTTGACTTGATGAGCTGCTCATAAGACTTGAGCTTGCCCAACAGGGTTTTAGTTGAAATCTCATTTAGGCTTTTGACTTCTTTGATTGGCCAGATCTTTGAGTCTCATGTGCTAGGGAAGCACATAAGGATCTTATCATTGACTTCTTTAAATATGATGTCCTTTTCAAGAGTCTTAAGCTCATTGATGATGAGACTGAGTCTGGTGTACCTTTCAGCAACTGATTCTGATTCACCCTTCTTGAAATTCTCATATTAAGAAATCAGGTGAGACTTTCTATCCTTTCTTTCATTTGCTGAACAAGCAACCATTGCATTTAAGGAATCCCAGATGTCCTTGGCTGAAGTGCATTCAGCAACCTTCTGAAATATATCATCTAATATTGTTTGTGCCAGAATATTCATAGCTTTAACATCTGTCACCTTTGCTTTCTTCTATGCTTCAGTCCACTCAGGTGGAGGAACTGCATTGGTGCTTGTGGATGTTATTGCAGAAGGTGTTGGGAGACCTATCAAGATAGAATTATAGATATCTTCATCAATTGAATTCATATATAATCTGATCCTTGCCTTCCAAACTACAAACTTATTCAGATTGCGCATTGCAGGTCTGGTGCTTGAGTATTCTTTATTTTTTGCCATGATTTAGAAAGTCAATAGAGAAAGTGGGATCTACCAAGGATCTTTTGGTTCAGGTGTTAGCCTGTGAAACCAAACAACCTTACCCTCTGATACTAATTGAAAAAGAAGGGATAAATCACACTAACTCTAGAGGTGGGTGAATAGAGTTTTAAAAGCTTTTGATTAATTTTTATAGTGGAATTAAAATAAATGATATCTATATGTATAGAGAGAAAACAAAACAAAAACAATCACAGCACAACAAATAAAAAATAAAGGCAATCCAGACGACACACAGAATTTATAGTGGTTCCCCTAAACTTGGGTACATCCACTCTTTTACCACCCCAGTAGGAATCCACTATAGGTTTTTGATCAGGTGTCATGCCACCAGAATATCTATTTTCTAAGGGAGATATAGCAACCCTTTGAGCTTTTAACCAGGTGCCCAAAAACAAACCAAGTCTTTTGATCAGGAGACTTGACAACCAAAAGGAATAACTTTTGAAGGGAGTTAAGAAACCCTTTGTATAATGGTGAAAGAAAGAAAATAAATGATGAGGTCTTCTCTATAACAAACAGAGAGAAGACTAGTGGATATTACTATTGTCAAAGCTCCCCCTGAGATGAAGAATGGTTAAGGAAAAAAAGAGCTTTGCTCAGGGTGTAGGCCTTCAAATTGAGGATGGATCTTCAGGAAACTTTTTAGATTGATAAAGTTTTTCTGTCTCTTGAAATTCCTGAAGGAAAACTGAAGAAGACTGAAGATGTATTGAGCTCTGTCCTTCTTTCAGTTTTCTGTATTTTCTTTTATGTATTATCTCTCTTGTTGTTGAAGAAGAAGAAACCTTATATATATCCTTTGCAGAAAATAAGCTTTTGAATTTTGAAATCTTATCCTTGATTTACTACCAAAAACTTGGGAGTTGAACGGCTAGAAAATGCCATTAATTTTTTTCCCTAATTGTCCCAGTAAATAAGCCAATTACTCTGTGAATACCATAATTAATGCTGCCTTGGAACTGCTATATTCTAGAGAATATATAGCATTAATTATCAGAGCATTATAGGCTATCATTGGGCTGTTGGAAACTCTTGTAGAAGATAAAGACTATCCAGATACAAGAACAAAGATCAGGGGCCCTCTATCACATTTTGAAAGTTATTCAGAGGTGGATGAAGTTGAGGAAGATGACTACAAATGTTATGGGTTGATGTCCTTGATAGAAAAAGAAGCCTGCCAGGATCAGCCTGGAGAAGATCAGGTACATTCCCCATCCAGCTCATCCTCAGAATCTGGTTATGAGTCCAGTTCAGACTCTAATGCATCCACTTTAAGTGATGATGAGGGTCCTATGGCAGAAGATGATATCAATCAATTGATTGAAAATCATGGTGCACTTTTGAAAGCTTCCCAGAAAAACAAGATGCTTGTTAGGAAATAAGTTGAGTAAATTGCCTCCTTACAGCTGGCTGCGTCCCAGTAGGATGAAACATCATTACTGCTATATCTGAAAGTGAGGGAAGTTGGCCATCTGAATACCATGGTAGATTTCCATGTTGAGTCCATCAAATATAAGGACTTTATTATTAATGATCTTGAAGAGAAACTTGAGAGGGAAAAGATAATTGTGGAAAAATTTTCTAAGATAGATGCCCTCAAGAGAAAATCTGAGTCCAAGTGGACTTCTAGAGTTGCCCTCTCCAAAGGGAAAGGAAAGGCTCCTGTTAAGCCTTAGTCAACCTTTTATAAGGAAATTCTCTCATTCAACATGTATGACCAGGACTGCAAGTATGGTCACTGGAGGAATGAGAATCTTTCTTATAAGAATACAAAATGTATATTACAATGGAAGAAGAAAGGAAATGGGTTTGAGTGCCCAGAAGGCTTACCATGAACAAGTTCAAATGGCTCATCTTTGACCACTTGCATTTGGAGCTACAACCCCCACATTCAAGAAGAAGGCAGTGGCCTTCATTCAAGCCCAGCCAACAAAGGTTCAGACTAAGGGTAAGTCTATTAGCAGGCCAGATCTAGCTATCTCTGATGCTATATACAACATGTCATCTGTAAAGAAGACTGCTACAAATGGCAATAAGAGCCATCTAAGAAAGACTGTTGAAAGGCTCACCTTTAGTCAGATCCTAGCTGAAAGGTGTTGGAGTATGCATTCCGCATCTCTTAGTTTGAGAATAATAAATATCGTAATGTATTTGATCTACACTTTTGTGTGTTTATAGTGTATAGGTTGTACAGGTTGAATGAGGAGACAATTCCTTAGTCATGGGCATGATCCAATAGTGTGAACACTTTAGAAAAAAAACAAAATGACAAGTTTTGTGTGCTAAACTTCAAACAACCATAACTTTCAATCAGGGAGGTATTACGGAACATGCCACCCCATTCCGGAATGAGAACAAAGTCATCTACACTCTAGAAATGGTTTGGACGACAAAAGTGAAAATGAGATATTGACATGTGATAGCCTTTGTCGCTCGGCGATCGCTCCACGATCGAATCATCTCGCGGAAACCTCAGAATCGTGGGACGCATGGCAGCCAAATAGGATATCGCTGATTGGCGTCAGCCAGTATCACTGAGCAATATCGCTAAAATATAAAAGTGATTCATTTTTTTGTGGAGATTAAGGATTATAGAATTTTGAGTGTTTCTTCCCGTGCAACTGGTCCAAAGAGCTCCAACATCCAGAAAAACTCCATCCTCCCAAGAAGGTTCAAGAGCAAAGAAGCGACGACACGTACACGACATCTGAAGCATTCTTGGAAAGGATTCATTGTCATCTTTAGCGCTACATTTAGAGGGAGTTTTTGATTCTGAAGTTTATACTTTATCATTATTCTCATTGTAATTGCTAGGAGAGAAAATCCGCGCCTTGTGCTTGGCATCTAGGTCCTTGCGTGGCTTAGGAGAAAATCGTCTCCTTGTGAGTGGCGTCCAAGTCCTTGTGCATCTTAGGGAGTAATCGCTGCCTTGTGTGCAGCATCAAGATCGTGGTTAAATCTAGGGGAGGCTAGTAGCAAGATCTAGGGAGAGATATGCTTTAGCCTACCCATTCTTGTAGAAGGACCGACGAAATCAAAAGTTGACAATATTTTTCATAGCCTTAATCTCTAGCTTCATAGAGATATATTGTATTCTGTTTTATCACTTATGAAATAAAAGATTATCATTTCTGTTCTTATTTCTTTCTAAGTGTTTAGTTTGTCTATGAAAAATTAGTTTTGAGTTCATTAATTATTTCACCTAGTAAATTAAGATTAAGAAATAAATATTGTCAACCTTTATTCACCCCCTCCCCCCTCTAAGAGGCCGTAAGATCCAACAAAAGGGACTTGAAGAAGACTGTCGCACCTCTTCCTTCTGTTCAGTCTACAGTTAAACATACTGCAGTGCCTGCTCAGAAAAGAAGATACAACATTCATGAATGTTTGTGTTGTGGCAAAGTGGGCCACTTTGCCATAAATTGTTGCCACAACCCTAGTGTGCCAAGGGCAAGGGTAAGTCTTCATGACAGAGCTAATTGTGGTCTTCCTGTCAGAAAATCAGTAGGAAGGCATGTGCATTTTTGATCTAATCAAAACCTAGGACCCAATCAAAATTGGGGTCCTAAGGTAAGGTAATTCTATTTTGCAGGATAGTCCAAGTGCCCAAACTCTCTTGTGGTATTTGGACAAAGTTTGCTCTAGGAATTAGACTGGAATAAGGAGCTAGCTTGAGGTTCATACTTTAATTGTGAAGGTGGAGATGGAGAAGTAGACCGTCAAGATTACTCCACTTACTTCCCAAGATGGAAAAGTTAATCAGAGGAAGATGGATCAAGAAAGAACCATTCATGGTTCATGTAGTATCTACTCAAGTGGTATGATCACTATTGGAGTGGTATCAACACAAGAAGGCAGTGATCAAGGGGGAGTAGGCTTTCTGGGTTGCCAATGGAATCTGAAGTACATTAGGGCTTGAACAACATGTAGACAACATTCCTCTTATTCAAGAAGGACTATATAATAAAACAGTAAGATAGCTGGATCTAGAGATAAATCATTTGCTGAAGAAGAAGAAGAAATTTGGCTCAGCAAGTAGAGACATTGCAGGGTGCAAGGAAGCTGCTGCCAATCCAGCATTTGCTTCAAGCCTACAACTTAAAGATAAGTAGAACTCTCCTAGTTTATGATTCTACTAAGTGATCTCTCAATTGCAAGAAATCATGTCTCTCATAACAGGACTATGCACATTGAGAGAAGGTATTTTTGTTTTAAAATAAAAAGAGCATAGGGAGATGAAAGACAATAGTCTTTACATTGGTCTCAACAAATGAGCTTGTGGCTCACTTATTTACTAAGCCACTAGATGGAACTAGATTCAACACCTTCAAGTTTAACATGGGTATGTTGAGTTTAGTTCAAGTAGCTCTCCACTAGTTGTATACATTACATATGTGTTGCAGGTCAATTTAATCCATGCAGGATTGGTGGTCTAATAAGACTAAGGGTTAAAGGAAAAATAGTCGGCCTGCGGCTAAGAAATGGGATTCAATCCCCGTCGTTGATCACATCTTGATCCCCTAACAGGTAAGTGTCTTTCCGCCTTCTCTTTGAAAATAACTATAAATAGAAGGACTTGTGCATAAAACAAATTACAGTGTTCCTTGCCTTCTTCCTCTCGTATTCGCTGAAACAACAAAATAGTCTCGCCGACATATAGAAATTCTGAGGGAAATGACGCCGAAGGGACAAGATTTCCTATTTGAGGGGTTAGAGCTAGTGAAAAATTGATTCAAGGATGCGCCGGAAGAGGTGTTGTTTGCTCTCCACCTACTCCAGGTATCTGACCTAGAGTTTGTCCTATCGGAGTCCTGACTGCTATGGAAGCGGGAGGTACTAGAATTGTTTGTGAATGTTAAGGGAGACTCTTCCACTGGCAAAATCAAGACTGTAGTAAGTGGAACAAAGATCAAGATAACCCCGAGGAGATTAAGCAAGACGCTAAAATTGTCGAGGTTTACAAAGACTGTGGACAAAGAATCCCTAGTCCAGTCAGATGTCAAAGCGGCCATGAAGTGGTGCGGCATTTCCAAGCTTTCCGCCGGCTCCATCCTAAGGAAGAAACTAAACTTGAAGGGTAAATTACTGGCTGACATCGTTGGGAAGGCACTGTTATGCAAAACCAGATCCCACGACAAAATCTCCAAGAAAATGTTTGAATTGATGGCTAGGGTCATTTGACCAAGAAAATTAACTAGGGAAATGTTCTGTTTGAAAGGATAATAGAATGTCTATCTGAGCCAAATCTGGGGAGAATCCTTTCCCTATTTCTGCTACATATAGTTCTAGAGATCCTCAATGTGAAACTTGGGGCAAGAATCCATCATATGAGGAAGATGGACATCAGAATGCTGGACAGATGGGATAGAGTCCTCCAACCTCATGGTCCATCTACTGCCAAGAAGAAAGGGAAGCCAGTCCTTGTTCCTGAATCAAGCTCTACAAGTAGGTCTTCTGAAAAACAAGATGAAGAAGAAACTCAAGATCCAAACTTAGCAGGGTCTGAATAAGAGACCATGAAGGACATGGGTGCTCACATGTCTGCTTCATCTGAACAAGCTCCACTTACTCCTACAGTTGAAGTTACTAAGATAGTGGCAGAAGAAATTATGACCAGAATCTCTGCTATAATCGAGGGGGAGGCCTCAAAGATCCTATCAGCTGTTGAAGACATGCTGCCACCACCCCAAGAGCTTTTGGATGGTCACAGTCCTCAAAGTGAGGGGGAGAAACTCCTGGAACAAGTAATGAAGGATGCATTTGCTGAGGAGGAGTAGTTCCAAAATCATCCTGAGAAAAATCATACTGATGATGTTGTTGTTGTTGTTGTTGTTGTACTACATATCACTAGCAATGTTACTTACCTGGAGGTTGTAGTCCTGTAGCTGATGGTGAATCCATAATAATTGTGCATAATAAATTCCTGCTGAGATATGCTCTGACTCAGCTATGGATATAACCACACTAGTCTACTTCTTACTGCTCTAGGATATCAATCTTCTTCCTAGGAATTGACAAGTTCCACTAATGCTCTTCTTATCTTCTTTGCAACCTACAAAGTCTGTATCTGAATACCCAATTAGTTCAAAGTCATTGTTCCTAGGGTACCATAGGTCAAGATGTTGGCTACCCTTAAGGTATCTCAAAATCCTCTTTGTAGCTGAGTAGTGAGATTTCTTAGTACATGTCTGATACCTAGCATAAACACATGTTGTATGCATGATATCTAGTATACTTGCGGTCAAATATAATAGAGATCTCATAGGAGTTTTCATGGTGGAAGATGATTCCATCCCAAATTTCCTAATTAGTTCTCTAGTGTACTTGGTCTGAGAGATGAAAATACCCTCATTAGACTATTTTACTTGGAGACCTAAAAAGTAATTTAGCTCTCCTATATTGCTCATTTCAAACTCCCCCTGTATGAGGTTGGTAAACCTTTTGCAAAGGTTATCATCAGTAGACCCCAAATACTATGTCATCAACATAAATTTGGACTAAGAGACTGTTGTCATTTATTTCCCTTAGGAATAGTGTGTTTTCTATCTTTCCCTTTAAGAACTTGTTCTTAATGAGAAATTTAGATAGGGTTTCATACCAAGTCTCGGGGGCTTGCTTTAAACCACACAAAGCTTTTCTAAAAAATTAAACATGAGAGGTTAGGGTTGGATACACAAAACCTGAGGGTTGCTCTACATATACCTCATCCTTCAGATTTCCATTTAGGAATTCTATTTTTACATCCATGTAATAGACCTTGAATCCTTTGTAGGCAGCATAGGCAAGGAACATCCTTATTGCCTCTAGCCTTGTAATTGGAGTAGACGTTTGCTCAAAGTTTATGCCCTCCTCTTACCTATAACCTTTGGCTATTAATCTGGCTTTGTTCTTGACTACTACACCATTCTCATCCATCTTGTTTTTGTAGATCCACATGGTGCCAATGATGTTGTGTCTTTGTGGCCTTTGCACCAACTTCCAGAGCTTACATCTTTTGAACTGGCGCAGTTCTTCTTGAATTGCATTGATCCAGAAAGGGTCTTTGTTAGCATCTTCAAATTTCTTTAGCTCAACCTGAGATAGGAAGCTTAGAAAGAGAGCTTCATTGTGGATTCCGATTTTGATGGTGACTCCTTAACTGACATCTCCAATTATGAGAGTGTTGGGATGATCTCTCATATTTCTAGTTATAGCAGGCAATCTGTCAGCATCAGGCTGGCCTGTTGGAATGTCTCTAGCCATCTGTTCTTCTTCAGCAGCTTTCTAAATTCCTTCAGCTCGCTGCATTTCTTCACAAAGCACTATAATTTGAGAAGAATTTTTGCTTTAGCTTGGCTTGTCTTGAATAGATAGATCTTGTATATTAAGCTCAAAACCTACATTTTTAGTAACACTAGACCTACCCTTATATAGCAGACTAGACTCATCAAAAATGACATGCATAGATTCTTCTACAACATAGGTTTTCCTGTTGAACACTCTATATGCTCTACTATGGTAGCTATATCCAACAAGGGTTACCACACAACATTTCTTGGGAAATTTAGTTAACTGAGTTATTCCATTATTTAAAATATAGTGTTTGTAACCAAAGATTCAAAAATAAGATATGGTTGGTTTTCTGTCTTTCAATAGTTCTTAGGGAGTTTTACTATGTACTTTGTTGATGGAAGCCCTGTTCAAAACATGACATGCAGTATTGATTGCCTCAGCCCAAAAATATTATGATAGTGAGGAATCACTAAGCATGGTTCTACTAGCCTTAATCATAGTCATATTTTTTCTCTCAGCCATCCCATTTTGTTGTGCAGTTCTATGAGAACAGAATTCTTGGGTGATACCAAGTTCTTGATAGAACCTTATCATGGATCTAGACTGAAATTCTATACCATGGTTACTTCTTATTTTGACCACATAACATTCCATCTCATTCTGGATTGACTTAACAAATGTAATGAAAACATACAAGGTATTTGACTTCTTCCTAAGGAAGAATACCCATCTATACCTAGAGTGATCATCTACAATCACAAAGGTATATAACTTCCTTCCTAAACTCTGAATTAGCAAAGGACCAAACAGATCTATATATAATATATAGAGATATCTCTTGGAGGCTTTGGGAGCTAAGCTCTTAAAGGCGACCCTTGTTTGCTTGTTCACCTGGAATGCATGACATGGACCCTCTTTAACATATTTTAACTTAGGAGAATCACTAACTAAATTTTTCAGAAAATAACTTATTAATTATCTAATAATTACTGTGAGCAAGTCTCTTGTGTCATTGAACACAAAAAGACTCTCTCTTATTAACTATTAGACAAATAGGAGTAGAAGAATCATTACAAATGAAATCTAAGCAACAAACATTTCCACTCCTTGTGTCTGAGAGAATAGTCTCTAAGTCATTTGAATTTTTAATCAAACACTTATCATTGTGAAATTCAAAGACAGTTTAAGTCATATAGTTGACTTATGTTTACAAGATTGTATTGCAACCCTTCAACACAAGCTACCCTTGTGAAAGTGATTATGCCATTCAAGATCATTCCATATCCCTTTGTGACTCCTCTATTAGATCTTTCAAAGATAACTGAAAGCCTTTGTTTTAAGAGTAGCTATACACATAGGGGGTGAATAGATGTTCTAGTCTTTTTGAATTTTCTTTAACTTTGGTGGCATGTGTGTTTGATATTATGTTAACTTTCAAGAACAAGAAAAACACACCAGATTTTATAGTGGTTCCCCAAGGTATGGGTACATACACTTTCCCTTCCACCATTCTAATAGTGTGTTAGACAAAGCAATCTTCTCCAAACTCAGCTCAAAGAGCTTACAACATAGATCCCTCAGGATCTCTCAGGATTCCTCCAAGCCCTACCTCAAGCCATATCCCTACACACTCAGAGTAATCTTTACTCCTACAGCTCAGTGATCCTCCAGATCACCTACCTTAGGCTTATCAAGAATCCCTACTACTCAGGCTAGGAGGATAGCCCTATAACTCAGAGATAATAAATGTAAGACACCATTTTTTTTTCGCTTCGCCTCAAGGGTCTTATGCCCAGAATCACCGATTTGCGGTGACACAAAGACTCGGGAAGTTCACCGCAATAAAATGTTGATCCTACCGGAAGTAATGATAACCAAAGAAGTAGAAGTACATAGTTTAGAACAATTAAGTTAAATTCACAATCACATGTAATATATGAATGAGAAAGCTGAATCACAGCACATTCCATATAGAAATGAAACAAAAACGAAAGCAATAAAATGATAAAGATAAAATGGGCTCATGCTCGGTACATCATGTCCTCACTACAACATTCTTGTAGAAGCAAAATATACTAATCACTCACAAATCATGATGTTGGTGCTCCTGTGCTAGACTAGCCCACCTCTATGTGCACCGTAATCCGCTGGTGTTGCATCTTCTGCTACTACCCCCTGTCTCCCATCCTGAGCCCTGAAATGTTTAGTCTACCGACCGTTAGTCAAAAGACTAAGCCTGGTTTTCCACCACCCCTCCCCTAGTATCTCCCAGGCACCGTGCGGGAGGAATGATAGGAAAGCTATGATGGTGGAGAGTAAACAAGAGCAGGTGACAGTGGACCTAATCTAGAAGTTATGTTAAAATATTCATAGTACAATAAAAAGAAATGTAAGATAGCAATACTGAGTTAATAGATAAGTAAAGAGTAGGAAGTAAAGTGCACCATAAAAAGAAATGTAACAGACAACCACAAATTAAGTAACCTTAGCTTAAAAGCATGCCCACACAAGCTTATAAAATAAGGGGTCATTTTGCAAGGCCTAACGTATAAAAAGTCTAATACCAATTTATACGTTAAGGGTAAGGGTTGAAATGTGATGATGCCATGATATGCTATGTTACGTGGGTTTAATTATATGTTCATACAAGTGCAACACACACACAACTCTATGCACACAGACCTTTAGTTCTCACATTTGGAGTTAGCTAAACTCTCAGGTACCTACCGTGGTGGAAAATAGAGGTAGTGGGTTTGGCCACCCTACCTCTAGGCCGACATTCACACCACCTAACCTAGACCTCAGTATGCCTCAACGCGAAGAACACACCGCGGAGCATTTTCGTACTCTGCTGGAAAATCCACCCGTCTTTTCCTTGGCTATGTGTAGACCACACCCGCCGAGTCATCATATTGATGTCGGTGTGAACGACCATAAAATACTGGAGACCCACAACCTTATGCACATGCAGCCATGAATTTCTAAGCCATCGGCTCCCCGGACTAACCTGTCTGTTACAACTAACTTAAGAGCCTTCGGCTCGTCGGGCTAATTTGCCAATTTCCACAACCACCGAGCCTACCGCTCAAGTAACTAAAATAAGCTAACCTCTCAAGTCATTAGGATGAGTGAAAGTGAATCCTTAGTATTTACTAATTGCTCTTTAACATTTTAGTCTTACGATTTAAGGTTAACCTTGGACTGCCCAGGAGATTCCCTGTGAAGGGCTCTCGAGGGCACTAGGAACTATGATGGGCTGAAGACCAAAGCTCCCTTTCACAAGGTACTTATTATTGTTGGTATCTAGCCATGTCCCAACTCTCTTGATCTTACACTTGAACTAAACCTATGTGTATTTAGACTTCCTCCAAGGGAACGACGATCTATCATCGATCCCGAACACGACCTTAACTTAGCCAACCAGGCTCTCACAACCTGACTCCTCTTTTTTATTTAAATCAGACCAAGTACACCATCTAACCTTCCTATTCCAAGGCTTACATGTTATCTTATTTCTACAGCTTTACTATGTGCAGACCTAATGAGTTACAAGATGTGCATGAATGATGATCCCCTCCAAATATTCACCCAAATGACCTAAGATTATTACTGGGGGTCTAACATGATATTTTAAAGATAAATCTGGAATATAATATTTTTTCCTAATTTATTTGACATTTATTTAATTTTCAACAAAATTAGGCCAACTATGCTTTTGAACATCAAATATACTTTTCTGACATGGTATGGCCTCAAAAAAATTATGACAAGTGTATATCATCTAAATAACAGTAAATACTGAAATTCATAGTTTTTCTAAAAAGGTTTGACCTCCAGACTAACTATTGATTAAATAACCTCATTAATAGGGCAAAGCAGGAAATAATAGAAATAATCATCCAAAAAGTAAATAAAAACCATATGTTAAAAAGGACCAGAAAAGACAACTGACCAAATTTAGTAATTTTCAAAATACATTTGGCCACATAATAAATCATTTAAGAATATTCTACACAAGGCACTTTATGAAGCATCCTATATAAAAAGGCTTCCAATAATTTTATAAACATTCACAGAGCATGATGAAGCCTTAAGATGTCCTCAAACCAAATTTAATAATTTTTCAGTGAGTAAATAACTCATAATAATTTTTCTTACAAATAGGGTAATTACTAGATTTGTGAATAAAGTAGTATAAATATTATTCCAAAATACATACCAAAATTTTCAGAGATTATTAACCATTATATAAGATCACTGCTTATGTTTTATGAACATCCAAGATCATATAATCATGCATTATAATTATGAGTAAAAGTATCCTAATTGGTCCTAAACTATTTCCAAGGGAATGTAAGTTCCTAAAAATTCTAAAATCATTTACTAGGGCTTATTTCCACCCTAGGAACTCACCTACCAAGTTTCAATACATTCTAAGGACATATGGTCTTATGTCCTTCTTTGAGCTCAAAACTCAACCCTAGGGTTCACACTAGAGTTCTAGGGAATTCCAACCCTAAATCACCCAAAAACTCTTGTGGGGGTGTTTTTATATGATATTAAGTAAGTGTCCAAGGTTTTATCCCTTTTGGATGAGGATTGGCCACTCAACCTATCAAACACACATTTGCCCTAATTTGCCCCTTAGGGACCAAATTTTGGTCACACCAATACCTACTCAAATCAAACCCAAATGGAAAGAGATTTTTAATAGTGACTTATCATGACCCTAAGGGTCATCCACCAAATTTTTGGTGGATTGTGAGGTCATTAGACCCTTTAATTAACTCATACATTAATTATTAGATATTTAAAACAACTATAGAAAAATATTTTCCAAAAATTCCCATTTTTGGATATATTAGGGGTATAAATATGAGTGACCCCTATTCCAAATTTCAAGTCATTTGGATTGCTGGATTGATGGAGACACTCAATTTTGTCTCTGCCTAACCCTATTTATAGACTGCACCATTTTGAAAGATGTGGTCAGACCACTAACCCAAATGGGTTGAAATAAATTTTAAAATAAACTAGACCTCAAGGCCTACAACTTTGATGTTGACCATTTTCCCAGTAGAGTGCCCTAATTATTTTTAATATTAAATTCAAAACCCTGCAATAACTGTGACATAATGAAATAATAATAATCCTTAATATAATCGGGCAGCACGAATCTTGACGCACTAATGGACGGAATCCATTCATCTTCTCCATCGCGACAACAGCTTAGATTACTTCGTCTTAGGCCTACTTTGCCCGTGATTTCCCGGCTACCCACACCCCTACCCGGCCGGCCACTGCCACCACCACCTTCGTTGAAGTGGTGGTCGGCAATTCGAGGTGGTAGACCGGGCGGAGATGGCCGGAACAGTGAATGGTGGATGGAAAAAAGTTTAAAAAACCAAGCTCTTGGCTCCCTTGATCTGGGACCAATTGGACATAAACCTTGGGGCCAATAGATGAAGATCTATCCATAGAGAGAGAGGAGGAAGTAGGACCTTCTGGGGTAGCTGGAGTCGGGCTAATCGTCGTGTCGCCATTGCCGGTGGTGGTGATTTTGAGTGCTCTGCAACCACACTAGCAGAGGGCTCGAAATCTTAAAGGGGATGTTAGAACCGATTGTTGAGGGTCTATGGAATCGTTTAAAAGGATCAGTTGGGGGAGATGAGGGGTCTAAGCTTCAATGGCCATTAATGTCCATTAAAGCTCTTTTCGGCCACCCTTGGATCAACTGAACTCAGCCTATGATTTTCACTGAGAGGCTCTTTGTCTCCTTAAAACTGAATGGGGAATGAATCTACCATAATTGGGGAGTCCCATGGCCTTCCTAGCCATGAATGGCCTCTTCCTCTCTCTTTCTCTCTCCTCCATTAAAGGGAAAATGAGGTTTCTCTCTCCTAGTCACCCCCTCCAGAATATGAGTGTCATTTTGGATAAATATCATCCTCCTAAAGCTAGTGGGCCACTCAACTTGGGCTTAGCCCAAGTGAGTTGGGCTAGTTTGGGTCAACTTGAGCTAATTTGACCCAATTTAGGGTTGAGTTGAAGAGAATCAGATTCAAATGTGCCATCCACACATATCCCGAAAACCCAGTTTACTTATACAGGTGAACCCGATGAGAAGAGAATAGGGTTCAAATGTGCCATCAACATATATCCTGAAAACCCGGTTTAGTTATACAGGTAAACTAGATGGAAATACTCTAAGTCCAAAAGTGTCGAGTGGTGTCGAGACCACTCAACGCCATATTGAGTAGCGTTGAGACCACTCAACGCCGCATTGTGTGGCGTTGAGTGGTGTTGAGACCACTCAACGTCATGTTGAGTGGCATTGAGAGGTGTTGAGACCAATCAATGCTACGTTGAGTGGAGTTGAGACCATTTAACACCGCGTTGAGTCCACTCAATGCCTCAGCATCTAGAATGTTTCTAAGTCAAAAGCGTTGAGTGGCATTGAGACCACTCAATGTCGCATTGAGTCCACTCAATGCCTTGTTGAATGGCGTCAAATAGCATCGAGTCCACTCAATGCACTTGATGCCTATTGACTCTAGAACATTCTTTACCTAAGTGAGAGTTGATTGAACCCTATAGTGGGTCCTATGTGAATCCACCCTAACCCTTAGGTCAAACCTAGTCTATCCCCATTCATCCACCACATGTCCTACCTTAATCTTAGTTAAGGGGTCTAGTTGTTTGAGGGATGTTACAATAAATCTCCTATCTCAGATCTTGACTAAGATATACCTCAGGCATACAAACCATACCTTAGATCCACAATAAGATCATACCACTAAGCCTTTATATTTTAGGATTACAACTTATATCACTAATAACCCTATAGAGAGAGTAAATGGTTGATGATGATTCCAGAGAGAATGATCTCTGAGTCTTCTTTTTGAATTGAGTAAACTCAGTTCCAACTTCTTCACAACACCAAGATATTAGATCTTCAGGAAGTTTCTGCTTGTGCTGAGAAGATAACTACAGAGTTCTGTTTCTCCAAGCCTCTTATGTAGCAAAGTTTAGAGCAGAGGCCTTGAAGATGAACAACAACTAGAGTTTGCTCTGCTTCTTCTTCTCTCATAGAAAAATGAGTTCTGTGTTCTTGTTGTCGAAGACCTTTTTGATTTCACAGTTCTTTGTGTTCTTCAAACAACCAGCTTTGTCTGTAGTTTTCAGACCTTTTGATATATACAGTGACAATGATTTTTTTCTCTTATTTTTGAATGATTAAATTTGTCTCTATCCCGAGAAAAAACTTGTTTTAATATCTCTTTAATGTTTACTTTATGTCTCCCCATCCAATGACTCTTTCCACAGTATGGGAAAGCCGAAATTGGTAACTGCAAGACACCTTTATCTTTAATTGTTGTACTAAAGGCATGCAGCGCCTCTTATCATCTAGCATTCAAGTCCTGCGATATTTAAATTTTGGATGATGTCTGCATGACTCAGCGCATGGGGACTTAGCAATTTTCAGTCAATCTATATAGGCGTTGAGTGAGGCCTTGTCACTCAACACAAAAATACTTAGCAAAAAATATGTATCTTGAGGCATTGAGTGAACGTTCAACACTCAACGCATTTGACTTTTACAGCCTAACTCATAAGGAGTTGAGTGAGCCTTCATCACTCAACACTTTTGGACTTAGGAGAATTTTCCTATATGAAGGCGTTGAGTGAAGCTTCTACACTCAACTCTTTATGACTTTGCTGAATTTCTTGATGTGGCGTTGTGAGATCCTTCATCACTCAATGCTTCTGTACTTAACCAGAAATCCTTTTGAGTAGGCGTTGAGTGAACTACTTTCACTCAACGCTTTTGTCCTTAGACAGATTTCAAGTTAGCAATATTGAGGCTTTGACTGAATGGTGTTCGGTCAACGCTTTTAACCTTCTGGCATTGAGTGAAGAGAGTTCACTCAACGCTTCTAGACTTAGTCTATTTTTTACTTATCCAGAATCTTGTTTTGAGTCTCATTATCATTGTGACCAAGAAAACCTGTCTAATTGATATAATAGTATATAACTTGCATACAATAAACTTGAACATGTATATCAGATACAAACATGTGTATATCATTGACCTGTGGGCCTTCTTCAAATCTAAGACATTATGATCAATGGACCCAACAATCTCTCTCTATTTGAAGAAGTCAGAACCCTAGTCAATGATATACACTACCATATGAATCGAAACACATTCACAGCAAATAAGAGAAATAATTGACACATGATCAAAAATGTCATTTAACATTCAATGTGATAATTATAAATAGGCAATGTGCTTATAATAATGTTCACAATCCTAAGGCCCTTAAGGAATACATAAATAGTTCATGTTTAGGTTCCTTAATAACTATCCCCTACTAGGTTTCTTTGCAGTCTTTTCATCAACATCAGTTCTCTTTTGCTTCTATCTTTTAAAGAAACTATAGGGCTTTGGAAAGTATTTTCTTAGCTCAAGAGCATCTGGTGGCACTACACCTGTCTTATTGACTCTTCTGAATTTTCTTCTGACCTCTTCATTCCTTTCAAGCTTATCCCATTCCAGGGAGCTATATAGCTTGCCCATATCAGCCTTATTTTCTTTTATTTGATCCCAGGTAGACAAGATGATAGTCCTTGATTAAGGACTCCATTTTTAAAAGTCTAGCCTGGTTTCCATCTCTTCTATATACATCTTTTTACTTAACCTAACCTCTTCCCCCTCTTCAGCAACAGACTTGCCTTTGGCTTTTGATATCTGATCAGCAGTGGGGCTGAAGGTAGGAATATTAGCAACGGAGAATTCAGCCCCTTAAATATCATATTGATCCCCATACTGATCATCACCATACTATTCATGTTGTTGATTACCATATTGTACATCATACTGATTTCCATCTGTCTGTCCTTTTGGAATAGGACCAGGAACAATATTATAATATGAATATTGTTCAAGCCCTAATGTGTAAGACCCCCCTCCCGGAACACAAGACACGACCGAGGGGAGTCTTATGCCCAGAACAGCCGCCTTGCGGTAATGCCAACATATAAGTTGACCGATACTACAAGACACCTATCCTACCGGCTAAAACCAATATCAACTATGCCAACCTAACATAAATATTATAAACAGAAGTCAAAATCCACATAAGTATAAAAGTCCACAAGTACATCAACAATAAGAATCATCAACAGGCTTTTATAATATCAGAGTACATAAAAACATTGCCCAAAGGGCTACAATAAGAGTCTCTCAAAAACTCACATCTGTAACCGATGACAGTGATGATAACGTCATATCAGGCCCTATCACCCCGGCCTGGCTGCGCTCCTACATAACCTACTGCTGCTCTATCTACGGGATTTCCTCCTAAAAAGGAAGACGTAGCAACTGTTAGTCATAAAGACAAAGTGTCTATCACATTCTCTCCCCAGACGACTCTTAGGAACCTGGCGGAGAAAGGAAGAGGGTACAATATATATATATATATATATATATATATATATAGATATATAGATATATATATATATGTATGTATGTATGTAAATATTAGTACAAGCAGGTTGTATAAGACTAATTAATATCAGAGTATCCAACATGTACAACAAGTGAGTAAATCAATCTATACTAGCAATTCTACTATCAACAATAGTATGTAAGTATAATCCTACAACAGGAAAGTAACTCAACTTATATGAATGTCAATACAGACATATAAGTTAAGGATCGGATTAACAGTAATGTAACTCATCATATAAGAGTGTCCATATAAACTTATATGATAAGGATCTTATGCGATGCAATGCAATGATATGAATGCAATATGATGACTCACCCATACACACACTACTATGTCGACATAGACTAATAGTTCCCACTTCTCAAGCATGTAGCTAACCTCTCAATTGTCATCCGTCGTGGCCAGGCAGTGACCGTAGAGCGGGCTTCTCCACTACTAGGCGGGCATCCACACTACTAAGCTTAGACCTCCGTAAGCCTCAACGCTAAGAACACAACAGCAGAGCCCATGTGTACTACGTATCAGAGGGGTCTTGGGTAGATGTGCACCAAGAACACAACCCGAACTGGTCTATTGGTGTGGCACAAAAAGGGCATCAGGAATGAGCAGTGAGGACACAGCCAAATCGTCCACTTGGCATAGAGAGGGCCTTGGGAGTGAGCATCGAGGACATAGCCAAACCGTCCAAATTCTATTTGTTAACTCCTGTCGGTGTGATGACTAGTGAGCCCGTAAACCTGCCACGCTATCCTTAACCTGGGATTACGACACCACGTGTCGACTCACACTGCATGCAATTTTCACATCTAAGGGTTCTAGACTAAGTCCCTTATAATCACATCAATCTAGTGCGATCAAATACTCATGCACTTCCAACCCTTCCACATTTCCATGCCTCCAAGCACACAAGGGTTCATCATTCACACAGGTGGCAAGCCACCTTAAACCACATACCAATCCCACACTACTACCCGTAGGGAGATACAACTCTAAGATGTGGACAACTATACACATTCCATTAATCAACATATCACAAGGCCATGCATCAACCTCATCTGATTCCTTCTTAAAATCATGCATTCACAATCAACTATGTTTCCATAAGTAAATCACAACAATATCATGATACTTCACATACACATCAAACATGATAACATAACTATGGGTTATACATTCAATTGTCGGACATCACACCCTCTTTCCAAAACCAATTTCATTCTCCTGATTATAATCATGCATATCCCTACTGGATTTCACAAGAATATCACTTGTACAACCAAATCGTATCAAATCATTTGTTCACTAACTTTCCCAAATTATTTGTTTATCAAACTCCTTCAAACCGTTTGTACAATCATGTTTCACCAAACCATTTGTTTACTTAAGGATCTATCAACTGAAGCTCATCAACCATTTGCTTATCATGATTACGTATAGACTAAGTTTACCAAAACCTAAACATTATTTTGCTACGATCTCTCTACCAAATCAAAACCCGGTTCTACACTAACTTGAGAATAACATATACTTAATACGACACTGTACAATAAATTCGACTGGACATTCCCGAGGCTACAGGTCTCGTTTCAAAATGTGTAACCATCCATTGGAAAGGTCTTTCTAAGGACTGCGACTTTCGTGTTTAGTTAAAAAAGACAAATCTGGTCGTATAACACTCGAAAATAGCCTTGAACTTCGCTGCGCACAGAAAATAGATTTTTTCACGCATCTTAAAGCAAGATGAACGACATCGGTTCATCTTATTCCTTTAGTTATTTGTTCAAGGCTATATTTAGACTTTCCTCCTCCCTAATTCACCCTTAATAGACCATTCTTCTTCACGAAATCAAGACCATCAACATCACATCAAAGAGAGAAGTGGTTGAAGACTATCTAACTCTAAGACATGGTCCTAGCATGGTCTCTTCCTAGGAGATCTTCATCTCTCACAAGTCAAACCCCTTTGAGTCGACATCTCTCCTAGAAATAATAACTAGAGATCTAGCACCAAGGTAGAGGGTAGGAAGCTCTCCTCATTTTCGGTCATGGATCTTGTTATACTTCTCAGCAGCATCTTCTCCTCGTTGGCATTGTTCTTCACGGAAAGGAACAGCCCCTCCTCCAGAAATTTGACTCCGGCAACTTTCCCTCTTATGACGGTTTCGGAACAGGTAACGATTCGGCAAGAAGTGAAGTGACGGCTAGGGTTTTTCGTAAGTCTCATTTTATAGGAAAAATTAGGGTTTTCTTGCTTTGCCACGTGTCACCCTGACATTGTACCGCTCATTATTATTTAAATTATTTCTTGTCAAAAAGACCAGGTACAAATAAGTCAATTGGCACATTTCTCGAAAACCCAGTTCATCCCATTTATATGAACCAGCAAACAGTCTGGGATGGAAAATCCTCTAAGTGAAAATCATCGAGTGTACATACACTCACTCAACGAATTGTTGAGATTCATCGTGACCACTCGACTCCTATAAAGTCCAGTCAAAATCATCGAGTATACATGATAATTCGTCGAATGGCGTCGAGTTTACTCAAATCACTCGACGCTTCGTCGAGTGGCGTTGAGTCCACTCAATGCATATAGTAGCAAGAATAATTCTAAGTTAAAACACTCAACGCCTCATCGAATGGCATTGAGACCACTCAACGCTCTCGACGCTTCCTGAGTTCAGAAATATTCTAAGTTAAATGACTCAATGCCTTGTCGAATGGCGTTGAGACCACTTAATGCTCTCGATGCTTTCTGAGTCCAGAAATATTTTAAGTTAAATTCGTCGATTGGCGTTGAGACCACTCAACGCACTCGACGCTTTCTGAATCCAGGACAATTTCTAAGTTAAACTGGAATGGCGTTGATACCACTCAACACACTCAACGCTTGGTGGATCCAAAACAATTTTTCTAAGTTAAACTGGAATGGCATTGAGACCACTCAATACACTCAATGCCTGGTGGATCCAGAATAATTTTTCTAAGTTAAACTGGAATTGCGTTGAGACCACTCAACACACTCAACGTCTGGTGGATCAAGAAATATTTTTCTAAGTAAAACCGAAATGGCGTTGAGACCACTCAACACAATCAATGCCTGGTCGAGTCCAGAATTCTTCTAAGTGAAATTTGCCCTATTAGTCGAGTATCACTCGACGCCTGTTACCGGTGCACCCCGAGCTCGAGTCAGCTTTCTTGTATCAAAACGCGCATGAGGGGTCTACCACGAAATGGGATGTTACACAATGAACCCCTAATTATATTGGTGACCCAAAAAACATTCTCAGTGTTTGCTTTTATCATGGCCTTCTCCCCCTTTATGACTTTTTCAGATACAGTAGTATTGAGGGAGTTCTTAGCTGCAGAGAGTCTTTCATCCAGAAAATTGACCCCCTTTGTCATATGATTCTTAACTTCTAGCATATGATCATCTAGATACTGAGTGCAAGCATCCATCCTTCTATCTAGAATTTTCTTTTGTGCATCAATCAGTGTCTTCTGCACAATATGGACCATTTCCATGTTGCTTGCAGTGATGTTTTGATTTTCCATGATATCAATCTGCTTCTTCCAAATTTCCTCAAGCTTGTTTTCTGTATAGGTTACAACTGTGGCAGCTCTCATGAAGAATGAAACTGTGTTGGCCTTCAGCAGGTTTACTTCAAATCTGATGGAATTTATCTCTGTAGATAGATCTTTTCTTAGTTCTTTGATGGAATCATCGATAAAATGTTCTAGTTGTCTCCTTAGGTCATTTAGCAGACCTTTAAGTTGTGCCATAAATGTTGAGGACATTGGATCAGTATGATGAGATGTCCCTTGGTCACAGAAATCCTCATCCTTAGCCCTTGTAACTTACCTGGATTCAGAGTCAGCCATCCTGTACTCAGATGAGTGTTTAGTAGCATCATTCTTTGGCACTTCAATTTCACCATCCTCAGATATATCAATTACAAGGTCAGTTCCCTTAGCAGGGAGAACTGTATGAATCTCCCCCTCAACCTCTGCATTCCTTATAGGAATTTGTTGCTCTGTATCAACTGTGACTAGACCATCTTCAATCACTGTATCAAAAACTTGCTCCCCCTAAACTTGAGGATAAAAGAGTATCACCTCAGGACCATCTAGAGTTTGTTCAATCATGTTCTGTAGATTTCAATGATGGAATCAAGGTGGTCTTGAATTGATTGAACTTTCTCCCCATAGATGGTGCATCCATTTGAGTAGCCTCCCCCTCAATTTCTGCACAGATCTTTTCCACCATATGTCTAGTCAGTCTTTCAACTATTTCTACTAGAGTCTCTTTAGACTGAGACCCACCAAGTTGAATCCTTGCTGTAGGTTCAAAGGATATAGAAACCTTAGCACTCATATCTCTTCTAGTTTCATCAGAAGAGTCAGACAGTTGAGGATCATATGGCTCTTCCTCTTTGCTCATAGAATAGTTGCTTCATGTGCTTTCCTCAGTTATGAGTACAACTTTCTTTTTCTCCTTATCAGATGTTTGTTGATGTGGCTGTAACACCCTATCCTATATATCAAACATTTTTGAGCCCATCCTCCTCATATGATGGATCTTTGTTCCTAGCCTTACATTGAGGATCCTTGGAACAGTAACCTGCAAGTACAGGGAAAAGATTCTTCCCAGGTTAGGCTCTGGAACACATTCCACAATCCTGTCAAACAACACCTTTCCCCAGACAATTCTCTTAGTAAGAATTACCCTTTTCATGAGCTCAAACATTTTTCTGGAGATTTTATCATGTGACCCTGTATTGCAAATCAGTGTTTTGCCAATCACATCAGCTAGAAATTTTCCTTTGAGATTCATTTATTTTCTTAAAAATGACCCAGTGGTGTGCTTTGAAAGCCCACACCACTTGAGGGTGGATTTTACATCATCCTGATAAATTTCATCCTCTTCATCTGTTGGTCTGAACTTGGGTAGATTCAAGGCTTTATTCAGTCTTCTGGGAGTGATCTTGATCTTATGCCCACTGATGGATGATTTGGTTTTATTAGAGGATGAGTCGACAGTGGCATTCGAATAGAGTTCAAGCACTTCTCTCTTCCATATCGAGCTTGGCTCCGACAAGATGAATTCTAGGTCAGCGACCTGCAGTAAGTGGAGAATGAGTTGTACTTCCTCTAGATCATCCTTGAATCCATTCTCACTAACTTAGAAACCTCGAACAGGAAATCTTTTCCTTTTGGCGCCATGAACCTTTGAATTTTTGGAGTTTTGCTCGAGCTTTCGTCGCAGGGAGGCAAAAAGTTGAAAAGGGCCAAGAATAGTGTATTTTATTTTAAGAACACACACTTCTATTTATACTTACCCATATGTGAGAATGTGGAGAGGCGCGTACCTATCGTGTTCGACACGAGTTGATCAATGGCTGAGATTAATCCCAGAAGATAGCCGCAATCAGAAATGTCTGAGTATGATCGTTGAGTGATCTCGATGCCTGATGCTGTCTCAGCGCACTCGACTCTTGACACTTAGACTCAGTGCATTCGATGCTTGGACACTTAGCCCATATATTCTTGGATATCTTCCAAGGATCACTACTGCCTGCAACATATAAGCATGGTGAGACAATGAAGCTATACTATGTTGAACATTCCTAACTCAAATTTGAAGGTGTTGAACTAGGCTTCATCCAATGGCTTTGTGAAAATATCAGCCACTTGTCTGTATGTGGGGACAAACTTAAGACTCGTGCTCTTCCTTTCCATATGCTCTCTAATAAAATGATATCTAATCTCTATGTATTTAGGCTACTATGAGACACAGGATTCATAGCAATAGAGATTGTAGTGAAAGAATCATAAAACATTGGAGTTCTACTTAGCTGGAGATTATAGTCTTGGAACTGATGCTAGATCCAAAGTAGCTGTGCACAGTGACTTCCAACTGAGATATACTCTGATTCAGCTGTTGAGATGGCAACACTTGTTTGCTTCTTTCTGCTCCAAGATATAAGTCTTCTTCCTAAAAAATGATAGGTCCCTGAAGTTCTTTTCTTTTCTTCTCAACAACCTGCAAAGTCTATATCTGAATACCCAATTAGTTCAAAATTATTATTCCTAGGGTACCATAGACCAAGATATCTTCGAATCCTTTTTGCTATAGAATATTGAGACTCCTTAGGGCTAGCCAGGTATCTAGCACAAACACATGTAGCATACATGATGTCTGGCCTACTTATAGTTAGATAGAGGAGGGAGCCAATTATGCCTCTGTACAAGTTTTCATCAATAGGTTTCCTAGGCTCATCCTTGTATATTGACACACTTGACCCCATAGGAGTTTTCATTATGGAGGCACTCTCTATTCCAAACTTCTTGATTAACTTCTTTGTGAACTTAAACTGAGAGATTAATAGACCATCCTCTGACTATCTAACTTGGAGGCCCAAGAAGTACCTGAGTTCACTAATACTGCTCATCTCAAATTACCCTTTCATAAGTTTTGCAAACTTCTTGCAGAGATTATCATCAGTAGACCCAAAATTTATGTCATCTACATAAATTTGAACTAGAATGATCTTACCCTTGACTTCCCTAAGGAATAATGTCTTGTCTATCTTTCCTCTTGATAATTTGTTCTCAGTGAGAAAGCTAGACAGGGTTTCATACCATGCCCTAGGGGCTTGCTTCTACCCATACAAAGCTTTTTTCTAAGCTTAAATACATAATCAGGAAAGTTAGGATTAACAAAACTTGAGGATTGCTCAACATAGACCTCCTCTTTTAGTTACCATTTAGGAAGGCTAACTTAACATCCATTTGGTAGACCTTAAAACCTTTAGGTGCAGCAAATACTAGGAATAATCTTATTGCCTCTAGTCTAGCAACTGGTGCAAAGGTTTGATCAAATTCAATACATTCCTCTTGTTTGTATTCCTTGACAACCAATCTAGCTTTATTTTTGATGATAACACCATTCTCATCAAGTTTATTCCTATAAATCCACTTTATTCTAATGATGTTATATCCATGTGGTCTGGGAACCAGCTTCTAGACCTTAGATCTCTTTAACTGGTTCAGTTCTTCTTGCATAGCCACAATCTAAAATGGGTCTATGTTGGCATCTTCAAATCTCTTTGGTTCAATTTGAGACAGAAAGCTTGAATACATAGCAATATTGAGGCTTCTGCTCCTTATTGTAACACCTTGCCTTGCATCACCTGTGATTTGATCTCTGGGATGATCCCTCAAATGCTTGATAACTACTGGCATTATATCTATAACATCATGAACTTCAGTGGATGGATCCTATTGGTCTTCACCATGTCTTGTAAATTATAATCTTCTTCAGGAATGAATACACCATCATCTTCCTCTTGGGCAGGAGGAGGAGTGTTCGTGATGGTCAGATTATTCATCTTCAACTTTATACTTATAGATCTAGAGGAGCTTGGTAGCTCACCGTTAATCATGGATGATTCTTCAAACACTATATTTACAGACTCTTCTACAACTTGGTTCTTTAAGTTATAGACTCTATAGGCTTTGATATGTTTGTTGTACCCAACAAAAATTCCCTCATAGGAATTGGAAGCAAACTTAGTCAAATAGGACTTTCCATTGTTCAGCACAAAGCACTTGATTCCAAAGATCCTGAGATAGGCTAGATTTGGTTTTTTGCCTTTCATAATCTGATAGGGAGTCTTCTTGTGAAGCTTGTTGATAGAAGCTCTATTCAGGAAATGATAAGCAATGTTCACTACCTCAGCCCAAAAGTACTCTAAAAGAGAAGTGTCACTGAGTAGTGTCCTGCCAGCTTCTATGAGAGTCCTATTTTTCCTCTCAGCAATCCCATATTGTTGGGGTGTTCTTGGAGAATAAAACTCATGATGAATCCCTTGCTCTCCACAGAACCTTATCATGCCTTCAAACTGAAATTCAGTACTATAGTCACTTCTGATTTTGAACATAGAGCTATATTTTTCATTCTGAACTTGCCTAACAAAGGTCACAAGGATATCAAGTGTTTCAAACTTTTTCTTAAAAAAAACCAAGCAAATCTGGAATAGTCATCAACTATCACAAGTGTGTAGACTTTCCTACTTAGACTATGAACTAGAATAGGACCAAACAAGTCCATATACAAGAGGTTAAAACACCTCTCAGAATCCTTGGCCCCAATGTTGTTAAATGATGATTGTCTGCTTTCCCTTTTGGCATGCAGAGCAAATGCCCTCTTTGGTGCATCTCAGATTGGGTCCATTTTTGACTAGCCCTTCACAGAAGAGCTTGCTAATTGTCTTGTAGTTCAAGTGAGCAAGCCTCTTGTGTTATTGCACACAATAAGAGACTTTCTCATTTGCTACCAGACATACTGGCGAGTCTGTACTTAAACATAAGAAGTTTAAACAATAAATATTTTCACTCCTAGTGCCTGTCAAAATGACCTCTTGGTCACTTGACCTTTTGATCAGACACTTATCCTTGTGGAAGATAATGACATAGCCAATAACACACAGTTGACTTATGCTAATTAGATTGTATTACAATCCTTCCACATAAGCTACCTTTTTTGTAGAGACTATGCCATTGGTGATTAGACCATAGCCCTTGATATCTCCTCTATCTGAACCTCCAAAGATCACTTTAGGTCCATTCCTCACTGAAGTATAATCCTTAAGGTGGCTCCTAGAGGATGACATATGTCTGGAACATCCACTATCCAAGTACCATATTGGCACTATACGGGTACTTGGACTATCCTGCAAACAAAGATTAGTTTACCTTAGGAATCCAAAAGGGATTGGGTCCTTGGTTCATGTTAGCCTGAAAATGAACATGTCTACCTGCAATAGCCCTGATAGGAATACTCTCCCTTGACCTTGGCAAACATGTGTTATGCCAACAACCTATGGAAAAGTGACCCACTTTACCACAACACCAACACTCATGAATGTTGTATCTCCTCTTCTGAACAACCTTTGAAGAGTGCAAGCTATTAATAGTTATCTATTTATTGGGGAGAACAACAACCTTCTTCCTATTTCTTTTAGCAAGTATCTGAATGAAAGTGAGTCTGCCAGTGGAGGAACTTGGCTTATTCTGGGTAGCACAAATAGATGTCATCTTTGCAGCTGACATGGAGTTGATGGCATCAGAAATTGCCAGGTGTAGGTTACTGACTGACTTGCCCTTATTCAAAGTCTTTGCTGAGGGAACATGGGAACATGACACACCCTTATCCTTGAGTGTGGGGGATAGAGCACCAAACACAAATTGTCCATAATGGGACATTTGGATTTCCTCATAGGGAGCCTTCAGTGAACTAAATCTCATTCCCTTTCTCCTTCCATTATAAGATGCTCGTGTATTCTCACAAGAAGAGTTCTCATTCTTCTAGTGACCATACATGTTGTCCTAGTCATACCTGTTGAAAGGGAGAATTACCTTTTAAGAGGTGGTTTGAGGTACTATAGGAGCTTTGCCTTTACCTTTGGAATGGGCAGCTCTAGAGTTCCACTTGAACCCCAAACCTCTCTTATCCTTTGAGAGGTGAAGGAGTCAATCAGTGGCAAAATCATTTTGGGCTTAGAGAATTTATCCACAAGCTTCTTCTACTTGAGGAACTATTCTTCAAGATCTATGATGATCTTGTTCTTCTAGCTAATGGTGCCAATTTGGATAATTGAGATTGTCTTCATTTGTCTGACTTCTCTCCTCATCTGAGCTAGCAAGGGTGTTGACTTAGGTTGTAGGGAAGCAGCTTGCTGAAGAGAGGCATTCTCCTCAGCTTGTCTCTTGACAAGCCTTTTGTTCTTCTTCAGAGCATCCAGAATTGCACCATACTTGTCAATCCATTAATTGACTCATCTTCAGATTCTGATCCATCATCCCCACTAGACTAAGTGGATGCTTCAGAGTCTGAGCCAGACTCATAGACAGAGAGAGTTAGGGATAAAGTGTATGTCATTTGGAATAAAAATGTCCTGATTATCTTCAGTTAGGTCCATGAGACTGAACTCATCATCCTCTTCAAAGTCACTATCAACCGAGGATAGTGTTACCCTTATGCTATATGGGGTAGCTGGATGATTAGCCTCTACTTCAATGGATAAGAGACCAATATAGGACTCCTCTTCACCTGATTCTGAATACTCAGAATCACTGTCTGATAGGCTCAATTTCTTCTTGGACAAGAAGCTCTTTTCAGCCTTCTGGTCCTTGTGATGCTTTTTGTCTTCAGACTTCATGTGCTCATATTAACTAGACAGTCAGTAATGACATGTCCACTCCTATTTCAACAATAAAAGACAACATTAGTCTTATCATGTTTCTTCTGCTTATAGTCATACCTTTCTCTAAAGAGGTCTTTTCTTGATTTGTCCTTACTGGAGTTGGGCTTCCTTGTTGTTCAGCTTGAAGAGTCATTGTTCTTCCATTGTCTTCTTATGCTCAGCATCTTCTTGAACTGCTTTGAGAATAGTGTCAGTTCTCCATCTGACAGCTCATTGCCTGAAGAGGTAGGATCTGAGCTCTCTTAATCTATAGCTCTCCTTAGTGGAGAGGGATTCTTTTCCCTTCTCCTTGTGGCTTCAACTCTGAAGGCCACAGTCTTCTTTTTGTTGAGAGATCTGACAGCATCTTCTTCTCCCTTCCTGGAGTTTAGCTGCTTCTCATGGGATAACAGCTTCCCAAACAAATTTTGAAGCAATGTGTTGGCCAAGTTGGAAACCTCTCTGATAGCACAGATCTTAATATCTCATTCCTTATTTAGGGATCTCAAGAACTTTTCATTCAGCTCATAGTTAGTGAACTGTCTGCCATAGGTGATCAGACTGTTCACTATTATGAAGAACTTTTCATAGCATTCAACAATAGAATCTTTCTAGCCTTATTTGAAGGCCTTATATTGTTGATTCAGGAGGGATTTCCTATCATCCCTCACTTCCTTTGTCCCTTCCATATAAACTATAAGAGAATCCCACATCTCTTTAGCAGTTTTGTAGTGGACCAGGTTCTAAAAGGTGGGATCATCTATGTCACTAACAATAATGTTTTGAACTCTTTTATACATGGTTGCCATAATGACTTCATCCTTGGTCATCTCAGTGTACTTATTTGGAGTTTGGATATTGGCATCAATGACAGAGACCTTTATAGGAATGAAGGGTCCCTCTTGAACTGTAATGAATATCCTTGGGTTTAAGGCTTCCCTGAATAGCCTAACCTTTCTTTCTAAATTCCGAACTTCTCTTTCCTGTAAATAGGGAGCTTCATGGAGATCAACTCCTTATGGATCTCACATGAACCCATAGGGATATTCTTCAACTACTCTTGGATATCTATTCAGATTGTTGAGTAATTTTTGAACAACCTCCCTTTGATACCACTTGAAAGTCTTTATTTCAACAGTAGCTATACACGTAGGGGTGAATAGGTGTTCTAGTATTTTTGAACTTTCTTTAACTTTGGCAAGTTGTGTGTTTGATTATTATGTTAGCTTTCAATAACAAGAACAACACACCAAATTTTATAGTGGTTCCCCAAGTTTGGGGTACATCCACTTTCCCTCTCACCTTTATAATAGTGTATTAGACAAGGAAATCTTCTCCAAACTCAGCTCAAAGAGCTTACAATATAGATCCCTAAGGATCTCTCAGGCTTCCTCCAAGCCCTACCTTAGGCCACAACCCTACACACTCAGAGTAATATTTACTCCTACAGCTCAGTGATCCCCCAGATCACCTACCTCAAGCTTATCAAGAAGCCCTACTACTCAGGCTAGGAGGATAGCCCTATAACTCAGAGATAATAAATCTCCTACCTCAGATCTTGAATAAGATCCTACCTCAAGAATACAAAACCTACCTCAGATCAACAATAGGATCCTACCACTCAGCCTTTATATTTTAGTCTTATAACTCAGATCACTAATGACCCTACAGAGAGAGTAAATGGTTGATGATGATTGACTCCAGATAGAATGATATCTGAGACTTCTTTCTAATCTGAGTAAACTCAGTCCCAACTTCTTCACAACACCAAGGTAGTAGATCTTTAGGAATTTTATGCATGTGCTGAGAAGACAACTACAGAATTCTATTTCTCCAAGCCTTTTATATAGCAAAGTTGAGAGCAGAGGCCTTGAAGATGAACAACAACTAGAGTTTTCTCTACTTCTTCTTCTCTCACAAAAAAATGAGTTCTGTGTTCTTTTTATTGAAGACCTTTTTTATTTCACAGTTCTTTGTTTTCTTCAAAAACCAGCTTTATCTTTAGTTTTCAGACCTTGTGATATATTCAGTGACAAGGATTTTTTTCTCTTATCTTGAAATATGAAGATTGTCTCTGTCCTGAGAAAAAACTTGTTTTAATATCTCTACAAAGTTTACTTTATGTCTCCCAATCCAACGACTCTTTCCACAGTATGGGCAAGCCAAAATTGGTAACTGCAAGATACCTTTAGCTTTAATTATTGTACTAAAGGCATGCGGCGCCTTTTATCATCTAGCATGTAAGTCCCACGACATTTGAATTTTGGATAACGTCCACATGACTCGGTGCTTGGGTACTTAATAATTTGCAGTCAATCTACATAGGCGTTGAGTGACGCCTTGTCACTCAATGCAGAAATACTTAGCAGAAAATATATATCTTGAGGCATTGAGTGAACCTTCAACACTTAATGCATTTGAATTTTACAGCCTAACTAATAAGGCATTGAGTGAGCCTTCATCACTCAACACTTTTGGGCTTAGGAGAATTTTCTTGTATGAAGGCATTGAGTGAAGCTTTTAAACTCACTGCTTCCTGACTTTGCTGAATTTCTTGATGTGGCTTTGAGTGATCCTTCATCACTCAATGCATCTGTACTTAACCAGAAATCCTTTTGAGTAGGCATTGAGTGAACTGCCTTCACTCAACGCTTTTATCCTTAGACAGATTTCAAGTTAACAAAACTGAGGCTTTGACTACATGGTGTTCTGTCAATGCTTTTAACCTTTTGGTGCTGAGTGAAAAAGTTCACTCAACGTTTTGGACTTAGCCTATTTTCTACTTATCCAGAATCTTGTTTTGAGTCACACTATCATTATGACCCAAACAACCTGACTAATCAGTTTAACAGTATATAACCTATATATAATGAACTTGAACATATATATCAGATACAAACATGTGTATACCATTGACCTGTGGGCCTTCTTCAAATCTGGGATATTATGATATATGGACCGAACAATGACCTTTGGTCTATTCTTCACAGGAGAATAATCCTTTAGAAGACTTCTAGTTCCCATCATGTGCCTAGTGCAGCCACTGTCCAAGTTCCATATTTGATTCAGGTTGGTACTAGAACTATCCTGCAAGATAAATCATTTTACCTTAAGAGCCCAATAAATCTTGGGTCCTAGGTGAAAGTATCTAGTTGTCAACATAAATCACCTAGAGGGGGTAGATAGGTGAATCTTGTGGCTTTTAGCGGAACTAAAAACTTATTAAAAGAAAGCACACAAAATAAGAGATCACAGCATAGACACAAAGATTTATAGTGGTTCCCTGAAGATGGGTTTGTCTACTTTCCTGCCTCACCTATCTAGCACTTCGGGCTAAACTCAACTACTTCACCAAAAGCACAAATTATCATAATCTTACATTCGGAGTATACAACTCCTACAATCCCGGAGAATAACTTCCCCTACACTCGATCCTTCAACAAGGATCTACAAAAACTCGAAAGAACAAACTTCCTATAAAGCAATAAGGAAAATATTGTTTGAAAAGATACATCTTTCTCAGATCTGAAAAATAGTCCTTCATTGCGTGAAAGCTCTGACTGAAATATTGAAGTGGAAGAAGAAGGATCTAAAGATATGAACACAGATCTGATCTGAGAAACGAATGATCTCTGAACGTATATCAATCTGAAATCTTGAGATCGATCAAGTCTATTCTTTGCAGGAGGAATCACGGATCGGTATGGCTATTGGCAGTAGAGTTCTTTGTGAAATCGATTTCAAATTCTCGATCGCTTATGAAAATTCACAGTTAGAACACGATTAGGGTTTTCTAAAATATCCCTTGACTATTTATAGATGATTCCTCACTAACGGCTCGATTCCGAACTTAGTTATACTGTCCACGTGTACTGTACATAATGGAAGCCCTAATTTTGGAAAGTTGTAGAAACGAGGACAAAACTGAATGAAAATTGTTTAAATCCAAATTCATTGAGACATCACGAGAACTCTCCAAACCCCTCGACAAACCAGCCGAAATAACTTGGTAGAGAGCTTATGTGATATAGAGCAACTTCACGAGACCTTTTGACAAATTAGTTGAAAGCTCTCGAGAGTACTTAACGAATTTCCTTGAGTACATGATGAATTTACTTGAACCGACTAAGTTTTCAAACTTTCTCTGAAACATTAAAGCAGCTCACTTGACCTCTTGAGAGTAATCGACGAATTTCACGAGTAATCACATAAGTACTTGACGAATTCGTCAAATATATATGAGAAGTCAAAGCTACTTTCACCTAGCCGTTCTAGACAATAGTTCTCAGTGATCTCTCAAGTACTCTTGAGGTCACTCGGCAAATTCCTCGAGTGCTTACGTGCATTCTTTATGAATTTAATGAGACCTCACGAGATTACTCGATGAATTGACTTAGCCAAATTCTGCAACTTCTGGACAACGACTTGCTTTCTGATGCAAGATGAAGTACACCCTATTAGAGAGAGTACACATGGGTCAACATGATGTTCTATACAATGAGGAATTATATTGCACAAAACTGTGTTTGGAGACTCATTGTAACCTAACAATGTTTTGTACTTGGAAATTAAGACCTGCACCACACAGAATTAAAGCTAACATCAAATACAAACTCAATTCAACTTAGTTCAAGGGACACTTCTTCAAATCTAGACTATTGTGGATACAATGCCCAATAATCTCCCCCTATGTGAAGAAGTCAGAACCCTATATACTAAGCTGAATTGCACAGAAAATAAAGCATATAAGAAACGCCAAAATGACAAAGAAATATAACTGAATCAACAAAATAATAATTTTAATATAAGTGTTTCTTGAGGCATTCCAAGACATTCACAATATAACTTAATATGGAGAATTAACAGACTTATGGTTGCCCCTTTCCCTTGCTCTTCTCATGTTGTCTGTCAAAGTATGCATATGGCTTGGGATAGTATATTGGTGGAGGAGGAGGAGCATCACAATCTTTTTCATGCTTCCTGAAGTGAATCCTCCTCTTCATGTTTGAAACTTCATGCTTGTCCCACTCTTCTTTGTTGTAGTACTGCTTTCAATCCTCATTTGTCAGATCAATCAGATTGAATGTGTCCAGAATAATACCTTTGGATATAGGACTCCAAACTTCAGCATATTCTCTATTTTCTCTATTTGGAATTGATCTGCTTGTCGATGGGCTTTCCTTATATCTTCTTCTCTTTTAAGTAGTTCTCAAAGATTTTTCATGGATCTCTACCTCTTCCTCAATTGCATCAAACCACATATAAGTGTATTGCATGGGAGGAGCATATGGCTCTGAGATTTCAACACGTTGCTCTGCATATTTTGAACCTACCGCAGAGTGCTTTAGAGGTGAAAATTGAGGTGGAAACTGAGCTGGATCACACCCTATTATCTCCTCATGCAGCCACTTTATATTTTGATAACATTAAACATTTGCATTGTGCACCAGGTTGCACACATCACTATTCAGCTTATTCATTCTGCTTTTTAATTACTCCTCCCCCTTTCTAACTTCTGCAATAAGGGTTTGGATAATTTCTTCCCTGTATATTCCTATTTTCCTGTCAATATGATTCATGCTCACATCATGAGAATGTATTATAGCATCATATGATGTAGATAGGTGAACTGCCTCTTTGAAAACATTACCAATTCCCAGAATTGCATGGTTTATAGCTTTCCCACCATGAGTCAGACAGCCAGTCAGAAAAGACTTCAATTTGTCCAAATTAAGATTTACTTGAGCTAAACCATTATTCATATCTTTTTCCACTTCACCCACTTTGTGATAGACTTGTTTTAGTGAGAAGTCAAAATGTTCCTTTTGCTTTACTAATAAGGCTTCTATTGACTTTAAAAAAGAATCATTTGAAGGAGGGGCACTCTCACCTTGAGACCTGGTCTCCTAAAACCCAAAAGAATTGGTGTCAAAGTTGCTACTTGAGGCAGCTGGCTTTGGAGATGGAGAATATTCGATCAAAACACAATTTGGATCCACAACAACCTGTTTTCCTTTAACCAGAGCAAGTGCATGATTTGGCTTCAGCTGCTCTTGGATAGAGGGCTTTACAGCAACCACCCCCTCACTAGAAGCTCTGACAGCACTATGGTCCTCTTGGAAAAAGCCTTCTAATACTAGCTCCCCCTCATCCCTGTTGGAAGTTCTTTCCCAACAAGCACTTCCACTTCAGCATGGAGGTCTTGTTGAACAACAATTGTCTCAAGAATCTCATCAGCGATATCTTCTATATTATCCCCTCAATAATTGCACCAACAGTCTCAGTTGCTTTACGGGGGGTGGGGTGGGGGTGAAGGCACATCCTTCTCCATGATTGTAGGGTTATGTCTTTCCTGCAAGCCAGAACATTCACTCATATCTCTCTCTGCCCCCTGCCTGGGAATTCTCTGTTCCCATTAACATAAATTTACGCATCTATATTCTTAAGGTGATGAATTTGCATACCAGCGATCATATCAAATTGATTTTTGTCCAATTGATGGAGGTATAAAGTGATGATTCTTCCAAAGTTTGGGGTTGTAAAGCTAGTCTTTATCCTGTCAAATAGAACTATTGTCCAGCCCATTCTTTTTCTGCAAATAACTACCGTCAATAGCCTGAACATATCTCCTGACACATAATGGTGAGACTCGGTCTTATACAAGAATACTTTCCCAAAAATATTAGTTAACGATTTGCCTTCGTCATTCATCTCTTTTCGTCGAATTGTTGAAGATTTCTTTTCCAAATCATAGAAGGAAAGGGCTTTGTTGTAGTTAGCATCAGTGAGTTCAACTTCTTCCTCGACCTCCGGCATTCTCAGAAACTTGTTCAGGGACTTTGAATTCATTCGAATCTCATAGTTGCCAACACTGCTCTTGATTAGGGTTCCTACGTGCTTAAGCTCTGCATTTATAGGGTTCCTACGTGCTTCAGCTTTGATTAGGGTTCCTACGCTCTTCATCTCTAAAAGGAGTCAATTTCTTAATTTCCTCCCTCAGTTCATACTCCAATGCCTTGAGAGAGACGATCTCTTTAGCTTGAGATTTGACCATCTTACAGTATTTGTCAAATCCTGTTGGGTATCATTTCCACAATAACCCTAATTTGAAGAAGTCCCCCTTGAAATAAGATGAATTGAGTTGTATTTGGCAATGCTTTCAAGTTATGTTCTTGCAGGATTTAATTGTCAAGTACACAACAATCTCAGATTATAATGAGTCATTTAACACGGGACTATGCAATGTAATCCCTCAATATTTAGGACATGGTGTTGACTCATGCATACTCTCTCTATTTGGGTGTACTCATTTTCAAGTGCATAGAAATCAAGGAAAAAGATGGTAGTTGAAGCCGGGAAGAATCAGAAAATTTCCAAAGTAAAATTCGTCAAGTATACACATGAAGTCTCGTGTCATTCGTCAAGACATCACCTGAATACTTGTGGAATTCATCGAGTTTACTCGAGAAATTTTTGATGATTTCTTAAATTTTCTTTAGAAATGGCTATGTTAAATTCGTCGAGTATACACGTGAACTATCGTGTCATTCGTCGAGACATCATGTGAATACTTGTGGAATTCGTCAAATGTTCTCAAGTGGTCCAGTGAGTTAACAGAAAATTTTCTTCTAATCCCATTTTCGACTAAGTAAAATTTATCAAATGATCTCGTGTAATTCGTCAAATGATCTCATGTAATTCGTCGAATGCTCTTGTCGAGTGGTTAACCAATTCGTCGAGTGTTTTAAGTATGACACGAGTCATTTTGACGAATGGACTTAACGATTTTTCTGGTTCGATTTTTCCAATGGGTTCTGTTTCAAAATGATGGTCATGTACAGTGTATATTGAAACTTGTTATGGAAGGAGATTTCAAGCCATTGCTGATGGAATCCTATATAAATATCAAGGATTTCAGTTTAATAATAATGAATCGCAAGAATCGCAAAACCTAATTTCAAAATCGTGAACGGGCGAGTAAATTTCTTTCTCGATCTACTATTTTCAAAAATGCTCTTCCCGACAACCTAGAGTTCACGATCAGCGATTCTTCTCAAAAAGAAAAATTCGACAAGATCATTGCTTTCAGATTCTTCAAAGGTGTTCTTGATCTAGTCGGATCCAAAGCTTTCTTATCAAGATTTTCAAATTTTCAAGTCTTCTCCTTCAACCTTCATTTCAAGATCTACTCTACAAGAAAGAAGAAGATTGAATCCATTCAGATCTAAAAAAGAAGATTGTTTTCAATCTAGAAACTTGTAAAAATTATTTTCATTTTTATAGGAAGTTTTACTTCTGAGTTTGTAGATCCGTGTTTGTTAGATCAAGTTGTAGGAGAGGTTGTTCTCTGAGTTATAGGAGAGTTGTCTCTGAGTTGTAGGAGTTGAGGCTCCAAGGTGTAAGATTGTGATAATCTATGTTTTGATGAAGTAGCTGGGTCTAGCCTGAAGTGTTAGATAGGTGAGGCGGTACAGTGGATGCACCCATTCTAGGGAACCACTATAAATCCTTGTGTCTGTGTTGTGCTTCTATGTGTTTCCTCGTGTGCTTATGACTACTTCAACCATCAATCCAAGTCTGATGGTTCCGAAGAAGATGCTGGATCTAAAAAAAGTTGAGATTGCTCTTATCTCTCTGGACAAGAAAGCGAAGAACATCATTGCAAGTTTTGTGGATGACTCCATATTGCAGAACTTAATCCACTATAAGTTTTCCAAAGAAATGTGGAATTCTCTGATTGTCCTCATGGAAGGAACGGAGGAGGTTAGGGATGATCGGAAATCCCTCCTCAACCAGGAATACGAATTTCACCAATGAGTTAATTAAGAAATTCATAATGGAGAATGTAACCTCAATGAGTACTCCAATGGGTTCAACTATGACTCCGAACAAGGATGAGAAAGGGAAGCCTTTTGATGAAACCAAGTACAGAAGCATAATTAGATCCTTGCCCTACCTTATTGCTAGTAGACCTGACATAATATTTTCAACATGTGTATGTGCTAGGTTCCAGGTGAACTCTAAGTAATCTCATTATGCCACTATAAAGAGGATTTTGAGATACCTTGAAGATAGAACAAATATTTGCTTATGGTACCCAAGAAATAATGAATGTGAACAAATTAGTTTTTCAGATGCTGACTTTACAAGAAGTAGGGATGATAGGAAAAGCACTTCTGGGACGTGTCAGTTCCTAAGAAGAAGGCTTATCTCATGGATCAGTAAGAAGCAAAATTGTTTTGCAATCTCAACTGCTGAGTCAGAATATATCTCTGTCGACAGTTATTGCGCACAGCTTCTATGGATAAGGAATCAACTTGAAGACTACAACCTGAAGTTGAAGGAGATTCATATGTCTTGCGACTCATCCAGTGCCATCACAATTGCTCATAATCTAGTCTCTTATAGACAGACAAAGCACATCAAGATAAGGTATCATTTCATCTGGGAGCATGTGGAGAACTGGGACATCAATCTCAATTATGTCCTGATGGATAAGTAAGTTGTCGATATATTCACGAAGCCGCTGGATGAGGCCAAGTTTTCCTTCTTTAAAATGAAACTTTGTATGCTCAACAAGGAGTCTTGATTGTCCAAAAATTAGCCAAAGAACAGGAATTCTTCATCTCAAGAAATGACAAAGAAAATTCGTCGAGTCTACTCGTGTAATTTCAACGAATTTGTCGAGACTTCTCGTGAAATCAGAACTTCTTCATGAATCATTTTGATGAATTGCCCTAGTCTTTATGAGTCATTTCGACAAATTTATCAGGATTTCTCGAGTCATTTTGACAAATCTGGTGAAGGTCTGAATTTTTTTTTCTAAGTCTCACTTATTGGATCTGAAAAGCCATTTTTGAAAAAAAAGGTACATGCTCTCTCTTCAAAACTTTAAAAATATATAAATAGGATTTAGGGGCATTCAGTTTTTACACACATTCATAAAGATTACTCGAGACTCTCTGCCAACTCATCTCCCTACAGAGATTACAGAGATAGTGATTACAGAAACAATTGTTCTTGATGAGGATGTTGCTGAGGATGATGTTGATGTTGGTGTTGATGGATATGCTGATGATGTTAATAATGGTAATTATGCTGATCTTAATGGTAATGCTGAGGAAGATAATGATATTGATAATGATGAAGTTGTTGCTACTGCTGATTTGGTAGTCAGTTTCCCAAAAGATCTTCCAGTTATGGCAGAGGGGGAGCTGAACCATCCATCTAATCTACTTCAAGACCAAATTGATAAGTTTATACATGACCTTGAGGAAAGGATTACCAACATTCCTGGTGGCCCTGGAGTCCAGACCTAGAAGGATTTGGGTGCTCTAGTTGAGGGGGAGTATCTCATTGTTCTTTCTGATGAGGAAGGAGAAACAGAGGTGGTTCCTTCTGTCCTAGAGGTTAAAGGTCATCTTCTGCTCAAGTCCCATGTATCCCTAGTGGCACATCTCTCTAGTAAACATGATACTCATGCAAAACTTCCTTCACCACCAAGACCTCAGGGTGAGGATATTCCCAGTTCAAGTTCTGATAATACTCTTCTGAAATCTATTGAAGCAATGCTTGCTAAGCAGATAGCCTACTTTGATCTGTCCTTGAAGAAAGTACTTGATAAAGTAGAAGAGGTGGAGAAGGACATGAACAATGGACTTACTGAAGTCAAAGTAAACATTGAGAAGCTGGAATCCAACTTGGATAATTGGCTTATTTAAGGTGGCAAAGCAATTCTGCATACAATTAAAGGACTTAGTAGCAACCTTAATGAGACAAGGTATGTGCGTGAAACATCAAATAGTATTATTGATGCACAAAACTGCAGGATGCACCATTTTGATGACCAAATGGTATACTTCAGAGATACAATTGTCAATGTTCTCACTGCAGAAGTTAGAAAGGGGGAGGATAAACTTCAGAGCAAGGTAAATACTGAAGGCAGAATGCCTGAAGTCGGAATGCCAGATTCAAGATATGATGTTGTTCAGCCTATACAGGACTAGTCCCAGTACTAGACAGATACTCAGGACTATTCTCAATATTATTATTAGTATAGGACAGAGACTGTTACTCAGACTAATGCTGTTGCTGGAGCTGATGTTGAGATTGTTGAGAAGCTATCCTAATTAACTCTTAAGAGAAGAAGGTATGGAGAAGGTCTCTCTACTCATAGGTCTTACCCAAACTGGGAACTTGTTGAAGTATGGAGCCCAATCTCCAAAGGAATCATCCTAGACACATTCACGTTGGTAGATATGACTAATAAAGATACACTACAGTAAATAAGGATGGCTGAAGCATGAAGTGGCTAATACAAAGATGAGGATACACTTTAGGAAGTAAAGGAGAGATGATCCAGATTGTCCTCCTCCTCCTCCAAAGTATTTCCCAAAGCCAAAGGCTTATTTTGACAGGCAAAACGAGAAGAGCAAAGGGAAAATGTTTAGTATTCATACTCTGATTATGAATATGTGTGAATTTTGGAATGCCACTTAGAACTATTTATATAACAGTATTGTTTTCTTACATGTTTTTGTTTAAGATTATTTTATGTGCAATTCACCTTAGTATATAGGGTTCTGACTTCTTCAAATATGGGGAGATTGTTGGGTATCATTTCCACAATAACCCCGATTTGAAGAAGTCCCCCTTGAACTAAGTTGAATTGAGCTGTATTTGACAATGCTTTCAAGTTATTTGCTTGCAAGATTTAATTGTCAAGTACACATCAATGTCATATTATAATGAGTCATATAATACAAGACTATGCAATATAAACCCTCATTATGTAGGACATGGTATTGACACATATATAATCTCTCTATTAGGGTGTACTTCATTTTCAAGTGCATAGGAATCAAGGAAAAAGATGGTTGCTGAAGTCAGGAAGAACCAAAAAGTTTCCTAAGTAAAAATCGTCGAGTATACATGTGAAGTCTCGTATTATTCATCGAGACATCATGTGAATACTCATGGAATTTGTCGAGTTTAGTCAGGAAATTTCTGATGGTTTCTTAAATCTTCTTCAGAAATGGCTAAGTTAAATTCGTCGAGTATACACGTAAAATCTCGTGTCATTTGTCGATACATCACGTGAATACTCATGGAATTTGTTAAATGTTCTCAAGTGGTCTAGTGAGTTAATAGAAAATTTTCTTCTGGTCCCATTTTCGATAAGTTAAATTCTTCAAATGATCTCATGTAATTCATCGAATTTGTCAAGTGGTTAACCAATTCATCGAGTGTTCTAAGTATGGCGCAAGTCATTTCGACGAATGGACTTAACGATTTTTCTAGTTCAATTTTTTTGACGGGTTCTGTTTCAAAATGACGGTCATGTATAGTGCACGTAGAAGCTTGTTATATGAGGAGGTTTCTAGCCATTGCTGATGGAATCCTATATAGATATCAAGGATTTCATTTCAATAATAATGAATCGCAAGAATCGCAAAACCTAATTTCAAAATCGTGAACGACCGAATAAATTTCTTTCCTGATCTACTGTTTTCAAAAACGCTCTTCTCGACGACCTAGAGTTCACGATCAAGAATTCTTCTCAAAAAAACAAGTTCATTGCTTTCAGATTCTTCAAAAGTGTTCTTGATCTAGTTGGATTCCAAAGCTTTCAGATCAAGATTTTTAATTTTTCAAGTCTTCTTCTTCAACCTTCATTTCAAGATCTACTCTCCAAGAAGGAAGAAGATTGAATCCATTCAGATCTGAAGAAGAAGATTGTTTTCAATCTAGAAACTTGTAAAAATTATTTCCATTTTTGTAGGAAGTTTCTACTTTCGAGTTTGTAAATATGTGTTTGTTGGATAGAGTTGTTGGAGAGGTTGTTCTCCGAGTCGTAAGAGAGTTGTCTTCGAGTTGTAGGAGATAAGGCTCTGAGGTGTAAGATTGTGATAATCTGAGTTTTGGTAAAGTAGTCGAGTCTAGCCTGAAGTTCTAGATAGGCGAGGCGAGACAGTAGGCGTACCCATTCCGGGGAACCACTATATATGTTTATGTCTATGTTGTGCTTCTGTGTGTTTGTTTGTTACTAATTTTTTTTCTGCTAAAAGACGTAGATCTCACCTATTCGCCCCCCTTTAGGTTATTTAGGTAGACAACTAGATACTTTCAAATCCCTTCAGTAATACTTGATAATGTACTATTAAGTCTGAGTCCTCTTCATATGAGTAGTCTTTATGACCATTGGAGGTGGTATAAGACTCAGATAGGAGAGTATGTGAATTTACCTTTGAAAGTGTAAAGTTGTCAACCTAAATCACCTAGAGGGGGGTGAATAGGTGAATCGTGCGTCTATTTGCAGAATAAAATTTTTTGCGATCTAGCACAAGAAATCAAGCAATCACAGAAAGACAAGAAGATTTATAGTGGTTCCCCAATCTTGGGTACGTCCATTTTACCTCACTGATCTAGCAAATCACTAAACTCGGCTACTCCACTATCTCGGATTCAAAATAATCCTACGCCTCGGACCAAGTTCCTACAAACTCGATCCAAATGGATCTACACTCGGAAGAAAAAACTTCCTATAAACTCGGAGAACAACGCTCCTACACTCGGAGAGTAATATCCTACAAGATAATAACAAGATTTGAAAATACAAACAGAAATTTCTCAGATCTGCAAATACTCAGCCCTAGGTCTTCTTCTTGAAATTTGCGGCTCTTTCCGAAACTGTTGAAGAAGACTTGACGATCCGACCTAAGAAAGCTTTGACCTACTCGATCAAGGAGAAGATGATGATCCCTTGAACAACAAGTCTTCTTGGATCGAAAGCGGAAAGATCGATCTACTCGATGAGCGGCGGCGGCGGCTGAAGAATGTATTCTTTTGGAAAGAGAATGCCGATCCAGAAATTTAGAAATGTACGGATTTCTGCTCCTTGTAATTGTTAGGGTTTGGTCTTAATGAAAAGAATTTATATAGGATTACCCTTAACGGCTAGAAAAGACATTAATGACGACACGTGGACTAATCACGTCAAGTCATTTGAAAATCCGGCTGATCTGGACTTAACATAAATTTTCTGAAAAATTAACTTACAGTTCTCGAGAAGTACCTTTAGTTCTCGAGAACTAGAAACTGAGTTCTCAAGAGCTATCAGGACTTCTCGAGAACTATAATGCTTAGAAGAATTCTGGACTTCTCGAGAACAAGAAGGATGAGTTCTCGAGAACTAATTGACTTCTCGAGAACTATGGAGACTTCTCGAGAACTAACACTTAGAGAGATTTCTGAGGCAACTTTGACTATTCGAGAAATGGGGCTGGCAATTCTCGAGAACTTAAGCCAAGCTTCTCGAGAACAAGATAGACTTCTCGAGAACTATAATTGAGACTTCTCGAGAACTGGCCAAGACTTTTCGAGAACAAAGAAGACTTCTCGAGAACTACATCAGACTTCTCGAGAACTCTGACTTAGAAAAATTCTTGAACCTGTTTGGACTTCTCAGGATCCAAAAGCTGTGACTTCTCGAGAACTCTAAGGACTTCTCGAAAACTATGAGGCTAAGCTTCTCGAGAACTCTAATCACTTCTCGAGAACTAAGAGGACTTCTCGAGAAGTGGACTTAGAGAATTTTCTGAACTTTAGAATAAATCTTTCTCTTTTCTTCAAGAGTCCAATCTTCATTCCATGATCCAAGGTTTGAATATGAAGTGTATCCCAATAGAGAGGCTACACATGAGACAACACCTTGGGTCACACAGTGAGGGATTACACTATATGGTCCTATGTTCATAACCCACTGTAGACTGATATTGGTCTACACTTAGCAATGGTAATCTGTAAACACACAGCTAAAACAAGGATATCAAATACAACTTAATTCATCTTAGTTCAAGGGTGACTTCATGCAAATCTGGGTTATTGTGGATGAAATACCCAACAATCTCCCCCTATTTGTAGAAGTCAGAACCCTCTATACTAAGGTGAATTATGACAATTAAGAAAGAACTTGAAATGAAAAACTGAATCTAAATGCAATAACAGATTAACTAAAGACATAATAAGGCAAAACTAGAGATTGTATATATGTAATGTTTTAGATTTCTAATAAACAATCATTTCATCCAAATTCTCAAAAACAAAACAACAAGAGTTCATTCTTTGCTTTGATATTGTTTGTCCTACTTCTCTTGTTGTCTTCTCTGATAGCTGAAGGGTTTAGGGTAGTATCTAGGAGGCTTAAGAGGAGCTTTGGGATTATTCCTGCCAAATTCACTATCATATATCCTTCTCTTAGTCATGGACTTCTCATATAACTCCCACTCAGATGAGCTATAGTGGAGATTTCTGTTCTCATTGTAATCCATCACAAATTAAAGAGTATCAAGAATTAAGCTCTTAGAAGTGAGGCTCAAAATTTCAGCAAACTCCTTTGTTTTCCTTTTCTCTGCATATGGCTGGGGAACAGACTTACTTACAGAAGGACCTTCTCCATACTTTCTCTTCTTAAAGGTGTGAATCTCTGGTAAATCCTTAGGAATAATGTCATCCCAAACCTGGTCATAGGAAGCAGGAGGAAGATCCTGATCTTCTGGTATGGGAGAGAAGGTAGACATCTGAGGTTGAGGCATCTGGGTGGATTGACCTTCAGCAAGGGGGTTCAGATGATGTGGAATCACATTAGGATCAGCTTGAAAGTCAGGGAATATCTGATTGTGCATCCAGACTGCAGTTTCATAAGTGTGGAATTTCACTGATTGGAGTTGTTCTAAAACATTCTTATTTACCTAAGTCAATTTTTCATTCCAGAGAGATTTTGTATCTGCAGTGAGCTTTTTCACTTGTTCTTTCACTAAGTTCTCCCCCTTTCTGATTTCTACACAAAGCTTTGCTATGGTGTCTTCTTTGAAAGTTCCAACTTCCTCATAGATCTTCATTACATGCTCTTTAGCTTTCTTTTCCAACTGAATTTGATTATTTTCTAGTGTGATAGACTGGTCCATGACCTGACTAATACTGGTAATGGTGTGTTCAATGGCTTTGCCACCAATTCATAATAGCTCTTTAAGAGAATCTGTATTGTGTTGGATCTCTGCAAATCCTCTGCTCATTTCCTTTTTTAGAGAGGTGACCTGATATTTGACTGACTGGAGTGATTCATCAAAATATTGCCTTTGGGTAGCCAGCATACCTTCAATCTTAGACAAAATATCTGAACTTACAGTTTCAGCAGCAGCAGCAGGAGGAGTGGTACTAGATGTAGCAATCTGAGGTGGAGGAGGTGCTTTCCATGGAGGAATTTCTTCTATAATCATAGAGCTCTGGGCTCTTACAGTGTGAGACACTGTATCAACCTCCTCATCAATAAATCTTGGGAGAGAGAAATCAAGGTTCCTGAGAGGGGCTTCCACCTCTTCAGGTTCTGCCTCATCCTCTTCAGTGAGAAGGATGGTCTCTGGAGGAGTAGATGCTTTCCTTGGAGGGGAGAAGGAGGTGGAGTAGCTTGAGTTGAGGGAGGAGGAGATGGTTATCTTGATGGTTTTATAGAGGTTTCTTTGTGAAGGGGAGGAAGTGGTTCATCTGACATGAGTTCTTCAATCATGCTGTCAATGGTTGCACTTGTGTTCTTGAGGGTGTCCTGTCCTAGAACATCTGATAGGGAGGCATCTGGAGAATCGGCCACAGGGCTCCAGATTAGAGATCTCACTGGCTTCTGATAGGACTTATGATGGGTGATCTACTTTTTGATCTGGCTGGAGAGGAAGGAGTAGGTCTGACAGCAGGAATAGAGGCTGCAGGCTCCCCCTTAGTTGCTGCACCAGAAGGTTTAGCAACATGATGAGAGAAGGGAAATGGGGTCATGAACTCAGAGGTAGAAGCTGCAAGTTCCTTAGCTAACTGCTTGGAGTTCTTCAGCTTGAGTTCCCATCTATGAATGGAGTCCAATGACATCTTCTTCAAGTGATGAACTGGAGTGCCTTTGGAAAGTTTGAAAGTGACTGGATCAATCTCACTCAGCAATAAAGAGATTATCCTTGCAAATTTGGGATCCTAAATGCTCTCCCTGATCATCTCAAATACCATCATACCAAATTAAAATTTCTTCCTATAGATTACAGCTATCATAACACCAAACAGATCATTTGTTATGAAACTAATAGACCATGTTCTGCATCATAAGATTTTTCCAATTATATCTGCAAGAAATTTTCCTACATCATTGAAAAGATTTCTCCTTAAAGAGTTGAATTCCTCAGAAACTCCACAGAAGGAGTAAGTCCTGTCATAATCTTCAAGAGTTAGGTCATCCTCTTCATCCACAATGGGCATCTTCAGAAGTTTTGAAACCTTAGTTTTATCCAACTTTATTTTGATCCCTTTGACTTTATTTTTCAGCACTGTACCATTTCGCCTCACCTTGGCATTCCGAAAAAAATTCTTCGACATCTGGAAAAACAATCTTACAGGGTTCTGAGAGAACGAACATCAATCCGGCCGTGTCCAGGAGAAGAAGCAAGTTCTGGAAATCATATGAAATGTCTGCAATTCCTTCGACAATAGGTTCACTGCTGATTCCTATCTTTGAACTGTGTGCCATGGATGCTGACGGCAGCGACGGACGGAGCGTAAGACGATGGCTACGATGAAGCTATCTGTCGGCGGAAGATGAAGAGTTTTCGAGAAGATGAAATTTGGAATGTCGGTTGATTATTGATTTCTAAAACTTTATATATATATAGAATTCTAATAATGTCAATTAAGTGTCTAATTAATCTAGGGTTATGAATGAAATCAAGCGGGTTTTCGAAAGTAGAAGAAATTAAACATAAGTCGAAAGGACGGTCATTTCTCGAGAAGTAGGTTTAGTTCTCGAGAGTTGTCAGTATACTTTTCGAGAAGTATGATATAGTTCTCGTGAGCTTAATAAACTTCTCGAGAAGTAGCGCCTAGTTCTCGAGAGCTTTCAGAGTACTTCTCGAGAGGTAGAGTTATTAGTTTTAAAGAACTTAAGGGACTTCTTGAGAGACAAGCTTTTGTTCTCGAGAGGTTGAGTAAGTTTTCGAGAACTAGTAATTTGCTTTTGGAGAAGTAGGCTGAGTTTTCGAGAACTAGATTCCTCTTCTCGAAAAGTGGTCTAAGTTCTCGAGAACTGTTACTTAGTTTTCGAGATCTACCTTCCTCTTGAGAAATTTTTCACCTTTTTGAAAATTCCTAGATTCTTGAGCCTTGAACTGTTCCACCTTGGTCTATTCTTCTTTATTCAGCATCCCAAGTTCAGTTTTGAAAAAAAATGAACTTGGACTCGTCTAGTGGCTTTGTGAAAATATCTGCAACTTGCTGATCTATTGGCACGTACTGCAGATCCACATCCCCTTGCTCCACCTGCTCCTATATGAAGTGATATCTAAGCTCGATGTGCTTTGTCCGGCTGTGCGAGGCTGGGTTGTTTGTGATTGCTATCGCGCTGGATGAGTCGCAGAATAATAGAATGTCTTTGACCTTCATATTGTAATCTTCTAGCTGATTCTTGAGCCACAATAACTGTGCACAACAACTGTCGGCTAAAATGTATTCTGACTGGGCCGTTGAGATTGCGACACAATTTTGCTTTTTACTGCTCCAAGATATAAGCCTTCTTCGGAAGTGCTTTTCCTGTCATCTTTGCTACCTGCAAAGTCTGCATCTGAAAAACCAATTAGTTCGTTGTCATTACTTCTTGGGTACCATAAGCCAAGATTCGGTGTACCTTTAAGGTATATCAAAATCCACTTTGCAGCAGCATAGTGAGATTCCTTACAGTTCACTTAGAATCTAGCACAGACACATGTAGAGAACATTATGTCTTGTCTACTAGCAGTAAGGTAGAGCAATGATCCAACTATGCTTCTGTACTTGGTTTCATCAAAAGGTTTCTCTTTCTCATCCTTGTCCAGAGACATAGTTGAGGCCATTGGAGTCCTCATAGAGGTTGCACTCTCCATTCCGAATTTCTTAATCAACTCCTTGGTGAACTTAGTTTGAGAGATGAAAATTTCATCTTCAGATTGTTTCACCTGAAGTCCTAAGAAATACTTCAGCTCTCCCATACTACTCATTTCAAACTTCTCTTGCATAAGTTTAGAAAACTTTTTGCAGAGGTTATCGTCTGTAGAACCAAAAATAATGTCATCGACATAGATTTGCACTAGCAAAATCTTGCCTTTAATTTCCCTAAGAAATAATGTCTTATCTATCTTTCCCCTTGTGAACTTGTTCTCGAGGAGAAAGGTAGATAGCATTTCATACCAAGCTCGAGGAGCTTGTTTCAAACCATACAGCGCTTTTGATAATAAATAAACGTACTCAGGAAAATTAGGATCAATGAAACCTTGGGGATGTTCCACATAAACCTCTTCCTTTATGTCACCATTCAGGAAGGCATACTTCACGTCCATTTGGTAGACAGTGAAGCCCTTCAATACAGCATAAGCCAGGAACAGTCTGATGGCCTCCAGCCTTGCCACTGGAGCGTATGTCTGGTCGAAGTCGATCCCTTCTTCTTGACGGTATCCTTTGGAGACGAGTCTGGCCTTGTTCTTGATGATTATCACATTCTCGTCCAACATGTTCCTGTAGACCCATTTCGTTCCGATGACATTCTTACCTTTGGGTCTTGGAACAAGCATCCAAACTTTGCAGCGCTTGAACTGATTCAATTCTTCTTTTATGGCCAAGATCCATGATGCGTCTGAGTTTGCTTCCTCAAACTTCTTCGGTTCAACCTGTGAGAGAAAACTTAAATATAAATTCTCGTTAGTTGTACCTCGACGAGTTCTGACACCACCCTAGGGATCTCCAATGATCTAGTCTATTTGGTGATCCTTCAGATGTCTGAGCTTTAGATTCCTCACATCTGGAACTTCTTCAGCCACTGGAGTGACTTCATCAACTTGGACAATATTTTCATCTTGATCCTCTACCTCTCCAATAGGGGTTGGAGAGGTGATCTTGATGAACTTATCATCTTTACCTTCGGTCAATTCATCTAAGCTGATTTCTTTAAGCCTTGTACTTGCAGCTTCAACAAGCACACTAGACGATTCGCCTTGCAACAAGCTCATCTCATCAAATACAACATGTATGGATTCCTCTACAACCAGAGTTTTTCTATTGAAAATCCTGTATGCCTTACTATGGCTACTATATCCTACAAAAATACCTTCAAAACTTTTCTCACTAAACTTGGTAGTATGATACTTACCATTGTTAAGCACGAAGTATTTACAGCCAAAAATTCTAAAATATGAAACTGTTGGTTTCCTGACTTTTAGAAGTTTATAAGATGTCTTATCATGATTCTTGTTTATGAGGGCTCGATTTTGCACGTGACATGCAGTGTTGACGGCTTCAGCCCAGAAGTACTCCGGTAGTGAAGCATCACTCAACATAGTTCTGCATGCCTCTATGAGTGTTCAATTCCTTCTCTCAGCTACTCCATTTTGTTGTGGAGTATGGGGAGAGGAAAACTCATGAAAGATACCTAGGCTTTCACAAAATTCTGTCATGGCCCTAGATTTGAACTCCGTTCCATTATCACTTCTGATTTTGACTACGGAACAGTTGTATTCATTCTGGACCTGCCTGACAAAATTTATAATGATATCGAAGGTATCTGACTTGTGTTTCAGAAAGAACACCCACGCAAAATGCGAGTAGTCATCAACAATTACGAATGTATAATCCTTACCTCCTAAACTTCTAATTTGCAGTGGACCGAACAAGTCCATATGAAGTAGGTGTAAACACCTATTAGAGTTTTTGCCTATTATGCTTTTAAAGATAGCCCTTGTTTGCTTGCCTTTTACGCATGCATGACAAGGTCTCTCTTTGACTTGTTTGGCATTTGGGGCATCACGTACTAAGTTCTGGGATAATAATTTATTAATAGCTTTAAAATTAATATGTGCTAGCCTCTTGTATCATTGGTCACCAAGAGACGCACTATCTTTAGCCAAAAGACACACTGGTGTAGAAGAATCTATACAAATGAAATTTAAACAAAATATGTTCTTGCTTCGAGTGCCTGATAGAATTATTTCCATATTATCAACAGACTTTATCAAGCACTTGTCAGTGTGGAACTCAACTATGTATCCATTGTCGCATAGTTGACTTATGCTTATGAGATTGTGTTACAATCCCTCCACATAAGCTACATCCGAAAAAGATACACTACCGTTAGTGATCATACCGCAGCCTTTAGTTATCCCTCATTCTAAACCTCCAAAGATGACCTTTGGCCCGTTGCAGAATAGAGTGAAATTCTGGAGTAGGCTTCTTGTCCCGGTCATGTGCCGAGAGCATCCACTGTCCAAGTACAAGATTGACATTTTGGTGGCCTTTGGACATACCTGCATTCATGATCATTTTGCCTTAGGAACCCAAACATGTTTGGGTCCTTGGTCTCGGGTTAGAACACTCCCCCTACGAAGATTAGCATCCTGAGTGGTCAATCTCATGTTGCTAACTTGAGGAGTAGCGACCTTCCTGGTATTAAACCAACAATCGATGACAAAATGACCAATTTTGTCACAACACCAACAGTCAAACCTGTTGTATCTTTGCCTTATGTACTCCTTCTTGATATTTGAGATGGTGGTCTAGCAAGGGTAGCACTCTTGGAGGAGGAGGCTTTATGGTGATGGCAGTCACATGATTTCTTCTCCTTCGGAGGCCTTTCCCCAACGGGCTTTACTTTAGATGTTTTCTTGAAGTTGTGGCCATGATTATAAGGACCATAGTCTTGAAGAATCACTTCTTCATAATGTGCCTTAAAGACACTCTCATCAAAGTTCTGAGGGCGAGTACATCCTTGGTACCGAGACTTTAGCTCTACATAAGTAGGTCGGGTGAAGTGACCATAGGACGAGTCCAGATCAAACTTATTTGTTGGAAAGATAACTTTCTTGAAGATAGTCTGATCTAGAGGGGCTTTCCCCTTTTCTTTGGCCAAGGCCTTCTTGGCAGCCTTATTCTTTCGTTGAGCCTTGTTTCTCCTAGAAGATTTACTAGGAGCGGCAACATGGCCTAGTCCAGCTCCTTGGGCCTTAGTTGAGAATTCAGCAATGAGTGGAAGAACTGTCTTAGGCTTAGAGAAACTTTCAACAAGTTTCTTCTCAGCCTTGAGTTATTTTTCCAACTCTTTGATGATTTCATCTTTAAGGTCGAGGTTCTAAAGAGCTTGATTGTATTCTTCAATAGCAAAATTGAAGTTCTCTTGAAGAGAGTCAGTCTTAGCGACTTCTTCTCTCAAGTTGCTCTCAATAGCCTTTAGAGACTTAATCTCTTTAGCCTGAGTTTTCATGACTCGGCGACATTTTTCGTAAGTTATGATCAACTCCTTGTACTGGGCCATAAGTTCTGACTCATCGTCAGAAGAGCTATCCTCATGATCATGCTCAGAACTTTTAGATTCAGAGAGAGGAGTGTGAGATTTTACCTCCCCAATAAACTGGGGCTCTTGTTCGTCATCTGATTGAGTCATGAGCCCAAAGTAGGCTTCCTCTTCTTCACTCGACTCAGATGAGTCGGAGTCGCTGAGAGTTTTGCCCTTCTTGGCCAAGAGGCTCTTCTTTGTGATCTTCTTGTGGTATGAGGACTTCTTTTCCTCTCTTTTGTCACCCTCTTTCTTCTTGTGGGGGCAGTCAGCTATGACGTGACCTGGTTTGTTGTAATAGTAGCAAACGATGTCAGTAGATGTAACATCCCATTTCCGGCTAGACTCCTAGGAGTCGGTCTGTCGTGACAGAACCCTAGGAAGCCCAAGAATTGAAGTACATCGACCAAGATTTTGGGTCACGGGTTGGTCACGCCCGTGACCGACCCGTCACCCCCGTGACCTAGGGCATGACCCCCTTCGACGATCGTCGATCTCAGGAAGACGATCGACGAACTCAGAATTTGCATCATGGGTCTGTCACGCCCGTGGCTGACATTTCACGCCCGTGACCTAGGGCGTGACCCCCTTCGACGATCGTCGATCTCAGTAAGACGATCGGCGAGCGCAGAATTTGCTACATGGGTCTGTCACGCCCGTGACCGACATTTCATGCCCGTGGCCTAGGGCGTGACCCCCTTCGACGATCGTCGATCTCAGGAAGACGATCGGCGAGCGCAGAATTTGCAACCCGGGCTCGTCATGCCCGTGACTGATGTGTCACCCCCGTAACCTAGGGCGTGACCCCCCTTCGACGATCGTCGATCTCAGGAAGACGATCGGCGAACTCAGAATTTTCCACAAGGGCCTGTCATGGCCGTTACCTATGTGTCACGCCCGTGACAAAGGCCGAAACGTCAGTTCAGGCCCGAAATTATTCTAACGCGCGTTATAATAAATTCTGGTATGGAAAGTTACACCAAGAGTATTTATGGGCCGTTTCCGTGTCTAATTACTTATTAAAATGAGGAAGTGTTGATCCAATAGGAAATCGCCACCTGGATCAGTCATTTCATCTTCCACCTTTTCCTCTCCCTCCACTGTAACCGAAATATTATTAAGAGAGAGCATTCATGGCCATGAATGCTTTACCCTTTCCCCTCCCCACTTGGAGATCTATAAAAGCCCCCTTAGAGCAAGATGAGAAGTTTACACTCTTGACCAAACGGATTTGAGTTATTATTCTTGCGGTAGGAGAAGTTCGGGAACGCCACCATCGCGCCATGACAAGCCGACGTTCATCTCGCCTCCAAATTCCGAACAAGGTCCTCCTCTACTTCCTCTCTTATGAGTAGATCTTAGGATCTTAGAAAGGAAGTTCATGATCAAAGGAGCCGGACCTATCTTATGTTTTCATGGAAAAATCATGAAAAAATATATTTTCGGGTATACCGGAAACCGCCACCTCCGGCGGCCAAACCACCGCCGACCGATAGCCATCGCCTCGACGGAGGTGGTGATGGTGGTGGCCGGCCAGGGAAGTGACCGGCCGGCCGGCGACGGATCACGGAAGAGCTATAGGAAAAATAAGTTTTTCTGAGTTCAGTTACGGGTTCTGTAGAAGATGAACAGTAAAATATTTTTATGATATAAAATTATGTATATAGTATATAAAGGAAATATACATTAAATAGGTCATTTTGATATGACAAAACGAGTCACTTAGAGGCCGATTTGGAAAAACTGGCCAGTCACAAAAGTTGTAGACCTTCGAGTCTAGATTAATTTAAAATTGATTTCAACTCGTTTGAGTAAATGATTTGACCGCAGCACTCGTTTTAGTGGGAGCTGTACCTAGAGTTGGGCAGAAACTAAAATTAATGCCCACTCTTCGTCCCTTGTCCAAATGACCTGAAATTTGGGCAGGGGGTTACCCTTAGCCATACCTAGAGGCTGTCCAAAAATGGGAATTTGTGGAGACACTTTGTCTAAGGTTTTTTTTTTTAATTTAATTAAGTTAGAGGAATTTATTTAAGTTGTCAAATGACCTCCAAACCCTCCCGAATTTTGGTGAGTGGTCCCCGGAAATAAGACCTAGCTCTGTACAAAATTTCAACTCATTTAGATGAGTTTTGGATAGGAAGTCACCTGTTCTTAACTAGGCATTAATGAGGCATTTTTGAGTAAAAAGTGCACTAAGAGGTTGGAACGGTCAAATCACCTCAACAGAGGCTGATACTTTGACCACTGATTTGGAAGGATTATTATAGCCCACTTGGATAAAAAGGTGTGGTTTAGGGTTGATTTACCATAGGTTCTAAACTCAAACCCTAAATGGAGGGTTTTGAGGGTTGTGAAGGACATGGGGGAAATTGCTCTAGTATTATCTTGAAATTTAGTAGAGTTGATATTATCATGATATAAATCATCTGAATGGAATCTTGGAGGATTTGGAGACAGGTAGATACCTCAAAACCCTAACCGTAGCTTTAGAGTAAAGTACCAAATAAGTAAAATCTGTCACTAAACATTATCTAAAAATAGTGAAACTCGGGTAGAGTAAGTTTTGGGGAGGGTAGAATCTATGGCAATTTTACTGGAATTTTATGAAGTCTTTTTCCAGCACTTCATTTGTAACGTTTGTTATAGCCTTAACTGATGTTTTAATTATTTGAATCTTTCTGTTCATTGAATTCCCATGAAATCTTGGAAGTAAATGTTTTAGGTCAGAATGGTTGCTCCTGAATTTTTGTATAATTTTTAGTTGAGTAAATCTAGTACTTCCTTCACAAATGTTAAAAAGAGATTTTATGGTTTAAAAATTAATTATGGATGATATTGCTGTTGAACAATTATGAGGCTTAGGAATTGAGACTTTCATGTCATTATATGCTTGTAGAAATTTATTCATGATTTTTAGAATTTTAGTTACGGCACTTTCTTTACAAGTCCACCTTATGGTGATATTTGATAATTAATTTATTCAGAGATTAATACTTGCTGAAAAATTATGAAACTGGACAATGCTATTTTTAAGGTTGTACCTGCATGATATAATTAATTAATAATTTTTGGATGAATATTCGTTGTACTTGATTCATAAATAACGAAAGATAGAAAATATTGCTTAAATAGTTTTAATGCCTTTTTGATGATAGAAAAATTATGATACTTTGGATTTACCATATTGAGATAGCAAAATATTTATAATAATTTTGTTGGACATCTTGCATGAGTACTTAGGATAGTTCATGTTCAAACCGGTAGCCCATGGAATTTTTGAGGAATATAATTAAATGCCAGATAAATTAGGAAAATTATAGTTTTCTGATTATAGGCTAATCATATCATGATATACCTCCAGTAAATAAGTTAGGGCATTTGGATGAGTATTGGATTATTTCCTAACCGGTTCGACATATAGTCTAAGTTGGTCTACAAATAGCAAATTGTTAAATTGCAATAAGACATGATCTGGGATAGTTGTTAGAGTTAGTCATTTTGTCTGGGTGGATAGATGTGGCTGATTTCACAATAGGATGATATGAAGAGTAGCGAGAAGTGGTGTTGGCTAGAGTTAAGAGGTGCTCGGGTTCGACGAAAGATCGTCTTTCCCGAAGAGAGGAAGGTTAAAAATCACCCTAGGTTAGTCTATCGTAATATGAGAAGGGAATGGGTAAAGAGAATCAACCAATAACAATAAGTGTCTTGCGAAAGGGAACGATGGGCTTCAGCTACAATCATAGTTCCTAGTGCCCTTTGAGAGCCCTTCACAGGGAATACCGGGGGCAGTCCTGGGTTAACGTAAACTGTAATAACAAACCGAAAAGAGTAACTTAGTAATTAGGATCTCACATTTCACAAACACTGTTAGCACAGGAAGATTGTTGGGAGCTTCGGCTTGATTGGTTAAGAGACGGACGGAATGGTCCGGGGAGCTTCGACTCGAATTGTTAAGAGACGGACGGAATGGTCCGGGGAGCTTCGGCTCGATTGGTTAAGAGACGGACGTTTTGGTCCGGGGAGCTTCGGCTCGGTTTTTTTTTATTACGATTAAATTTTCATGTGCATAAAAGGAAAAAAAAATTAAGGTGGTGGGTCTTCGGTATTGGAGGGTCGATGCAGCAACACCAATACGCTTACTCGGCAAGTGTGGTTAGCACTTCGCCAACAGAAGTCCGATGCTCCAGCCAGCAAGAGTACGCAGGAGTCTGCTTCGTGCACCAAGCATTGAGGCATATGATAGGTCTGATCGGTAGTGCTTTACTGGTTTAGAGGTGGGCGAGGCCAACCCACCGCTTCTTTCTGCCACTACGGAGGTATCCCGGGAGGTAATGGCTCCGAAAGGGGGAACTAAAGGTCTGTGTGCACAGTGTCGGGTGTGTGAGTTGCACTTGCATGTTCCATCATATCCACTTGTATGTCATAGCATAATCGATTCATTTAAACCTGATACCTAAAGTATAAGTGGAATGGGACGCTTATACATTAGGACTTGCAAAACGACCCCTTGGTCTATAAGCTTGTGTGGGCAAGTTTATAAATTAAGGTTAAATTCTATATATATATATATATATATATATATATATATATATGTTGTTGTTTGATAACCGACACCCAAACGTATAAGTGGTATGGGACACTATATACGATGGGAGCCTTGCAGAAGATCCCTTGGCTTATGCGCTTCCGCACATAAGTTAAGGTTACTTTTCCTACTTTCTGTTTCTGTCATATTTATTATAGAATTGCTAGATTAGTTCCGCTACCACTGTTCTTTTGAGTTAATCTCCACCCACATCTCCTTCCCTTTCTTCCTCTCTGCTCGGTACCTAGGAGCCATGGGGGAAGGGGTAGGGGATGATAGGGCTTAGTCTTTATGACTAACGGTTTTCGAACCGCTTCATTTTAGGGAATCGTGGAGCCCAGCACGGGGGAGCAGCCCCAGAGACCGGTGCGCTTGGAGATGGGGCAGTCTATCTCTGGAGTTCATACAGCCGGGACCGTGAGTCTCGACCTTAAGTAGATGTTCTATTTTAGCTTCCGCATGAGTGATTTATAGTGAGGACATGATGTACCAGGCATAAGTCCGTATTTTTAGTACTCTGATATACTATTCTGTGGACACTCCCTTCGTGGAGACTTCTTTTTTTATATATGTGATTTTCTTGTGGACTTGCTTTTTCTTCATTGTGCTACCTTTCTGTGATGGAATTGGCCGACAGAATCAGCGCTTTGTGGTGATGACCCTTCAAGTCGTGAAGGTGTCACTGCAAAGGGGCGGTTCTGCGCCTAAGACTCCGGTGTTTAAAAAAGAAAAAATGGGGTCTTACAAGTGGTATCAGAGGAAACATCGATCTGAAAAAGGTAGCAGTCCACTAACCCTGGGTCACCCCCGCTCGAGTTTAGTTTGGGGACAAACTAAACAGCGGAAGCAGTGGTGTGCCCATATGGATCACATATAAATTGCCCACTTTTAGAAAAGATTGAACATTTTTCTCAGTATGAGTTTTGTTATGTAGCCTCCAGTAGAGCCTACGCCACAAGATGGAGTTCAACAAGCTCCGGATGTTGCACCACCTCCACCGGTCCCCACTCCTTTCCTTTAGTCAGACATGGGACAGACTCTGACAGTTATTCTGGAGGCTTTCAGGGCCCAGCAAGTTCCGGTCCCGCAGCCAAACCCGAGGGCCAACTGGTTGAGCATCTTCCGAGGACTTTCTCCCCCGTCCTACTTGGGGATAGATTCGGCGGTTCGGACGGAAGAGTGGCTGGATATTATGTACGAGATGCTGACCGGGATACGGTGCCCCTAGGAGGAGAGGGTGGCTCTAGTTGTCTCTTGCCTGGAGTCCCATGCCAAGAGGTGGTGGAAGACGCTGCTGGACACGACGTTTGCCAATAGGGAGGTTGCGGAAGTTACCTGGGAAGAGTTCAGGGCCGCGCTGCTAGACATTTTGTTCCGCAGTCGGCCAGGGATGAGTTGGAGGAGCGGTTCTTACAGCTGAAGCAGGGCACCCAGACGGTGGTGGAGTACCATCGGGAGTTCGACCATTTGGCTCGATATGCAGATTCTTACCAGCTGGACGAAGCTGGGTACATCAAGAGGTTCTATAAGGCCTGCGGGAGGAATTGAGGGAGGCTTTGTTGTTTGTATCTGACGGGCCTATCTCCCGGATTTTGGAGATGGAAAAAAGGATTGAGGCTGATTGACACACCACTCGGGGCCGGAAGTAGCAAGCGGTGGATCATGGTCGGAGAGCCAGAATGACCAGCGGCGAGGTGCTATACCAGAGGACCAGCCTCGTCAGGAAGTGAGGCAGGAGCCGAGGGAGCAGGTGATATTGGCCCCTCAACCTCTTCGGATGCAGGAGATGCTGAGACCTGGGGGTATGGCGTATCCCCCACCAGAGTGCTTCCATTGTCATCAGATTGGGCACCTCCAGAGGAACTGCCCCATGAGGGGGGCACCACCTCCAGCACCACAGGGTGGCCCACCAGCTCAGCATTACGGAGGCCGAGAACGTGACTGAGGTCGTGGATACCAGGGGGGAGATCGTAGACAAGAAAAGGAGCAGGTGTATACTTTGGACCTTGCGCAAACTCGAAATCCAGAGCAGGTCATAGCAGGTACACTGCAATGCTTCGTTATTTTCATATAATTTCCCTCTCAGTTGTTAAATCTTAGAACCGCACTAGATAGATTAACAAGGAAAGAAAACTCATTATAGAACCCTAAGATATCTAATCACCCCAGGTATAGTCTTCATCAGCGGCAAGCCTGCCCGCACGCTTTTCGATATTGGAGCTACTCACTCCTTTATGTCGGAGACGTTCGTAGAAGGACTGGAAGGCGTGGAGCGATTCATGGGCTCGAAGATGAGGGTGCGACTACCTGATGGATCTGAACTCCTTACCTCGGACCACTGCAATATGGAGGCAGAAATTGGTGGAAAGGCGTTCGAGGCTCCAGCGACGCTTTTGAAGCTGACGGACTATGACCTGATCCTGGGCATGGCTGCACTAGAACCATGCCCAGATTGATTTCCAAGCGAAGAGGATCACCATAAGACACGGGGACTCTTTCATTGTCATCGAAGGTATAAGACCTGCCTCTCGTATACTCTTATCTTCGGTACATGCCGTTAAGGCCCATCTGCAGGGAGAGGAGGTTTATCAGATTCTATTTGAGATGGCGGAAGTCAAGGAGTCTTTAACAGACATCCCGGTGGTGCGAGATTTCGCTGACATCTTTCTAGAGAAACTGTCAGGACTACCTCCGCACCGAGAGCAGGACTTCCAGATACAGCTTGTGTCGGGGGCAAAGCCGGCATCTAGGGCCCCTTACCGGATGGCCCCGAAAGAGTTGACAGAGTTTTGAAGTCAGTTGCAGGAACTAGGAGAGACAGGGTTTGTCCGGCCAAGCTCTTTACCATGGGGAGCCCCGGTGCTATTCGTCAAGAAGAAAGATGGAAGTCTTCGCTTATGTATTGATTATCGAGCTCTGAACAGACTGACGGTCCGAAATACATACATGCTACCACGGATTGACGAGTTGTTTGATCAACTGGAAGGAGCACATTTCTTCTCGAAACTCGACTTAAGGTCAGGGTACTACCAGCTACGGATTCGAGAGGTGGACATTCCAAAGACCACCTTCAGCAGTAGTACGGACTGTACGAGTTTACAGTGATGCCCTTCGGGCTCACAAATGCGCCTTCAGCATTTACGAGCCTCATGAATCGGGTATTCGAAGAGTATTTGGATGTTTTCGTCATAGTATTTATTGAAGACATCCTCGTCTACTCAAGGACGGAGGAGGAGAATACACGACACCTGACATTGACTCTACAGAGGCTACGGGAGCATCAGCTGTACGCAAAGTTCAGCAAATGCCAATTTTGGCTAAAGGAGGTGACCTTCTTAGGTCATATTATCAGCGGAGCGGGGTTGGCAATAGATCCGACCAAGATTCAGGCAGTACGGGACTGTCCACCGTTGAAGACAGCCACAGATGTACGGAGCTTCCTGGGACTTGTTGGATATTACCGGAAGTTCGTCGAAGGATTCTCCCGGATTGCACTCCCTCTTACATCCCTGATGAAGAAGGAAACCCCTTTCGTTTGGACGTCACAATGCAAGGCGGCCTTCGTGGATTTGAAAGGTCGGCTTACCTCAGCTCCTATTCTCGCTCTTCCGTCGGGAAGGTAGGGATTCCAGGTGTACACGGATTCCTCCTACCAAGGGATGGGTGCCGTTCTGATGCAGAACGGGCACGTGATAGACTACACCTCCCGACTGCTGAAGATACATGAGAAGAACTATCTAGTGCACGATCTAGAGATGGGTGCAGTGATTTTTGCTCTGAATATTTGGCGAAACTACCTCTACGGGGTTCACTGTGACATCTTTTCAGATCATAAAAATCTGAAATACGTGGACACATAGAAGGAACTCAACATCAGACAGAGACGTTGGGTGGAGTTCCTATCGGATTACCAGTACACCATGTACTACCATCCCAGGAAGGCAAACGTGGTGGCAGATGCTTTGAGTCGGAGAGGAGATACCTCAGGGAAGGGACCACATCTGATGTCCATGGAGCTAGTCCGGTCATTCAGAGATATGCAGATATCCCTAGTGTCCGAGAATGATCCAGAGCTGTATAGGGAGTATCTAGCATCGATGGTGGCCATAGATGATATTCGGGACCGCATCCGGGACGGACAGATGCATGGGCAGAGCCGATATTCCGAGCCTTGGAGGAGGGTTCAACGGGAGATTATTCACTGAGAGATGGATTGCTATGTTTTAGAGGCAGGGTATATATACCCGCAAGAGGCCGGATTCGGGAGGACATCATGGCGGAGGCACATTGTAGCAGATATTCTATACACCCGGGGATCACCAAGATGACGGCAGACTTGAAGAAGATGATGTTTTGGCCAGGGATGAAGAATTACATTACGTACTTCGTGACTCATTGCGAGGCATGTCAGTTGGTGAAGGCGGAGTACAGGAACCCCGTTGGATTGCTACAGCCACTCCCGGTGCCGGAGTGGAAATTTGAGGACATTGCGATGGATTTTATTCATGGACTCCCCCGATTACGGACGGGAAACGGCTCGATTTGGGTCATCGTCAATCGGTTGACGAAGGTGGCCAGATCCATTCTGATCAGGAAGGATGACTCTGTGGGAGTACTAGTGCGGAGATTTGTGGAGCAGTTTGTTCGATACCACGGGGTGCCCAAGACGATCGTGTCAGATTGGGATGGCCGGTTCACTTCTAGGGAGTGGAGATCCGTGCAGGCTTACTTAGGCACGCGATTGACCTTCAGCACCACATTCCATCCCCAGACGGATGGGCAGACGGAATGCACCAATCGGATGTTGGAAGATCTTTTGAGGCTATGCATTTTGGACCACGGGAACTATGGGAGAAGCTCTTACCCCTGGTCGAGTTCTCCTATAACAACAGCTACCAGTCCAGCATCAGGATGGCGCCTTATGAAGCTTTGTATGGAAGTAAATGCAGGACCCCGCTTTCTTGGGTTCAGGACGAGGATCTGAAGGCGTTGGGATCGGACTTTATTGAAGACACTGAGCCTCAGGTGAGACTGATCAGAGACAGGATGTTAGAGGTGTAGAGCAGACAGGCTAAGTACTATGATGCCCGACATCATAAGGTGGAGTTTCAGGTGGGGGACCGAGTGTTTTTGAAGATCTGGCCAATGCATGGAGTTTCACGGGTGCGTGGTCGGAGGAAGAAGCTCAGCCCTAGGTATATGGGCCCTTACAGGATCCTGGAGCGGATCGGGGCCCTAGCTTACAGGCTGGAGTTGCCACCAGAGCTGGCAGCTCTGCACGACGTCTTCCACATTTCTTCGCTGAGGAGGGCTCTACTACGCCTGGAGCAGTAGATTTTGACCACTGAAGGGCCGGTAGCTTCAGACCGATCTGTTCACTTGGAGCCAGTTCAGATCGATGACAAAGGAGTATGGATCTTGCGCCGCAAGAAGATTCCCTTAGTCAAGGTTCTGTGGAGGAACCATGGTCAGGAGGAGCACACCTGGGAACCACAGGACCTGATGAAGCAAAAATACCCAGAGTAGTTCAGTCAGGTATACCTCACCACCTCTTGGTATACTATAAATTACCTTCTTGTATTGAACCGGTAGGACTAGATAAGGGAAATTGAGAACCTAGGCATGCGCAGGAAAGTAGGGGCTAATTTTTTATTTATTGGGGAGATTGCCTTCATTTATCAAACAAGTAATCTCGCTTCGACTCGATAGGAAAACCATATGGGAAGTTACAAGTTTATCTTATTTCGATAGAAATTCTCGTAGGCTCAACCTCAATTTCGGGGATGAAATTTTTGATTTTTTTATTGGGATTTGTAACATCCCATTTCCGGCTAGACCCCTAGGAGTCGGTCTGTCATGACAGAACCCTAGGAAGCCCAAGAATTGAAGTACATCGACCAAGATTTTGGGTCACGGGTTGGTCACGCCCGTGACCGACCCGTCACGCCTGTGACCTAGGGCGTGACCCCTTCGATGATCGTCGATCTTAGGAAGACGATCGGCGAACTCAGAATTTGCATCATGGGTCTTTCATGCCCGTGACCGACATGTCACGCTCGTGACCTAGGGTGTGACCCCCTTCGACGATCGTCGATCTCAGGAAGACGATCGGCGAGCGCAGAATTTGCATCATGGGTCTTTCACTCCCATGACCGACATGTCACGCCCGTGACTTAGGGCGTGACTCCCTTTGATGATCGTCTATCTCAGGAAGACGATCGGCGAGCACAGAATTTACAACCCGAGCTCATCACGCCCGTGACCGATTTGTCACGCCCGTGACCTAGGGCGTGACCCCCCTTCGACGATCGTCGATCTCAGGAAGACGATCAGCGAACTAAGAATTTTCCACAAGGTCCTGTCATGCCCGTGACCTACGTGTCACGCCCGTGACAAAGGCCGAAACGTCAGTTCAGGCCCAAAATTATTCTAACACGCGTTATAATAAATTCTGGTATGGAAAGTTACACCAGGAGTATTTATGGGTCGTTTCCTTCTCTAATTACTTATTAAAATGAGGAAGTGTTGATCCAATAGGAAATCGCCACCTGGATAAGTCATTTAATCTTTCACCTTTTCGTCTCCCTCCACCGTAACCGAAATATTATCAAGAGAGAGCATTCATGGTCATGAATGCTTTACCCTTTCCCTCCCCACTTGGAGATCTATAAAAGCCCCCTTAGAGCAAGATGAGAAGTTTACACTCTTGACCAAACAGATTTGAGTTATTGTTCTTATTGTAGGAGAAGTTTGGGAATGCCACTACCGCGCCATGACAATCCGGCGTTCATCTCGCCTCCAAACCGCGAACAAGGTCCTCCTCTACTTCTTCTCTTATGAGTAGATCTTAGGATCTTAGAAAGGAAGTTCGTGCTCAAAGGAGCCGGACCTATCTCGTGTTTTCATGGAAAACCCATGAAAAAATATATTTTTGGGTACGCCGGAAAACTGCCACCTCCAGCGGCCAAACCACCGCCGACCGATAGTCATCGCCTCGACGGAGGTGGTGGTGGTGGTGGCCGGCCAGGGAAGTGACCGGACGGCCGGCGATGGATCACGGAAGAGCTACAGGAAAAATAAGTTTTTCTGAGTTCAGTTACGGGTTCTGTAGAAGATGAACAGTAAAATATTTTTATGATATAAAATTATGTATATAGTATATAAAGGAAATATACATTAAATGGGCCATTTTGATATGGCAAAACGAGGCACTTAGAGGACGATTTAGGAAAACTAGCTAGTCACAAAAGTTATAGACATTCGAGTCTAGATTAATTTAAAATTTATTTCAACTCGTTTGGGTAAATGGTTTTGACCGCAGCACCCGTTTTAGTGGGAGCTGTACCTAGAGTTGGGATGAAACTAAAATGGATGCCCACTCTTCGTCCCTTATCCAAATGACCTGAAATTGGGGCAGGGGGTTACCCTTATCCATACCTAGAGGCTGTCCAAAAATGGGAATTTTTGGAGACATTTTGTCTAAGGTTTTTGTTTAAATTTAATTAAGTTAGAGGAATTTATTTAAGTAGTCAAATGCCTTCCAAACCCTCCCAAATTTTGGTGAGTGGTCCCTGGCAATAAAACCTAGCTCTGTACAAAATTTCAACTCATTTGTATGAGTTTTGGATAGGAAGTCACATATTCTTAACTAGTCATTTTTGAGTAAAAAGTGCACTAAGAGGTTGGAATGGTCAAATCACCTCAACAGAGGCTGATATTTTGACCACTGATTTGGAAGGGTTATTATAGGCTTATAGCCCACTTGGATAAAATGGTGTGGTTTAGGGTTGATTTACCCTATGATCCAAACTCAAACCCAAAATGGAGGGTTTTTAGGGTTGTGAAGGACATGGGGGAAATTGCTCTAGTATTACCTTGAAATTCAGTAGAGTTGACATTAGTATGATATAAATCATCTGGATGGAATCTTGGAGGATTTGGAGACAGGAAGATACCTCAAAACCCTAACCGTAGCTTTAGAGTAAAATACCAAATAAGTAAAATCTGGCATTAAACATTATCTAAAAGCAGTGAAACTCGGGTAGAGTAATTTTTGGGGCGGGTAGAATCTATGGCAATTTTACTGGAATTTTATGAAGTCTTTTTCCAGCACTTCATTTGTAACGTTTGTTATAGCCCTAACTGATGTTTTAATTATTTGAATCTTTCTGTTCATTGAATCCCCATGAAATCTTGGAAGTAAATGTTTTAGGTCAGAATGGTTGCTCCTGAATTTTTGTATAATTTTTAGTTGAGTAAATCTAGTACTTCCTTCACAAATGTTAAAAAAAGATTTTATGGTTTAAAAATTAATTATGGATGATATTGTTGTTGAACAATTATGAGGCTTAGAAATTGAGACTTTTAGATCATTATATTCTTGTAGAAATTTATTCATGATTTTAAGAATTTTAGTTACGACACTTTCTTTACAAGTCCACCTTATGAAGATATTTGATAATTAATTTATTCAGAGATTAATACTTGTCGAAAAATTATGAAACTGGCCAATGCTATTTTTAAGTTGTACCTGCATGATATAATTAATTTATAATTTTTGGATGGATATTCTCTGTGTACTTGATTCATAAATAACGAAAGATAGAAAATATTGCTAAAATAGTTTTAGTGCCTTTTTGATGATAGAAAAATTGTGATACTTTGGATTTACCATATTGAGATAGCAAAATATATAATAATTTTGTTGGATATCTTGCATGAGTACTTAGGATAGTTAATGTTCAAACCGGTAGCCTATGGAATTTTGTAGGAAAGTAATTAAATGCCAGATAAATTAGAAAAATTATAGTTTTCTGATTATAGGCTAATCATATCATGATATACTCTAGTAAATAAGTTAGGGTATTTGGATGAGTATTAGATCATTTCCTAACCGGTTCAACATATAGTCTAGGTTGGTCTGCAAATAGCAAATTGTTAAATTGCAATAGGACATGATCTGAGATAGTTATTGGAGTTAGTTATTTTGTCTGGGTGGATAGATGTGGGTGATTTCGCAATAGGATGATATGAAGAGTAGCGAGAAGTGGTGTTGGCTAGAGTTAAGAGGTGCTCGGGTTCGAAAAAAGATCGTCTTTCCCGAAGAGAGGAAGGTAAAAAATCACCCTAGGTTATTCTATCGTAATATGAGAAGGGAATGGGTAAAGAGAATCACCAATAACAATAAGTGCCTTGCAAAAGGGGATGGGCTTCTTCATTACCATCATAGTTCCTAGTGCCCTTTGAGAGCCCTTCACAGGGAATACCGGGGGCAGTCCTGGGTTAACATAAACTGTAATCACAAACCGAAAAGAGTAACTTAATAATTAGGATCTCACATTTCACAAACACTGTTAGCACAGGATGATTGTTGGGAGTTTCGGCTCGATTGGTTAAGAGACGGACGGAATGGTCCGGGGAGCTTCGGCTCGATTGGTTAAGAGACGGACGGAATGGTCTGGGGAGCTTCGGCTCGATTGGTTAAGAGACGGATGTTTTGGTCCGAGGAGCTTCGGCTCGGTTTTTATTTGATTACGATTAAATTTGCATGTGCATAAAAGGAAAGAAAATTAAGGTGGTAGGTCTTCGTTATTGGAGGGTCGATGCACCGACACTAATACGTTGACTCGGCAAGTGTGGTTAGCACTTCGCCAACAGAAGTCCGGTGCGCCAGCCGGCAAGAGTACATAGGAGTCCGCTTCGTGCACCAAGCGTTGAGGCGTACGATAGGTATGACGGTAGTGCTTTACTAGTTTAGAGGTGGGCGAGGCCCAACCCACCGCTTTCATCTGCCACTACGGAGGTATCCTGGGAGGTAACGGCTCCGAAAGGGGGAACTAAAGGTCTGTGTGCACAGAGTCGGGTGTGTGAGTTGCACTTGCATGTTCCATCATACCCACTTGCATGTCATAGCATAATCGATTCATTTAAACCTGATACCTAAAGTATAAGTGGAATGGGACGCTTATACATTAGGACTTGCAAAACGACCCCTTAGTCTATAAGCTTGTGTGGGCAAGTTTATAAATTAAGGTTAAATTCTATATATATATGTTGTTGTTTTATAACCGACACCCCAATGTATAAGTGATATGAGACACTATATACGATGGGAGCCTTGCAGAAGATCCCTTGGCTTATGCGCTTCCGCACATAAGTTAAGGTTACTTTTCCTACTTTCTGTTTCTGTCATATTTATTATAGAATTGCTAGATTAGTTCAGCTTCCACCTGTTCTTTGAGTTAATATCCACCCACATGTCCTTCCCTTTCTTGCTCTCCGCTCGGTACCTAGGAGCCATGGGGGAAGGGTATGGGATGATATGGCTTAGTCTTTATGACTAACGGTTTTTGAACCGCATCATTTTAGGGAATCGTGGAGCCCAGTACGGGGGAGAAGCCCCAGAGACCGGTGCGCATGGAGATGGGGCAGTCTAGCTCCGGAGTTCATACAGTCGGGACCGTAAGTCTCGATCTTGAGTAGATGTTCTGTTTTTGCTTATGCATGAGTGATTTGTAGTGAGGACATGATGTACCGGGCATAAGCCGTATTTTTAGTACTCTGATATACTATTCTGTGGACACTCCCTTCGTAGAGACTTCTTTTTCTATATATGTGATTTTCTTGTGGACTTGTTTTTACTTCATTGTGCTACCTTTCTGTGATGGAATTTACCAGTAGAATCGGCGCTTTGTGGTGATGACCCTTCAGGGCGTGAAGGTGTCACCGCAAAGGGGCGGTTCTGGGCCTAAGACCCCGGTGTTTAAAAAGAAAAAAATGGGGTCTTATAGTAGAAATCTGTTTGTTCTATTTAGAGTTATACCTGTCATGGCTACCCGAGCCTTTCTTTCGCTGATCACCGTCGTGTCGTGATCTCTTGTATGAGGCATCCTTGCCTCTCCATGCTTCTTCTTGTTCAAGAATTTCTTGAACTGCCGAGAGAGTAATGGTAACTCTCCTTCAGATAGTTCTGAGCCTGAGGTGCTTGGCTCAGAGCTTTTCTCTTCACTTACTTATTGAGTAGGTGCTGGTGAGGCAGCTTTGCCCTTCCATGAACTGTCAGCCTTTAATGCACCGACTTCTTTTTTGAGGAGAAGCGACTTTTCCATTCTTCAGCTTTTTTGGAATTGATCTGCATTTCATAGGACATCAGCTTGTCAAATAGATTTTGTGGGTCTGTCTCAGCTAGTCTGCCAAACTCCGGATGGCATAGACTTTGTTGTTCCATGAGAGACCTCAGAAATTATTCATTCAGCTCCCCATTGGGGAAGACTCGTCCATACACTCTTAGGCCATATACTATCTTGAAGAAATTCTCAAGGTATTGCAATGGTTCTTTGACCCTTGCCTGAAGGCTTCATATTTTTGGTTCAGTAGGGACCTTCTATGATACCTCACTTCTTCAGTGCCTTCCTTTAGAGTAACTAGAGACTGCCATCTCCTTAGCGATTGGCAGTGAATCAGATTCTGCAGCATCAAGTCATCGACTGCACTTGCTATAATATTTTTAGCTTTCTTGTCCAAAGAGACAAGTGCAATCTCGTCCTCATCTAGATCCATCAATTTCTTAGGAACCTTCTTTGTTGGATCTATAGTGGAGATAGTCATGGGGACGTAAGGACCTTCTTCAACAATCATGAAGATCGGGGGTCCACAACTTCCATGAAAAATTTGATTCTCTCTTTCCACATGGGAAAGTTATTCTTTGTGCACCAGGGAAGCTTGACAAAATATTTGACCTTGTCCATTGCTTGAATAACCAAATGACAACTTTTGAGAGGAAATTGATCAAGGTGTTAGCCTATTAACGACCAACCTCCATCTGATACCAATTGAAAGTATAAAGTTGTCAACCTAAATCACCTAGAGGGGGGTGAATAGGTAAATCGTGCGTCTATTTGCGAAATAAAATTTTAGCAATCTAGCACAAGAAATCAAGCAATCATAGAAAGACAAGAAGATTTATAGTGGTTCCCCAATCTTGGGTACGTCCACTTTACCTCACCAATCTAGCAAATCAATAGACTCGGCTACTCTACTATCTCGGATTCAAATAATCCTACGCCTCGGAACCAAGTTCCTACAAACTCGATCCAAATGGATCTACACTCGGAAGATAAAACTTCCTACAAACTCGGAGAACAACGCTCCTACACTCGGAGAGTAATCTCCTACAAGATAACAACAAGATTTGAAAATATAAATAGAAATTTCTCAGATCTAGAAATATTCAGCCCTAGGTCTTCTTCTTGAAATTTACGGCTCTTTCAGAAACTGTTGAAGAAGACTTGACGATCTGACCTGAGAAAGCTTTGACCTACTCAATCAAGGAGAAGATGATGATCCTTGAACAGCAAGTATTCTTGGATCGAAAGCAGAAACATCGATCTACTCGATGAGCGGCGGAGGCGACTGAAGAATGTGTTCTTTTGGAAAGAAAATGCCGATCCAAAATTTAGAAATGTACGGATTTTCGCTCCTTGTAATTGTTAGGGTTTGGTCTTAATGAAAAGACTTTATATAGGATTACCCTTAACGGCTAGAAAAGACATTAATGACGATACGTTGACCAATCACGTCAAGTCATTTGAAAATCCGGTCGATCTGGACTTAACATAAATTTTCTGAATATTAACTTACAGTTCTCGAGAAGTACCTTTAGTTCTCAAGAACTAGAAACTGAGTTCTCGAGAGCTATCAGGACTTCTCGAGAACTATACTGCTTAGAAGAATTCTGGACTTCTCGAGAACAAGAAGGTTGAGTTCTCGAGAACTAATTGACTTCTCAAGAAACTATGGAGACTTCTCGAGAACTAACACTTAGAGAGATTTCTGAGGCAACTTTGACTATTCGAGAAATAGGGCTGGTAGTTCTCGAGAACTTAAGCCAAGCTTCTCGAGAACAAGATAGACTTCTCGAGAACTATAATTGAGACTTCCTAAGAACTGGCCAAGATCTTTTCGAGAAAAAAGAAGACTCCTCGAGAACTACATCAGACTTCTCGATAACTCTGACTTAGAAAAATTCTTGAACCTGTCTGGACTTCTCGAGATCCAAAAGCTGGGACTTCTCGGGAATTCTAAGGACTTCTCGAGAACTATGATGCTAAGCTTCTCGAGAACTCTAATCACTTCTCGAGAACTAAGAGGACTTCTCGAGAAGTGGACTTAGAGAATTTTCTTAACTTTATAAAAAATCTTTTCTTCTCTTCAAGAGTCCAATCTTCATTCCATGATCCAAGGTTTGAATATGAAGTGTATCCCAATAGAGAGGCTACACATGAGTCAAAACCTTGGGTCACACAGTGAGGGATTACACTGTATGGTCCTGTGTTCATGACCCACTGTAGACTGACATTGGTCTACACTTAGCAATGGTAATCTGCAAACACACAGCTAAAACAAGGATATCAAATACAACTTAATTCATCTTAGTTCAAGGGTAACTTCATGCAAATCTGGGTTATTGTGGATGCAATACCTAACAACCTTCCCATTATATTGGGAGTCGCAGCCATCCTTATTGGTACATGTCATAAGCCCAAAATAGGCTTCTTCATCCGAGCTTGACTCACTTGAGTTGCTATCGTTGAAAGTCTTTGACTTCTTAGCAATAAAGCTCTTTTTTTCTTTCTTCTTACTTTTGAAGAATCTCTTTTCATATTTCTTGGATCCTTCCCTCTTCTTTATGGTTAGTCGGCGATTATATGTCATGGCTTATTACAATAGTAGCAAAGTATGTCAGAAGAAAATGTTTGTTTTGTTTCGATTTATACCTGTCGCTGCTATTGTAGCTCATCTTGTGATGATCACCATTATAATGAGATTTTTATTAATCAGGCGAGGAGGGTTGATTTTTCATTTGCCTCCTTTTGCTGAGCATCCTCTTAAACTGTCTTGAGATTAAAGAGAACTCTCCATCTGACATTTCTGAACTAGAGGTGTTTGGCTCTGAATATTCATGTTCATCAGAAGCATGTGTCCTTACTAGTGACACAGCTCTACCTTTCCTAGACCCTTTGGCCTTCAGTGCTACAAACTTCTGTCTGACTAAAGTATTGCTTCTCTTCTTTGCCTTCTCCTTCCTGCTTTTGAGTTGCAGTTCGTAGGATAGCAACTTCCCGAACAAGTTTTATTGCTCAAAGCTAGCCAATTTTCCAAACTCCCTTATCACACAAACCTTATTATCTCATTCTTTAGTCAGGAACCTTAAGAATTTGTCATTAAGTTCACCATTGGTAAACACGCTGAAAGTGAGGGGATAAGTTGTAAACTACTCTAGAGGGGGGGTGAATAGAGTATTCAATTTTTATGAACAACTAGTCAGCTCCCTTGGAGTTTATTTGCGGAATAAATAATCTGATACTTGAACCCTAAGAGCCTAACACAGTGAAGTGCACAAGTGAGAGAGTTAACTGAAATTTTCAGTTTAACTATAAGCCTAGCACAGCAACTAGCAATCCTAGGTAATTCTATCAAGCCACAGAATAAATAATTAAACAAGAAAGCCAGAGACACAGAAGTATATAGTGATTCCCTCTAAATAGGTACTCCACTCTTCTTACCACCTGGTAGGAATCCACTGCAGGTTTTTGCTAAGGTGCCCTGCCACCAATGATCTGATTCAGGTAGATCAAACAGACCCTTTGAGCTTTTGATAAGGATGCTCAACCACAGGTTGTTGATAAGGTGCCCTGTCACCAATGTTCACTTTTGAAGAGGTGTGAACTAACTCTTTTACAAAGGGGTTGAGAGGGTTAGATTATCTTCTCTGTTGTAAATACAGATTAGAGAAGAACTTGTGATTCTCTAAAGAATCAAAGTCTCCCCTGGCTCAGTGAAAGTCCAGGGAAAGTCTTTGCTTCAGGATGAAGGAGTTTCAGATATACTGAAACTAAATCCTCAGAGATCTGTAGATGATTTTTTTCAGGTCTTCAGATTCTGGAATAATTGAAGCAGAACTGGAGCTCTTTCTGAAGTCTTGAAAACTCTAAGCAGATGCTCAGGAGACTTGAGATGAAAGTAATTGCTCTGGGCTTTTTCTTCAGGGGGCTTTTCTTCTTCTTTTTGTGAGATGGTGAAGAGTTGCTCTGAAGATGCTTGAGAGAATGCAGCACTGAGAAAAACTCTCTGTATTTGTAACTTCTTATTTTTCTGAGAAAAAATCTCTCTTTAAATATGTCTTCTCATTTTTCCTTTGGAACGGCTCTATTGATTTGAATTCTCGAGCCCTGCAACAGATTATCTCCAAATAGAATATAGCAATAGGAATAGAATGACCTATTAGCTTACTGTCAGTCCCAATAAGGAATTAAATAAGTGGGAAAAATATTTCACGTACACAAAGATTACCATTCATTGGAAATATAAACAGTGCACGGTAGAATAAGCCTGGCAATTATTTTGCCATAATATGAACAAAAAGCTTTATCACAAATATGAATCCCGGAATTAAGCTTGAATATTGGTTAATTCATTTATTTTGAATTTAAGACATAAATTGCCCCGAAACCTTAGCAAATTCATCAAACCAGTAATAAAAACCTTGGAATTAAACAAGGAACTTAGCATGATATAAAAAAGCTACGGCAGACATAATCGTCGAACAGGGGGTCATGATG